>SNVD02011399.1:0-110786 GCA_013180625.2 Boswellia sacra
GTGCAAACCCGTGCTCACGTCGCGCGGGGTGTGACATCCTCCCCCGCCTAATTTCGCGACGCCCTCGTCGCGCCTTTGAGGATGTATCACCAGCTGCGGATGAGTGGTCTTGCCTCCATGTCGATGCTTCCTCGTCGCACGCTTGGATGGCTTCTTGGTTGCCTTCTTTGGTTCCGCGATCATGGGTGGCATCACGCGGTGAGGCGCTATGGATGGAGGTTGATAGGTGTCTATTTATGTATTACTTTTATATCAATTCGTCCATGTTTCTTTGCTATATTCCTTGGTATTTTTATGTTTTTGTGTGGTTTTGATGTTTGTAGGAGTTTTGGAGCAACTTGCACAAAAATGGAGTAAAACCCTTCATTTTCACCTCTGCTAGTCAGTGATCTTCTCGGATTTAATTGTATTGATATACAATGAACCCGATGACATGTTATATACCGTTGGAAAGCTCTCGCAGTCTATTTTCTGGAGAAATTTACGGTTTATAAATCCATTCAGTGTACCAAAAGTTGTAATCAAAACAGTGTGAGATGTATAGAAATATAATTCCACAAGCCACTGTAGCATGTATAATACGGGGCACTGTAGCAAGTCACTGTAGCAGAGTATTTAAACACATTTTAGGGTTTTATTTTCATAACTTGAAGAGGGGAGAACGTGGTGGAGGCTGAAGCTCTGGAATTCTTTCATCTCTTGGAGTTCTTGAAGGAGAAAGGAAGCTTGGAAAGAGGAAGAACTACAATCCAAAGAGAATTACATCAAATTTGCTAAGTTTTTCCCTTCCCTTTCATTTTCTGGAATGTCTCCATGTTGTATTGTATTTACCACGTTCTTAAACATGTGTAACTGAATCTGAATTGGATGAGGGTGATTTCAAAGCCCCTGATATGGTTTTTGTAAGTTGATTGTGTAAGGAATTGTTATCCAATTCTCTAATTGAAGTTGCTTGTTTTCTCCCATATTTAATGCTTATGATTGCTTGCTGATTGTATTTGAGTGGCCAACTGAATATAATCTGGTTGTGATTTATTGCTATACTAGAAATCTTGATCCGTAATTGTCTTGAATTTCTAATCATTAGTAGCAAAATTGTGATCAGAGATTAAAATTGGAGAATATAACCTAAGTTAAATAATCCGAGCTTGTGTGTTTATTGCTTAGATCAACCTATCTTTCTTATCATAATGCATCCATTGAATTAAACTCAGAGAGCTTATTCTAGGTTGTTTAATGGATAGAGATTAAATAAAGAGCTAGTTTTATTTAACAACAAAGTAAGGAAAGATTGGGATAACAGAGCTTGTTGCTATCTACGGTTGATAACTTCAATGCTGTAATTGGATTACAATTCTATGTTAATTCACAAATTCATATCTTGTGGCAGAGAAAGAACCCTTAACCAAGTGTCTCCCATTGATTTTTCCTTCAAATTTACTTTCTGTTTTGTTATTCTTTACTTGCATTCTTATTTCATTTAGTAAAAGCATTCAACAAAAATCCCCCCTGTTTAGTTTATTGTTGCTGGAAATAACAAATTCAATTAGAATCAATCCTCGTGGGAACGATATCTTACTTATCACTTTATTACTTGTGCGACTAGTATACTTGCTAGTTTCGAACGCATCAAGTTTTTGGCGCCGTTGCCTGGGATTGATTTTCTAATCGATTTGTTATTTTGTTTTCATTGTTGATTCATATTTTCTTTGTTTTTCTTTTCTGATTGTTTGTGTTTAGACAACATGGCAGTAAACTTCTATCAATTCAGTAGCGGATTTGAGCCACAAGTACCATGAGAGTAAAGGAGGTAAGCACTCCGAACATTGAACAACAACTTTCTGAGCTAACCTCTCTTGTGGAAAACATGGCTGTAGGAGATATGCAAAAATCTTATGATTTGGTGATATATAATTCTACGTGGAACCTCCATCGACATGTATTCCCCCACTTTCCAAAAGAAATGAGAACAAGGCCATGCCATAGGTGGGATTTCCCAGGAAAACTAGCCAATGGTCATGATCACTTTCTCTGCACTGGGGACAATAACTAGTATGAGGAAGATCAACAATAGCTTATCAGTTACTGAAATCAATCAACCAATCACTCTCCAAATGTGCGACCAAAATCGGCGCACAAAAAGTTTCAATCAACCTAGAGTGTAGCAACCATTTCAAATGCAACCACCACCAATGCCACATCCAGCACCGCAACCAGCTTCGCAAAACTCATGTATGTCTCTCGAAGATATTGTTAATGCACTTGCCACTAACACAATGCAATTCCAGCAGGAAACTGGGGCAATTATCCAAAACCTGTCAAATCAAATGGGACAATTGGCCACTAGCATGAGCAAATTCGAGGGCCAAGGCTCAGAAGAATTATCTTGTCAAACGATGATCAATCCAAGAGAGAATTATTGTGCGATAACTTTGGCGAATGGAGAGCAAATTCGAATGAGCCAGCAAATGGTAAACTGGGTTCACGTATCCAAAACCTGGCCAAAGAAAATCACAAACTTGATGAAGGAGATGACAAACCAACTTCCACACTATGAAACAAACATGCATCTTCATAAGGTCAGACTTAAAACTCAAATTCCTTCTTAATGTACTACCTCCATCATTTCCTAGCAGATTTGCAAATCAAGGAGGACACAGAACAAAAAATCCTGGACATATTCTCAACAAAATCGCAGGTAAATATACCACTATCTGATGCTATTAGTGATCAACGTACCCAACAAAATCGTTGCAAACAAATTTCTCAAGGAGTTATGCACCAACAAGAGAAAGTTGAAGGGAAATGAGAAAGTAAGTGTGGGGGAAAATGTTTCAGCTGTAGTGCAAAGAAAAATTCCTCCCAAATGCAAAGATCCAGGTACGTTCATCATTCCATGCACCATTGGTAATACCAAGTTTGAAAGAGCTATATTAGATTTAGGAGCATATATTTATGTCATGCCATATTCTATTTATGCTTCTTTAAATCTTGGACCTTTTGCGAAAACTGGTATTACCATTCAGTTTGCTGATCATTTTAATGCATATCACAAAAGAGTTGTGGACGATGTGCTTGTGCAGGTGAATCAATTGGTTTTTCCAGCAGACTTCTATGTCCTTAAAATAGAGGATGAGACATCTCCTAATCCCCCACACTCACGATTCTTATTAAGGGAGAACCATTCTCAAAAATTGTTAGAACCAAGATTGATGTTCATGACGGCACTCTCATCATAGAGTTTGATGGCAAGGTGATATGTTTCAATATCTTTGAGGCAATGAGGTACTCTAGTGACTTACATTCTGTTTTTGCAATTGACGTTGTTGATTCTTTGCCACAACAATATTTTGAGTTAACTCGCAAGAATGGATTGGATGTAGCTATTAGTGAGCATATAGTGACAGAAAATTCCAATGAATCAGGAATTTTGATACAAGTGTCCAAAGAAATGGAGAAAGCTGTGGCAAGCTTAGATGAGACCATAGCAATAACAACAAATAGGTATGATGTTTCGTACATTTAATTTACTTTATCTAATGAGAAACTTCTTCCTTCTGTGACGAAAGCCAATACCTTGGAGCTTAAGTCACTGCCAGATCATTTGAATCATGGATTCTTGGGTGAGAATGATACTTTGCCAGTTACAATGGAAATAGGCCTTGCACAAATACAAGAAGAGAAACTCGTCCGAATACTTACAGATCACAAAATAGCTATTGGGTGGACGATTGCTAACATCCAAGGCCCAGCCATGTGCATGCACCAATTCTTGTTGGAAGAAGGATCCAAGCCCACTAGAGAAGCACAGCAGAGATTAGACCCTCCCATGATGGAACCAACGTTGGGATGAGGACGTTAAACCAAGCGCTTATTGGGAGGCAACCCAATGTTTTTGAAAAATAAATAAAAAAAGAAAATAAAATAAAATAAGGTAATAATGATCGATTTTTATGTCTCGAGGAGATTCCTTTTGTAGGCCATCAAATTGATCAGGTTTTATCTCTCTTTGCCATCTGTCTTATTTGTTTTTATATATATATATATATTTTTTTTACTTGTTTCTGACTTTTGTTTGCTTTCGTGTTGTTATCTCTTTTATGTGTCTTTAGTTTCTTTTCTGCTCTTTTCTTTTCGTTTCTTTTGTTTAATTTGATTATTTCGTACTTTGTGCTCATTTGTGCAACAGCTTGAGGAAACACCGAAACAAGAATTGAAGCCATTGCTTGAAGGTTTGAAGCTTGCATATCTTGGAGAAGAATAGACTCAAACGGATTGCTGGTAATATCTTTCCTTTTCTCCTCTTCAATGGATGCCGATATCTTTCTGTCGAACCTTCGTAAATATTTCCCTTCACTTCCTCAAAATGCTGTGTCTAAAATTCATAAAGTACGGATGACTAGACTTTGGGCGTTGATGCTTCTAAATGTGCCTGCGGATATCTGATGGCTTATTGAAGCCAAGGTGAGATTGTCCGGTGAGCCTGACATTAATCTGGCAAAATTCATGCCTGGTCTAGGAAAGAGCTACTACGCCAAGAGGCGAAGAGCGAAAAGGTTACAAGTATGTTATAAATGTGCTAGATGGAATTGTAACCAGACTGTCGTTCATTAGGTTTTGCGTCCAGGAATAGAGAAGATAAACTTTCATTTATTAAGAATGGTTTGAGTAATGAGTCGCTGGAGAATGTTTTGTTAACTCTCAAGTCAAATTCTTGTGGACTTGTTCAGCGTGAATTGCTTAATCTATGGACACAATTTCGTGATGAATTGCAGTGTTATAGTCTAGGGAATCTGACTAAAAAACGACCCTGTTTGCCAGTTTATAAGAAAACTGGATGGGAAGCAAATCCCTGACTCATAGAAGGCGTTTCAGCCGTTACTGTACGTAAAACCAGAGGAAGATGTGAGCCACAATCACAACTACTTGTATATTTGAATGTGTGTTGTTGTTGTCGAATTTTTTTTTTTTGTTTCGTTTGATCTGATTATCAATGTTGTTTTCGTGTTGTTGTTGTTTGTTTTAATTTCAAGTTTTCTTTTTGACAAACCATATGATTACCCCATGACATAGGCACACGTGGGAGACAAGTGTGGAGGTTTTGTCAACCTCCACTGAAAGTATATCTCTACTTTCCATGCTTCATGTGGGAGACAAGTGTGGCGGTTTTGTCAAACCCCACCGAAAGTATATTTCCATTTTTCATGCTTCACGTGAGAGACAAGTGTGTAGGTTTTGTCAAACCTCGCCGAAAGCATATCTCATTTTTTTCAAATCTTGGGCGATAAATCTGCATCGAGCAACCCCCACCGAAAATATGTCCCCATGTGTCAAAATTTGAGAGTTTTATGGGTGTATATATACATTCTGCATATTTTCATATGTCATTCCATAACCTGTCTTGCAATTGAAAAGCATAATATCTAACGTGTCTTACACAAGATTAGAGCACTTGTAGAAATGGAGAAAACACTAATTCGGCGATTCCGCAATATATGTGTATTTTGCGGATCGCAATTTAGTAAAGATGGAGAGTTTACCACAGCAGCTCTTGATCTTGGTAGGACATTAGCTGTGAGGGGTATTAATTTGACTTATGGAGGGGGTAGTCTTGGGTTAATGGGGTGTGTGTCAACAGCTGCATCCCTGGGAGGGAGCAAAGTTCTCGGCATTATCCCTAAACCATTAGCTATACGAGATATCGTAGGCAACACAATCGGGGAAGAGTTACAAGTCTTAGCATGCATGAGCGTATTGCACATATGGTCATTAAATCTGATGCATTTATAGCTTTGCCCGGTGGTTATGGTACATTAGAGGAGATATTTCAAATCACCTCTTGGGCACCGCTAAACATCCATCGAAAACCCATTGGTTTGTTAAATGTCAATAATTTTTTTGATGGTTTGTTGTCCTTTCTTGATCAAGCTGTAGAAAAAAATTTCATCTCACCGTCAGCAAGGCAAATCCTGGTTACAGCTTCAACTGTAGGGGAGTTAATTGACAAACTACAAGAATTCGTCTATTCGCCTGATCTAACAATGGCTCGGATAAATTGGTTTGGAGAAGGCAATAAAAGGCGTCAACTGGATTTAACACTCCATCTGTAATCTCTATTGGCTGGTTTGCTTCGTTTTTGTTTGCTTTCTTTTTAGTGTGTTTATTTGAGATTTTTCATGTCATTTTTTTTTAGCTTTTTCAGGTTATTTCTTTCGTCCCAGGTAATATTTTCTAATCTCGGTTTTTAGAGTGGTGGCTTAAAAAGTTCAAGTTCTCTTGAAACGCATTCTGGATCTCCTCAATCCATAATGGCTGAATAAAGAGGCTAACTTCTAAACTTTTAGACCCATTCTAACTAACTTGTTTTTGTTTGCTGACTTGTTGAACTTTGTTATTTTATGAGTGAGTTTAGTTTTACGTAATTTAGAGTTGCTATGTGCTTTTATCTTTATCAGTTTCGATTGAAAAAAAAAATTGTGGAAAAACCTGAGAATGGCAGAATATGGGGTTTCTTTAACTCTTGAAATGCATTCTCTCTAAATAAATATGTAGTTTATTTATTTCATGTTGTTTGAAGTGTCTTGTTTCTTGTTTTCTTCTTTCATAATAAAGGTATATATGCTGGAAACCTTAAGTCTGCGGGCTACTGGTCCTAAGGATTGTTGAAATATACAATCTTGACTCAGGTGTAACAACGCCACGTACCCCTTTTCTTGCATTTTGTGGGTCAATGATAAGATAATGATTGAATTAAGAATAACCCTTGGAAAATGATAAATGATGCATGGATCTGTGTGCTTGAAATGTTTATTGGTTTTCGCTTTGCCTTTGATTCCTTGCGCAACATTGAGCACCGAGCCATTATCACTGAGTTATTTGTTTACTTAGAGAAGGTTTATACAATTTAAATGTTTCTTCAGATTTCAATGAACTCTAGAACTTGTTTGATGGTTACTCGAGGCGAAATCCTAGACTGTGCAACATTGGGGAAATGATTTAGGCCATCTTTGGACCGTTTGAGCCTTAATAGCCAACCTTGACTGAAATTGATCCCTAGTTACCCCTTTGAGCCTTTGTAAGCCTTTTTCTTTGTTAACTCACTAAAAGATTTCCTAACCTCAAACGAATTTGTTCCAAACAGTTTATCCCTTACCTATGAGCATGTAGATCATTCACAATAAAATTTTGAGCTATGTTCTGGTTTTGGGAAGTTAGAGGAGGTTGGGATGTGTCATGAGCAATGCAAGTGAGTTCTATTATGTTTGAAAAAAAAAAGAAAAGAAAAAGTCAATCTGTACTTATCATCCACGTACTTACACATTGAGGACAATGTGTTGTTTAAGTATGGGGAAGGGAAAGTGTAATAAAAAAAAGAAAAAAAGAACAAAAAGAACAAAAGAAGAAGAATAAGAGATCTATACCCTTAAGTGTTCTTAAAAAGAATGAAACAACAAAGTGTGGGGGTATAGTTTTCTTTTGTTTTCTACAAAAAAAAAGATTGAGTGTTCTAAATAAGTTTGGGGGAGTAACTTGGTGAATTGAAATAAAGTTGTGTTATAGGGTGAGCTCTACATAGTCTTGAATGATTTATGTGTTTGTGGGTGATTTGAGCCAAATTATTATCCTTTATCATACCTTCACCCAAGCCAAACGTTACAAGCTTAATAAAGTCCTACTGATCCTTGGTGTTGTGCATGTCTACATTAGTGGAGAGTGACTTGAAAAGCAGGCCTATGGAGTTCATTTATACACACATCTTCAATGTTAAATATGATTCATTTTTATGCATAAACTCATCCGGATTACAAGTGATTAGGTGAGAATGGCTCTACACACGCACACTTGAGGAATTGAAGTGAAGCGAAACTAATCTTTGAGATGAAATTCTTGATCAAGTGCATTCTTTTGAAGTTTTCCTTGGGTTATAATTAAGTACAATCTTTGAGGCCTATTTGCAAGATAAAGCATTTGTGTGTTTTAATTTTTTTGTTGATTCTGTTTCGGTTTAGTTTTATTTCATATTGTCGTAGTTGCTCGAGGACTAGCAAAGTTAAGTGTGGGGGAATTTGATAAGTGTCTATTTATATATCATTTCATATCAATTCGTCCATGTTTCTTTGCTATATTCCTTGGTATTTTTATGTTTTTGTGTGGTTTTGATATTTGTAGGAGTTTTGGAGAAACTTGCACAAAAATGGAGTAAAACCCTTCATTTTCACCTTTGCTAGTCAACCATCTTCTCGGATTTAATTGTATTGATATACAATGAACCGGATAACATGTTTTATACCGTTGGAAACCTCTCGAAGTCTATTTTCTAGAGAAATTTACGGTTCATAAATCCATTCAGTGTACCGAAAGTTATAATCAAAATAGTGTGAGAAGTGTAGAAATGTAATTCCACAAATCACTATAGCATGTATAACACGGGGCACTGTAGCAGGTTACTGTAGCAGAGTATATAAACATATTTTAGGGTTTTATTTTGAGGACTTGAAGAGGGGAGAACGTGGTGGAGGCAGCAGCTCTGGAATTCTTTCATCTCCTAGAGTTCTTGAAGGAGAAAGGAAGCTTGGAAAGAGGAATAACTACAATCCAAAGAGAATTACATCAAATTTGCTAAGTTTTTCCCTTCCCTTTCATTTTCTGGAATGTCTCCATGTTGTATTGTATTTACCACGTTCTAAAACATGTGTAACTGAATCTGAATTGGTTGAGGGTGATTTCAAAGCCCCTGATATGGTTTTTGTAAGTTGATTGTGTAAGGAATAGTTATCCAAATCTCTAATTGAAGTTGCTTGTATTCTCCCATATTTAATGCTTATGATTGCTTGCTGATTGTATTTGGGTGGCCAATTGAATATAATCTGGATATTGTCTATTGCTAGATTAGAAATTTTGATTCGTAATTGCCTTGAATTTCTAATCATTAGTAGCAAAATTGTGATCAG
Organism: Boswellia sacra; assembly: GCA_013180625.2. Taxonomy (NCBI): domain Eukaryota; kingdom Viridiplantae; phylum Streptophyta; class Magnoliopsida; order Sapindales; family Burseraceae; genus Boswellia; species Boswellia sacra. The sequence goes on from SNVD02011399.1 coordinate 8,952, forward strand.
AGATTGCAATTGGAGAATATAACCTAAGTTAAATAATCCGAGCTTGTGTGTTTATTGCTTAGATCAACCTGTCTTTCTTTTCATAATGCATCCATTGAATTAAATTTAGAGAGCTTGTTCTAGGTTGTTTAATGGATAGAGCATAAATAAAGAGCCTGTTTTATTTAACAACAAAGTAAGGAAAGATTGGGATAACAGAGCTTATTGTTATCTACGTTTGATAATTTCAATGGTGTAATTGGATGATAATTCTACAATTAATTCGCAAATCCATATCTTGTGTTGGAGAATGATCCCTTAACCATATTTCTATCATTGATTAATTCCCATTTCAATTAAGTTTGCATTGTGTTATTCATTAATTACCGTTGTATTCAGTTTTTCATCTAGTTAATCAACCAACAAAACCCCCAATTTAGTTAATTGTTGCTGGAAATAACAAATTCAATTAGAATCAATCCTCGTGGGAACGATATCTTACTTATCACTTTATTACTTGTGCGACTAGTATACTTGCTAGTTTCGAACACATCAATAACATATATATCAAAATAGTTTCGTATTAACTTTAAAACAGTGGTTTTCAGAACATGCATAGGCCAACCTTTGTTGCTCATATATGGGCTTCTCGTTTCTTTTCTTCTTTTTTTAATTTTTTTGCTGCACCTTTCTAAAATAGCGTTGTTCTGGTCAGACCCTATGACTATTTTCTATTATTCTTTTAAATTCTGGTGTCTTTTTAAATGATTATCAAATGCAAGATGCCAATGAGATGACAATATGAATTTTCCTTTTTGATTTATCAAGTTGACTGACTTTTCCCTGTAAACTCCCTCTTTGTCATTGACAAATTGTGTTAATTGAAAACTTATTAAAGTGTTCACAGTTTTGCAATAGCATGTAAGATAATAGTTGGTTAATGGAGATTGGATAACATGTTTGTGTACGATTACTCTTTCATTGGATTGGATTTGTCTAGCCCATTGTTGACATATATTTTCTGTATGCGATAATGATTATGAAATATGTTCGATTACTGATGGAGTACTTGCTTTGTTTTGCTGCTTTGAAATAAACTTATATATTTTTGCAGGGAAATGAAGATGGAAGAGGAAAGAATCGAGGCTTGAGAAGCAACAGGTAAGTACTATCCATTTATTTCTTTCTGTCCCATGGTCTTACTTTTAATGCATGCTTGCAGGGTCACAATTTGATTTCAAAGCTCTTTCTTGGTAGGTTGATGGTTCTGATTCAGAGATATTTAGGGTTAAGCATCGTACTTCATCGAAAGTGGAGAAGAGAACTGTGAATTATACAATATCCTTAAAGCATTTTGAGCATCAGGTATTATTTGTAGTGCTTTGAGCTTAGTTTCTGATGCATTTTGTTGCTATCATTTGTATGAAACTATAACTGAATATCTTCTAATATTGTGCACTTTAACTTGTTTTCTGTTGTGGTTAATTGGGTGTTCATTAACTAATTGATGGCATGATGTAGGATGATGTCATGAGGCTTAGATAGTATTGGTGAATATGGGCATGGAATTTTTGAAATCCTTGAAATATAAACTTTACATGTCGAAGCTTGGAGTTGAGGTTTATGTATTTGAGTTTACTCTTTAAATTCCTCATCTCAAGTCTCTTGTAGGTAGTATTCTTATGGACTTTATTATCTCTTCAACTTTTTGTATTAAAAGAAAATATCTTGTAAAAATGAAAAAAATAAAAAATTAGAAGAGTCTTATTTCTTCCAGCACCGAGTGACTCTTTCACCCCATTACTTGGGGAAGATAAAAGTATTTCTTCTACCACTTGCTTTCAACTATTAAACTGAATTATTGTAACTAATTGATCTGGTTGTCAAAGTTTTATATTGTGAGTCTGCAATTAAGACTGATCAGATTAAGGTTGACAAGGAAACCTAGGAAATGCTTGCTGCTCTTGGCATGTCTGACATTTCTGGGTTTGTTGAAGTTAAACCACAGGCGATGATTGCTCTTACTATTTTTGGTCGGGGCGGTGGACCAGGCAGGAGGTACTAAGGTAATCCTAGCTTTGCTGAGAAGTTTAGAATAGATGTTTGTTTCATTTGGACTTATGTTTGTTATGGATGATTATATGAGTAGCTTTGTTTGTGATTTCGAGACAAAAATTAGTTGAACTTGCAAAGATACTTAAGTTGATCTAATGGATGGATTTTTTTTTTCATATCATATTATATTTTACCTTCCAATTAGTTCATTTTGCTTACCGGACGTGCTGAAAATTTGCCCTGTCTGAATTGGATTGAAGCTATACTTATGGCAGTGTGGAATTTGATTTTGTTGTTGAAAGGAAGTATGTAGTTGCTTAGCGTCAACATTAACAAATAACAATGGCAGTACGGCCACTACTTATTTGGTGTTTTTGAACTTACCAGCAAGATAAATTTTTGTCTAGTTTCTAGTATCCGAAAGGCTTAACCATAAACACAAATGTCGCTTGCTTATGTGAATGATTGGCTCTTTGTAGGGATTGTCATGGATATAGCTAGATGCTCTTTTTTTTTTTTTAAGTTTCAGTTCTCTTCAGTGTATTGCGTGTGAACCTTTTTTCCTCAATGCAATGATTATAATAATTTTTCTCTTCATTGTTTGCGGCAAGCCAGTCAACACTTAGCTTGTTGTCAATCTGTGTTCATTCTACTCTATTAATTTATTAATGTCAAAACATCTTTTAATTTTCATGATTCGTGTAAATATCTTCCGTCAATTGTTTTTGTTATTTTACTGTTTGCAATTGAAATGTCTTATATCAACATTTTCTGGTGGTAATATTTAAGTTAGGATATGTTGCTTTATTAACTTGCTGCGATTTATGAAAATAGGTATGAGGCTCTAGCTATTTGGGGGTCATTTTTTAACTTGGATATTAAGATCTTGTCTTTGATTATAGTATATCAAATGCTCATTAATGTATGAATTATTGTAGATCAAAGTTATTATTTATTTCCCTTGGTGATTTTGTAACTTAATGTTTTGATGTTTGGTAGAATAGCTGCCCTGTTATTTGTGTTACCTATACTTCATAGCTTAATTGTGTATTGTTATATGCAGGAACAATATATTAGGGACGCAATTGGTTCTCCATTGCTCCCCTTCACCTTGATGCAACCACATGCGGTAAGTTGCTTTAAATAAGTACAGTTTAAGTTAGTAAATAGTTGCATTTTAATTTAGTTTGATAGTTCAAGTTATCTTTTATATATTATTTATCTCACCTTTTTTTGGCGATTTGTTTGAAGTTAGTGTTATGTTTTGCAAATATTTTTGTGCAAACCTTTTTATCTGAATACAACAATTATGAACAAAATGGAGAAAAACAAGTTTGTCTTTTTGTAGTTGAATTTCTTCAACTGCCCAATAGATCTTTAGCTTTTAGTTTCTATATTAACCAAGGTTTAGTAAGTGGGTTTTAATTGATATTAATTGTTTTTCCTTTGTTCTGGCAATTTGTGATGTGATGTACCACAGAAGTTGGCTGGTTAGCTTGATTTTAATTTAAGCATATTGCATTTCCTATGTATTGCTGTAATTTAAGTCAAAACAATTTGTTCATGGTATACTGTTGACCATTGCATGTATATGATTAATTTTCTAAGCTAATCTACTTAAGTAATTTGTAAATTGAATTTGTTATGAACAAGTTAAATTGAATTTGTTATAGACAAGGTAAGTGTGTTGATTTTGTACATTTTAAGTTTAATTTTGTACTTATTGGACTGTTAAGTAGTAGGTTGACTTCGTAAATAGGTTTCATGGATTTTTTTTTGTTTTGTTAATTTATGCTCTGTAGCTAGCTTTTATATTTTCAAATGTTATATATTTGATTTTCTGGATCATGTTCAGATGTTATATATTTGATTTTAGATGATGTTACAAACATGGAGAAGTTCTACCAATAGTGCGATCCTGGTGGGTTTCTTTTTTGTTTTTTCTTTTCTTTAATTTTGTTTGTTTGCTTGGTTTATTTAATTCAAAATATGTTACATTGGCTGCCAATATCAATTGTTAAGATATTTTGGTGGTGTTTAGTTAATGGCTTTGTTTTTTTTTTCATACCAATATTATCTGAATTTTGTTATTATTTTTTCTGTTTTGTATGAATTGTTGGTTAATCTGTTTTTAATTTTTTTCTATTTTGTCTAAATTATTGGTCACTTACTGTGCTGAGAATTGCTAAGTTCAATGTTCTGGATATCAGAACAAATAAAAAATAAAAAGAATGCAAAGTTCAAAGTTGGTTGTGTTCTTTTTAGCCGTTTTTATTTTTTAATTCTTTAGGCAAGTTTTCTACTATAGCATTTGAAGCTTCCTTTTGCACAACTTGTATTTGGATTTCTTTTGTATTCAATGCTAATGCAGAATTGCTCTAGTTTTGCTACTTTGGTTGTTTAGGCTAGCAAAGCATGTAGTTTGTGCAATAAATATAACAAGATAATGTATTTAGTTTGTGTTGTTCATTATATGTGACTCACCTGAAAGTAAATAGTTTGTGCTAACTATTGCATCTTCAGCATTTATTTTCTTTGCTGTGGAAGGTTTTTTAACTGGAAATTACTCACTGATTCTAAATGTAACAGGAGCTCAGAGAAGAGAGTGACTGCAATTGCCACTAGCAATGATGGTAAGCATGTTTGTTTTGCTGACAAATTTGCAGTTGTTTGGGTTTTGGACCTGCATGAAGTTGATTGCAGTCAAGCATTAGTCAATAAGAAGGCATCACTATTGCTTGCTCATTATTGTAGTATAATTACCAGCCTGGTGAGTTAGTCACAATTTTGCATTTAGATCTTTCTTTTTCTTCTCATACACATGGATTTTTGTTGGCTTAGTAGCATTTTTGAGCTTAGATCTTGAACAGATTAATGCCCCTCATGCATCAAAAGATTTCTACAGGATAAAATCTTTCTGCATGCTCTGATCTTTGGTTTTTTATGATTTAGTACTTGCTGTGAGATAAAATCTTATTCTAGAGTTTGTAGAATCAATTATTGTCCTCGTCTTTTACCTATTGCCAAAAAAGGTATTTGTTTCTGAGTACTGAAGCTATTCTGAATTTCTTATACTGCTACCCCAACAAAACTCACCACCGTGACTTGCATCTTTCTTTGCCCCTTCATTATCTGGGTATATTCTTTCTCATAATTGTTGTCCAAAATGTAGGTCATACTTGGTGAGGAGAGTTTCCATGGGATATCAAAAATGTCGTTTAAAATCATTTTGTCAAGGCCAGCATTGGTTTTCAACTCAAATGCTATTGGTCAAGGAAGTATGGCACCTTGCTGCACAACCAGGTATGTAAAAAGTAACCTTGAAGTTGATTGTCCTATTGCCTATAATAGACCTTGCAGATTTCAAGATTTACAAAGGATTTCGATCCATGTATTTTTGTCCAATGCACGTTTTCTTGTCTATAGTGGCTTAGTTTTGGTTGTGGTTACTGTACTTATTTTCTGATTTGAATCATTGAAAGTGAATGATTGGTATGCTTTAAATTACGGTCAAATATTGTCAGCTTAAGTTCTAGTACCATAAAACTCATTTTTGGGGTTGCAATCTACTCTACTTTTGCAGTAAGTGCTGAAATGCAGGAGCAACGGATAAAAAGTGTAGCTGCTGGTTAAGAACTGCAAGTGTCCTTAAATTTTGTTCTTTTTCTGATACTATTTAATTTGCTTATTGACATGTCTACTATTATGATTCTTACAAAGAACTATTTATATCTCTTTTTAATTAACAACTCGTATAGATCATTTATTTCAATAGTGTATAATAAATCTAGGAGAGGAGCTATTTGTGTGTGTTGTATATGTCAAATTGGAGTATTGACAAAGTCGTACAGGGTAGAAAAATAACAAAAATTAGTACTACTATGTTTTTTAAGGAGCAAAACCATATCTGTAATTACAAAGCATTATTTATCGGTCAAAAACCGATAAATATTGTACAACAGCCATATTTATCGGGCAAAAAGCGACAAATATGGTATAATAAAACGCGGAATCATATTTATCGGTCAACAAGCGCCAAATATGACGAAATTTAAATAATGTGACCGTTGGCATGTCATATTTATCGGGCAAAAAGCGATAAATATGGTAGGGAATCATATTTATCGGTCAAAAAATGCCAAATATGGTAAACTTTAAAAAAATTGACCGTTACATAACCATAAACAAGCGCCAAATATGGTGAAATTTAAAAATTTTTACCGTTATCATGCCATATTTATCCGACAAAAAGCGCCAAATATGATGCAATTTAAATAATTTGACCGTTGGCATGCCATATTTATCGGTCAAAAAGCGATAAATATGGTACAACAGAAAGTAGATTCATATTTATCGGGTAAAAAGCGCCAAGTATAATGAAATTTAAATAATTTGACCGTTGGCATGCCATATTTATCGGACAAAAAACGATAAATATAGTAGAGAATCATATTTATCGGTCAAAAAGCGCCAAATATGGTGAAATTTAAAAAATTTGACCGTTACGATGCCATATTTATCGGTCAAAAAGCGACAAATATGTTACAATTCAAAAATTTGACCATTAGAAACCTCTATATTTGTCATTTTTGTCACAAAAAGTGACAAATATGTGATTTTTTTAACAGTACATTATGGGTTATATTTGGCGTTCTTAATATGACAAATATGATTGACACCATATTTGGCGTTTTGACCGACCGCCAAATATTGTCAAATATGACCATATTTGGCAGTGCCATAGGTGTCGTTTTTATGACCGCCAAATATGGTCATATTTGACGGTCAAAGACTGCCAAATATGGCGTTTTTTCTTGTAGTGGGGGGAAGAAAGAAAGAAAGAAAAAAGAGGAAAAAAGAGAGAAGGAAAAAAGAAAAAGAGAGAGAAAAAGAAGAGAATTCCTCATCAACCTTAAGACACTTCCAAGCGGAATTGGTGACAAGTACTCGACCATGGGAATGGTTTAACAACTCACTAGGAAATAAGAGTAACATCATTTGATAGAATCTTCGACTGGAATCACATCGAAGAATTCCTCTAGACATTAAAAGGTAATCTATTGAAGAACGCACCAAACAAGGTAAAAATTTGAATTAATTTTTACATCATCAAGCAATTTTTTTGAATTTTGTAGGAACCTGTAAAAACAAATGGAAGAATCCCCAACAAGTCCAAGAATCCAAAACTCCTCAGTGAAGAGAATAGTTAATGCAAGAGAAATCAGGAATGAAAAATATCAGAACATGACAAATCAAAAGATTTTCCCTAGTGGATTGAATGATTCTACCGAAGAATAAAAAAGGTGTAGTAAGAATATGGTATAAACGAAATTTTGACTATAATTTCTTTGTTAACTTGTCCCAGGTCAATGTGTGAATGTAATCACAAACGAAGTCTAGCTTATGAGATCTCTGGAGCTCTGTATAACGTGCAGCCTACCTCTTCATCTGAGAGAAAGAAGAATCCTCACTAGCAGGAAGAGGAGATGGTAGAACTCCTAACTCATATGCCCACATCTATCATGGATGATACAGAATTAGAAATAGGAGTCATAAAGATAAAACCATGAAGGTGTGAAAAAAAAAGAAGTTACCTCAATTAGTGCAGCAAATCCGGGGACCCTAACAATGCCTCGACAAGCCTTATCTAAGCCAAAATATAGCTGATCAAGAGCAACACGACCCCAGTCAAAATATTTCACTCGATCAAGATCTTGGAGGGCAGGAAGTAAAGTCAAAGTAGTGGTATTTGATGCGTTAGAGAATAGCATCGTACCCAATAGATAAACTATGAAGCTGCAAGCATACTAGTCTACCTCGACAGGAGTCAGATTGGACCTGCATTTCCAATGTTCATGCAAGGGAGCATATTGAATGGAAATATTGTTCTTGACCTTCACCTCACACCTAAGAAGATCTTGGATCAATTTATGCTGATACGCTGAGTCTGCAATATAGGCATCAATAGGAATTGGATTGTCACAGAATGGAAGGTCGATCAAGGCGGCAATGGTCAAAGGCATAATAGTCATCTCACCAAATGGAAGATGGAATTTGTGGGTCATATCCATCCATCTCTCGCACAAAGTGGCTAATGCCTAATGATCAGTGTACTGTTGAGCATGCAAAAGACAAGTGATGAACTAATAGAAACCGGTATTGATGATCCTCCTCCTAACTATATCATTCTTTATCTCTAAGAACCAATTATAGGCTCTAGAAAATGCCCCACACATCCTATTCTTATAATAGTCCTAAAGCAAGAAATTGAAGTCTTTACATGAATGCAAGCCTAAATACATTCGAAGAAAATAGAAAAGGCAAGATATAAAGAGATCAAGTACCAGATTCATTATGTGAGAAGCCACGTCATAGACAACTGGTAACTCTTGGTGTCTTGGAAGACCTCTCAATGTCGATTTCCAGACCGGATTAGACTCGTTCAGGCCAAGGTGGATTGGATGACCCGCCGTTAGAAAGAAAAAGTTGAGACAAACACATAGGTAAAAATCGAAAGTGAATCGGATGAAAAACGAAGAAGGTATGCGCGAATGAAGATGTGAATGGAAGAATAGGCTTTATAGAAGCCCCCAACCGTCAGGCGGTAGTCAGATAATCGGGTTGCTATCAGATAGTCAGCTGACCATCCCTAAAATAAGGGGCAAATAGGAAAGAGAGAAAAGGAAAAAAAAAGAGAGGGGCAAAGAAAGAAAGAAAGAAAGAAAACAAGAGAAAACAAGAGAGATAGAAAAAAGAAAAAGAAAGAGAAAGGAAAAAAGAAAGGAGAGAGAAAAGAAGAGAAAAAGAGGAGAATTCCTCATCAACCTCAAGATACTTCCAAGCGAAATCAGTGATAAGTACTTGACCATGGCAATGGTTTAACAACTCATTAGGAAAGAAGAGTAACCTCAGTCGATAGAATCTTCAACTGGAATCACATAGAAGAATTCCTCTAGGTACTAGAAAGTAATTTGTTGAAGAACGGACCAAACAAGGTAAAAATTTGAATTAATTTGTACATCATCAAGAAAAATTTTTTAATTTTGTAGGAACCTGCAAAAACAAATGGAGGAATCCTCCACAAGTCCAAGAATTCGGAACTCCCTAGTGAAGAGAATTGTGAATGCAAGAGAAATCGAGAATGAAGAATATCAGAACATGATAAATCAAAAGATTTTCCCTAGTGGATTGAAAGGAAGCAAGAATAGAAGCTTGGGCATGAAACCCATTGAATACGAAATCTGAAGTAAACCAAGGAAGCGTGAAGAATATTCAGAAGAGGGGCATGAAACCCAATGAATGCAAAATCTGAAAAGATTAAAAATGAATGAAGAATGGTTACCCAAGTTACGAAGAACGAAAAGGTCTAAAGATCGCGAAGCTGTGCATGATAGAAGTTTTTCCAATGGAAATGTATCAGAAGGAAAACCTAAGAAATATGAGCACTTAAGAGTGTTTTAAGCCCTTAGAATAAGCACAAGCCCTAAGAAGAGGCGCACTGAATAGTGTTTTAAGCTCTTAAAGTAGATACAAGCCCTAAGAAGGGGTACACTAAAGAGTGTTGAAAACCCTAAGAAGTAGGTGCATTTAAGAGTGTTTGAAGCTCTTAGAATAGGCACACTAAAGAGTCTTACTAAACCCTAAGAAGTAGGTGCACTAAAGAGCGTTAGAAATCCTAACAAGTAGGTGCACTGAATAATGTTTTATTGTAATCATCATAAGGATGCTTTCTAGCCCTTGAATAGGCACATCGGCCTTAAAATGAGCACATCCACCCTTGAATGGGCACACTTGCCTTAGATAGGTACGTTCGCCCTTGGATGGGCACCTCAACCCTTGAATGGACAAACTCGCCTTAGATAGGCACGTTCTCCTTTAGATGGGCACATTGGTCCCCGAATGGACACACACTTTGCACGAATAGAAGGGAATGGCGAAGAAGTTTGAAAGAAGGAGGACGAAGTCAAAGATGATGAGAAGGAAGAAAGAAAGATGGAGTAATAATACTTTGTCAACTTTTATGTCTCACAAACTTCTCCAAAGTAGAGGGTAAGCTGTAGATACTAGATTTTTTAGGCTCAAGATTGAAATGAAGATGAATGTTGAGCAAAGAAAATGACCAAATGCCCTTCAAAGTCAAGAAGAGAAAGGTGAAAAGAAGTTGGTGAAGAGTCTAAAAAACTGATACATGACTTTAAAAAATTAATAAAAATTAATTTGGCAGAAATATGGTGATGAATTATATACCCTTGTGAAGCTACGGATGTCTAGTTTTCAAAGAAATTTACGGATCATGAATCGAAGTTGAATTCCAAAAGTTATGCATGATCGAAGGAACAAAGGTTTTGATGGACTACATTGAAGGATGATAAAAAAATGAAGGGGCCAAAAGGAAATTGGCTGGCTGGCCATCAGACAGCCGCTCGACCATCTGAGAGTCACCCAGCTATTGGAATGGATGCTCGGCTATTTGGAGATAGCTGCCCGACCCTCTTTGGTTTATTTTTGAAAATTGGCTTAGGAAATTTCCTTTTTCATCTTCACCCCTCTCCTATATAAACCCTCCCCCTCTCACTTTGTAATTTACACCGATTGTCGAATATAATCATCTTTCTTCCTCTTGAAAACACGCTCGAGAACTTGAGAAGTCTTTTCCAGTATAAATTTTTTAGGCATTCAGTTGCGCTAAACCCGGAAAGGGTACGTCTTGAGAGCAGAATTCTCTCCTCCCTCCTATTCCCTTTTATTTTTTATTAGAAGAAGCATGTTTAGGATTTTATTTTATGCTTAGGAGCATGTTTAGGGTTATTATGAATTTTTTAACCCAATTTATTTTACAAGATGGATAAGCATGTCAAGGTAAGTCCGTAATCCTTCCTTTTTAGAATCATGCTTAGGAATTTACTTTCTTTGCAAATGCTTAGAATCATAATTAGGAAAACATGCTTAGAATTATGCTTAAGAGCACGTGATTAGAATCATACTAGGAAAAATTACTTGCTTTGATGAATGCTAGGATTACCATTAACAGATAGAATTATCATTTTACCCTTGAATGCTATGATTGGTGATTGTTTGAATTAGGCTAGAATATGCCATGAATATTATGAGTTAGGCTAGAATATGCCATGAATGTTATGATTTAGGCTAGAAATACCATGATGATACATGATATGAATAATGCTAGAATAGCTATAGGTAGAATTGCCATGATATAATTTATCAAAATCTAGGCTAGAATGCCATGATATTAGATTATGGCTTTGTATGATTTATGAATGTATGGATACTTTTATATTAAGAAATGTATTTGTATGATACCATGAAGTGGTGGTGGACTCACATTGATGGTGAGGGACTATCACTTAGAATAAATATTCAAATACATGAATGTATGAAATGTTTTATTTTATTATTGAATAACAAATGTTGTAATCCTCTTCCCTTCCCCCATGTTTGATGAAAATGTAATCTTTTCTCCTCCCTCTTTCTATGTATGAATATACTACTATTTTGATTGAATAATCACCTCATATGTTTAATGAAGATAAAAATGAGAATGTGTGCATAAAATGAATCATTTAAGCGGGCTAAGTAACTGCAAGAGTTATTCCTATTTCGTATTTCTCAAGTGCAGTCAGATTCATATTTGGACGACTCGAAAGGCTCGTACCTAACTTCCTGAACCCATCTTTGAAGGGATGAGGGTAGTTTAGGTCCTGAAGCGAGGGATCAGATTGTCCCCCATTCATTCTCAATTAAATAATTGGGTGAAGACTCCTTTCTCTAGACGTGCCTATGGCTCGTTTGTTTTCCCTGAAGTCTCGAAAGAGACTTTGACACAATGTCGTGGTCGCAAATGCTCTGGCAGGATGAAAGCCCCGTTCACAGATGGGAGATCAAAAATAAAAAAGGCCCCTAAATGGGGGCTATTCTTGATAACTGGTGATAAATAAGTGTTACTTAATTGTGGGGTCAAAGATGAATACACATACGGAGTTGAGAAACTCTATACCAGCTCTTCAATTGTTTTGTAATCATGCATTTAGACAAAAGTATCACTCTACAGAATTTTTGCTACTCTGAAAAAGGGTGATAGAATACGCAAATGGTTATCCATTAGCTATTAAAATGTTGGGCCTATCACTTTTTCACAAAAGCAACCAAGGTTGGGAAAGTACATTGAATGAATTGCAAAAGATTTCTAATCCTAAAATTCATAATGTTTTGAATATTAGTTATGACTAATTGGATCATGAAGAGAAAAATAAATTTCTTGATATTGCATGTTTCTTTAAAGGAGATGATTGTGACCATGCCACAAAAATACTTAATGGCTATTTTTCTGTAGTCCATCATGGATTGAATGTTTTTATTGATAAATCACTCGTTACAATATCACAAAACAATGGGCTAGAAATGCAAGATTTACTACAAGAAATGGGTTGAGAAATTGTTCAACAAGAATCTCCAAAGGAGCTAGGCAAGCGAAGCAAGTTATTCAATCATGATGATGTATATCATCTACTTGAAAAAAAAAAGTTATAGCCCAACTGATTTGATTTTGTTTCCGTTTAAGCTTTAAGCATTTTATTATGTTAAGTAAATTAATTGCCTTAGTTAAAATGGGATTAATTTAACTGAATCCATTTTGACTTTTCATTAATTTATTTTTTTGGGCTATAAGCAGATTGATTTAGTTGAAGGCATTGCCTTGGATATGTCAAAAATAAGAGACCTACAGTTAAGTTCTCAAGCATTTGTAAATATGTCCAATCTTCGATTGCTTAAATTTTACAGTCCTAAGCTCTTCAAAATTTGTGTAGATATCTCTAAAGTGCACCTTTAGTTTGTGGATTTCTATAAAGTGCATCTTCCTTGTGGTCTAAAATATCTTCCTAATGAGCTAAGGTATCTCCATTGGGAGGGATATCCTCTCAAAACATTGCCATCAACGTTCAACATAGAGAACCTTGTTGAACTTAAATTACCTTATAGCAAGCTTCAACAACTTTGGAAAGCAACTAAGGTATGATACATTTCTAATATATGTATAACTTTATATATACATACATACATATATGTTATTTATCGACAAACTATGAGGTTCACTGATATTAATCTATTCTAGTTATTTATCATTTGCCGCAGCATGTGTCCAAATTGAAACTGATAGATCTTCATAAGTCCCAATGCTTGACTAGGTTTCCAAACCTCTTAGATTCGAAGGTCCTTGAGGTTATGAACCTTAGGTATTGCAAGCATCTTAGGATCTTTATATAGATAGCAAGGTGTGTAAGAGTATTAGATTTATTTGGAACTACAATAAAAGAAATTCCAACTAGAATTTGCAAATTGAAATCTCTTCAGAGGCTCAAACTTTGGGACTGCTCCAAACTAGAGAGGTTCCCAGAAATCCTAGAAAAAATAGAAAATTTATAGTATCTTTTTTTAGCTAGAGCAGGAGCAATTAAAAAGTGTTACCATCTTCGATTGAAAATTTAAAGGGGCTTCGAGAGTTGTCATTGATGGATTGCAAAAGTCTTATGACCATTCCAAGTAGTATCTGGAATTTGACATCTGTACATTCTATTTATCTCAACGATTGCTCAAAAATTGAGAAATTACCTAACAACTTAGGGAATTAATATATTTGAGAACTTCATGGTAAAGGAACTGTTGTTACTCAACTACCATCCTCTTTTTCAGGCTATAAGAAACCTGGAGTTTTGAATTTTTCTGAATGTAGAGGTTTGGTTTTGCCCTTTTTGTTAGCCTGAGTTTCCTTAACATAATTAAGTTTAACATACTACAATCTAGCTGAAATTCCCAAAGATACCTATTGTATATCCTCACTAGATATATTAAATCTAAGTGGAAACAATTTTTTGAGTCTAGCTATGAGTTTCAAGTAACTTTTTTGGCTGAAATGGCTTTGGATAAGTAATTGCAAACTAGTTGTTACCTAGATTCCAATAAGTCTAGTATACTTAGAAGCAAGGAATTGCAAGCAGTTTCAATCGTTACCAGAGCCTCCATCGAGTCTAGAACAATTAAGTGTACCCCAACTGAAAGTATTATCTGAATGTTGTTGTCCATTTGCATTTACCATAATCGAGTTTCTATTTACAAACTGTCTGAATTTGAACCAGAAATCATGCAACAACATTTTGACAGTCTTATTGCTAAGAACTCAACATATGACAATTGCATCATTGAGACTTTGCTATGAAAAAGTTAAAATCTCTATTTCTCTTAATTAATTTCCCTCCTCGTCTCTTACTAGAAATCATGAATATAATATTACAGATATTTGACAAAACACCTTTAACAAGCTTTTATTTACTTGGGAGTGAAGTTCCTAACTGGTTTAGCTATCAAAGTTCAGGATCATCACTAACTATTGAGCTACCTCAGCTTTGGTATAACTATCAGAACCAAACCATTTTTGGAATGAATCTTTTTGTAATAGGAAGGTGGTCTATCATTATATTGACTTCGCACAATTATGCTCAAGTATAGTCCCTTTAGACTTCTAAATAGAGGTTATAAAACTGCCTCATTCAAGTTCACCTTGGTAGCAGAGACCTCATAAGAGGTTGCAAGGTAAAATGTTATGGGGTCTATCCATTATATGCACAAACCAATGTGATACAACCTAGCATTTCTATTGAGAAATTGGCTCTTATGAGCAATTAGAATTTTGGAGAAACAATAGTAGAAGAGAACTTTAGAATTAGGAGACACCACGATGGCTACTGTGAGTTCTGCGACTCAACTTATGTAGTGTAGGCAAAAAAATGGCGTTAGATGTAGTGTTAGACGTACAAAGGTAGAAACTTGGTATCGCAGTGTAATGAGTGCTATATAGAAGCGCAACATTGGCACATGGGTGCAGACTATTCTGTGCAAGAGCGTCAATTCCAGGTTTGCGGATACGTCTGGGTAGAAAGTTCGCACCGGAGCATGAAGGCTATTGAGCAAGAGCGCAATGTCATTTCCTAATTTAAATAGGATTTCTTGTTACACAAGTTATTGGCCCATAGGCCTTGGAATATAATTAGGGGACATGTTTCCAGTGCAAAAACAAATCAGAAAGATCAGAAAAAGAGAGGAAAGAAAGAGAGTTAGGGTTTACAGAGATTGAGGGTTTCTTGGGCAGCAAATAACTTAATTTCTTCTAGTTGTTCTCGTAAACACTCTTGTAATCTCTTATTTTTCACCTTAGTGGAGTGATCGTCACCAGCAACTAAACGTAGGATCACGTTTGTGGTATGAACCAGTTTAAATTCTCGTGTTTCTGTGTGTTTTCTTTAGTTTGCTCTACTTGGGTGTGTGTTAAATCCCCTAGTTTAATTCCATGTTAAGCCTCTTGTGAGTATGCGTGTTGCTCTTCTTCACAACTTATTGGTACACAGCCTGGTGATGCCTATTTTGGAGATCTTTGGTGGCCAAAATTCATAGCATGACAGGTGTTCGATAAAAGTCTTGAGTTGTATCTACGCAGTACGAGAGGTGTTTGACGAAATTCCTATGATGGCTGCATTAATTACCAAGTACAAGATTAAGAAGTTCAATGGTAGCAACGACTTTACTAGTTGGAGAATGATGATGTTGGCTTTGCTAGGCAACGTAAGACTGGATGAAGCTCTTGGAGGTGAAAGCAAGATGCCAAATAGCTACAGCACTGAAAAGAGGGGCGACGTCATGAAAAAGGCCTATAACATGTTAATTCTCTATTTGAGCAACAAGGCGTCAAGGCAGGTTTCTCATTTGAAAATTATGGCTCAGGTATGGTTAAAGCTTGAAAGCCTTTACATGACAAAAAATTTGTCAAGTAGGTTGTATTTAAAAGCAAAATTCTTTACATTCTAAATGGCCATGGATAAGAACTTGTAAGACTACATTGATGAATTTAACAAGCCGTACTTAGATTTAGAAAATATATAAATAGAATATGATGATGAGGATAAAGCTTTGGTGCTATTACATTCTCTTCCAAAATCATGTGAGACATTTGTAGATATTTTGAAGCATGGTAGAGAAACATTGTTGCTTGATGATGTGATTGGTGCATTAAATTCAAAAGATCTCCAAAGGAAGAATGAGTTGGGTGAATACCCCGGTGAAGGGCTGCATGTTAGACATAGGAGTGATAAACGAGATTATAAGGGCAAATCGCACTCAAGGTCGAAGACAAAAGGGAATAAAGTCATGAAATGCTTCCACTGTCATGAGAAGAGGCATATTAAGAGTCGTGAAATGCAAGAGAAAGAAGAATGAGAAGGGAAAAGAGCCAGAAAAGGGTGATGCTACTATTGTGGAAGATGGATATGAGAGTTCTGACATGCTAGTCATGACTACAAAAAACTCAGAGAAGCAATGGGTCTTGGATTCCTGTTATTCGTTTGATATGATGTCAAATAGAAGCTGGTTTGAATCTTACGAGAAAATTGATGGTGGAAAGGTTCTGCTGGGTGACAATAAAGCTTGTAGGGTGGTGGGCATAGGGACAGTTCGGATAAAGACTCATGATGGTATGAAAAGAGTTTTGACGGCTGTAAGGCACATTCTGAAGCTGAAGAGGAACTTGATTTCACTTGGTACACTTGATTTCGATGGCTGCATTTATGAAGGAGAGAATGGCACCTTGAAAGAGAGGATCTTTGGAAATGGTTTGTATGTTCTCCAAGGCAGCACCATAATTGGAGAAGCAGGTATGGTATCAGGCATGGATGATAAAAGCCTATTTATGGCACAAGAGGCTTGGCCATATGAGTGAAAGGGGACTTTAGGAGCTGCAAAAACAAGGATTGTTGTGCGGAGACAAGTTGGGGAAATTGGAGTTTTGCAAGCATAGCGTACTTCGCAAGGCTACGATGGTAAAATTCGCTTTCTCATTTTACACTGCAAGGAAAACTCTCAGTTATGTCTATTTTGATCTATGGGGTCTATCTAAGCATGCAACTTTAGGTGAAGGTAGATATTTTATGTCCACTCTGAAAATTTCAAGATTGGAAAAAGATGGTTGAAGTCCAAACGGTAGGAAAGTTTGAAAGCTTAGAACTGATAATGGTTTGGAGTTCTTGAATTCAACCAATTTTGCAATAATGAAGGATTGATGAAGCATAAGACAGTATCGGGGAATTGTAGCAGAATTGCTTGGTTGAAAAGATGAATAGAACGCTTCTTGAGAGGGTTTGATGCATGTTAATAGGCGCCGGAATGCCCAAGAGGTTTTGGGGAGAAGTAGTCAACATGGCAGCACATTTGATCAATAGATGGTTGTCATCAACTATTGGTTTCAAGAAGCCTAAAGAAGTGTGGACAGGTTCGCGTTCGAAGTGTGGACAGGTTCGCGTTCGAGCTACAGTCATTTGAGGGTGTTTAGCTATTTGGCATACGTGCACATTGAGCAAGGCAAGCTGGAGCCAAGGGCAAGGAAGTGTATGTTTGTTGATTATCTAGATCGGGCGAAAGGGTACAGGCTGTGGTGGCAAGAGTCAAATGTTTCAAAGTGTTTCACAAGTAGATATGTCACTTTCAGAGATCGAAGCTCTATTTTGGGGGCTATTCAAAACCTCAGTTGATACCTAATGAGAATGCTACAAATGCAGATAGTGTTGGGTCTAAGGTGGAGATCCATGAAGCTAAAGATTCTCAAAAGGAAGAGGCAAGTAAAACGATTGAATGTGATGACGTTGAGGAGGTCCTTGATGAGTCTAACAACTTGAGAAACTATCAACTAGCAAGAGATCGGGCAAGGAGGACAATAACACCACCGGTGAGGTATGGTTACACTAATCTTATAGCTTTTTCACTATCTCTATCGAAGGAGATTGATGGTAGTAAGCCTAAAAGCTGTAAGGAAGCAATGGCTCATAGAGACAGGAGTCATTGGCAACAGGCAGTGAAGGAGGAAATGGATTCTTTGAGAAATAATCATACTTAGATCTTGGTTGATAACACTACTAAACAGAAGGTAGTATGTTGTAAATGGGTGTTTAAATGGAAAGAAGATGCTAGTTGGAAAAGAAAACCTAGATACAATGCTAGGTTGGTGGCAAAAGGATTCACACAAAAGGAGGGCATTGATTTCAATGAGGTTTTCACTCCTATCATGAAACACACATCTATTAGAGTACTACTAGCTCTAGTAACCCAGTTTAATATAGAGTTAGAACAGATGGAGTCAAAATCGCATTCCTTCATGGTAATTTGGAGGAAAGGATTGTTATAGCACAACCAGAGGTTTTTGTGAAAGGAAGTGAAGACAAGGTGTGTTTGTTGAAGAAATCCTTGTACGGTCTAAAGCAATCACCAAGGTAATGGCATTTAAAGTTTGATGAGTTTATGATCAAACACGGGTATACTAGAAGCAAATATGATAGTTGCATGTATGGCAAATGGTTGAAAAATGGAGTTGGGCTTTTCTTGTTGTGTGTTAATGACATGTTGATTGCATCAACAAACATGGAAGAAATTCAAAAACTAAAAATGTAGCTGAGCAAGGAGTTTGAGATGAAAGTTTAGGTTGTGCTAGGAAGATTTTGGGGACAAAAATCAGTAACGATAGAGATATAGGTCTATTAGTTCTATCTCAAGGTGACTACATACTCAAAATAATTGAGAAGTTTAACATGGCTTGTGCAAAGAAGGTGCAGACTCCTTTGGTAGCTCATTTTAAACTTTCATTGACACAGTCTCCTATAACGGATATTGAGAAAGAGGAGATGGCAAGAACATGGATGAAAAGCCAATGGGTTATGTGCATGCAGACTTTGCAAGTGATCTTGACAAAAGAAGTTCATTAATCGATTTTGTGTTCACATTGTTTGGTTACACCGTTAGTTGGAAAGCCAATTTGCAATCAATAGTGGCTCTTTCGACAATTGAGGTGGAATATATTGTTGCTACAGACGCTGCGAAAGAAGCAATGTGGCTGCAAGGACTTGTTGGCAGGTTTGGTGTGAGACAAGATAAGGTAAAAGTGTTTTGTGATAACAAAAGTACAATACATTTGACCAAAAATCAAATGTATCATGAAAGAACCAAACATATAGACATCAAGCTGCATTTCATCAGAGATGTGATTGCTGAAGGGAAGGTCTAAATAGTTAAAATTCATACTGAATAGAATCCGACAGATATGATCACTAAGCCCATAACAAGTGTCAAGTTCAACACTTGCTTGAATTCGATACGAGTGGCAGATGGACCATTTTAGCTTAAAGATAGATGTGGCTGGTAATTTACTATGGTGGTTCATAGTATGGAACACAAGCTTAGTCCAAGGTAGAGATTTGTGAGTTCTGTGCCTTAACTTGTGTAGTGCAAGCAGAAAAGTAGTGCCGACGCACAGTTGGAGCTACACCGGAGCACCAGATGCAATGTCAAACATGCAAAGGCAGAAACTTTGGTGTTGCACTACAATGAGCACTGCACAGGAGCATAGCATTGGTGGAGTACATACTATTCTATGCAAGAGTGCCGATTCTAGGTTCACGGATGCATCTGGGCAGAAAGTTCTTGCTGAAACATGAAAGCTATTGCGTAGGAGCGCAATGTTGTATTCTAGTCTAAATAAGATTTCTTATTACACAAGTTATTCGCGCATGGGCCTTGGGATATAAATAGGAGACGCGTTTCCAGTGTAAAAATAGATCAAAGAGATCAGAAAAAGAGAGGAAAGAAAAAGAGTTAGGGTTTACAGATATTGGGGGTTTCTTGGGCAGCAAGTAACTCAATTTCTTCTAGTTGCTCCTGTAAACACTCTTGTAATCTCTTGTTTTTCACCTTAGTGGATTGATCATCACCAACAACTTGACGTAGGATCATGTTTGTAGTCTGAACCAATATAAATTCTCATTTTCTATGTGCTTTCTTTATTTTGCTTTACTTCGGTGTATATTAAATCTCCTAGTTTAATTTTGTGTTAAGCCTCTTGTGAGTGTGTGCGCTGCTCTTCTTCACAACAGTTACTGCCATGATCAAGCCAATACAATTGAAACTGCATGTGGAAGAGTTGATGAAGAGGAAGTGGAACGAGGCGCTAAGAGAATATGCAGATAACAAGTTGATGATCCTTAACAGCAAAGAGTAATAGATGTGGTTTAATCCTCTTGTGTCATGTTGTTCGACTTTCGACCTGGAGGCTTTTTATTACAAACTTCTGGAGATTTCTCTGCCAACTTAATGGTAATTTACCTATCATAACTTAAAGATTTATTTTTTTCTAATAGGATGATATATATGGGAATCAAGAATAAAATATTGAGTTTTAATAGCACTTCTTCCACTCAGAAGAATTTTATTACCTGGAATTTCGATATCGTGCTTTTGACATTTTTGATACCATAAAAGCAATTGAACTTTAGAATTTTGCTGAATTAGGGTCTGTTTTTCACCTAATTTTGTCTCAAGTTTAAAAAAAATTGACGACATGTGGATTTTAATACCAATAGATGATTGAGCTTTTGCTTTACTTTAGCACTTCATTTATTGTATAGTTTCAATATAACACACACGATATATAGGTTTCATTATTATTATTATTATTATATTTACACATAAATATATATATATATATATATATATATATATAGAGTAAATACAAAAGTGATGTTGGAACAATTTTTTTTACTCGAACCTGATTGTGATCAGCCAGGTTCGAGCAATTCCAGGAGAGTGGATGTGGTTTTTGAGTTAACGATTTCATATTCTGCTTACTTAAAGGATACAGTGTGTCTAAAATTCAGATTGTAAAATGCCCTCCTGGAAAAATCCTACAAGCAATGGAAGTGTTCGAGAGAAGCTCCTTGGGTTTTACTGTTTGCTAAGATCAGGTACAAATTTTAATTTGAATAAAACTTGTTCTAAGTGTTCTTGTGAAACTGTTCTCTCTTTATAAGGATCATGGAAAAAAAATTAAATTGTTCTCATGAAACTGATGTATAAGGCTGCTGTAGTCCATTATCAATTACCTTTGGATAATGAAGTTTTCAATCATGCTTGTTTACAGTTAATTCTAGTTGAGCGTTACATTTCACTTGTTTTAGTCTTTTGTTCTTTTCCAGTTCTGCTATTGCATATTTTAATCTTAATCAGATTAGAATTTGTCTTAATCTTTTAATCTCAAAGACTTAACCAATTGCTGTTATTAAACAGATTTGTAGGTGAAATTCCACCTGATATCAGCTTCTCAAAGGTCTCAATGCTTGCCAACTCAGACCTATCCAACGACATGCTATCAGAAAGCTTGAGGGTACTGGATAGTCTTGAGATTCTATTACCCCACTCTGTTAGTTTGGATTTTTCAGGTCACAATCATAAATCTCGCGATCATTTAAATTTTCAGTTTTGTTTCACTTTCATTTATTAGTATTTTCTGTTTAATAATTTAGTAACATTTTTACTGCCTCCACCATTTATAAGTATAGGATTGGAAAAACTGCAGCTATAGTAGAAGATAGTTATAGATTAATGTTGGTTCAGCTAGTTGGTTCAATGAAAAGATCTCAGATTCTCTGTTTCACTTTAATAGCTTTAATAACTTTATTCTTTATTTTGAGAGAGCTTGTGGTTGTCTTGCCAAATTGCCTTGCTGAACACGTTGGATCACAGATTCCTGGAATTGAAAAGGCGTTAAATGTGAGTGAATTTGTTTAGAGCTTAGAGTGAGAGGATTATAAACTTCCATATATCTAACTCTTCTTATAAGGAATTTTGCAATGTAAGTTGGATGAATACCTCACTTGTGTTGATGATGAAATTTAATTATGGGCGTGTGCTTCAACATAAATGTGACTTCTCATTTCTCTAGGACAATATAATATAATATTCCTCTGCCCATGTCCCTTTTTTTGTAGTGTGAGGAGACCATGGGGGGTTCCGAAGACAGCGGGTTGCATTTGAATTTGATGAAAGAGGGCCGCATCATATGCATCAGCAATACACATGCCGGTTAATTCATTCCAAAAGCCGAGCGGGCAAAGATCATCAGCTGTATATCTTGATGAGGCTCTTTTGATATGAACAATGGTAAAGTCAATTTGTTCGTTTGATACTCATGTTCCAATTTGTTCTTGGACTGATTGTTTGTGGAACATAATTAAAATCTAGATGTGCTTGCGCATAATTAGTATGTATGAATGTATATAGTATGTATTTTTTTTCCAATGCATATAATTAGTGTGTAGAAAGTAGCCAATGTACAAAGCACTTTTGTGCAGTAAAGTTTACATCTAAAGACCAAGACTCTCTTGCTTTGACCTATAATTTTGTTGCATATCATGTTCTGTTTTCATTTTGTGGCCTCATCGTCATCTTCTTGGATTGAACCTGATGTCTAATATGATGTCTTTTTTAGTTTTAGAGGTGATGATATCCATAATACCTTTACTAGCCATCTCTATGCCACTATGTGAGAAACAGTTCAAAACTTCATTGATTATCTTGAACTCAAGAAAGGAGATGAAATTCCCTAGTAAAAAGGGCCTACAAAATGCATGTCGCAAAAGGGTTTTTCTAACGTGTAGGCGCGTCACTAATTCTATGTTGCAAAAATCCCTGGCATTTCACAATGTGCATGATGCGTTACAGAAGGCCTTTTTGGCTCGTTGCAGTAAATGATTTTGCAACGTACATTGCATATATCTAAACATCATGCATTTCTAAACTTTTAGCAACACACAAAGCACATTGCTATGTGTCAAATGGCAACGTACAATGCACGTCACCGGAGGTATTATACATACATACATACATACATACATACATACATACATACATATATATATATATATAAAATGTTGTGTTTTTGTAATTTGTAATGCTTGTGATTTTTATGATTATATATATACATTATGATACAAATGATTACAGTAAAATACACAATCAAATAGAATATCAAAGTGCACATTTAAATTAAAATAAATATCATTACAATACGAAAAGTCAAGTATTTGTTTCTATATAATAGTAGCCTAAATGACTTAGAATAAGGAAATAACAAGTACTATCACTACAAGAAAAACAGATTTTTGCGACAAAACTTTTTGCGACGAAATAAAATTCGTCGCAAAAAGCGGCCTTTTGCGACAAAATTATTATTTCGTCACAAAAGTTAGCATTTCAAAGAAAAAGATATTTTGCGAGGAATTTTTCGTCGCAAAATAAAACTTTAGCGACGAATATTCATTTCCTCGCTAAAAACTCGAGTGACTAATTAGGAAAGCATTTTTTGCAACGAGATAAAACCTATCGCGACAAACCTTTCGTCGCAAAATGTATTACACAAAGACGGGATTTTGCGACAAAAATTATATTTCTCGCGAAAAAAAGACATTTTGCGAAAAAAATTCCTCACTAAAGACCATTCTAATTTACCATGCATATATGGCAATACTTGACATTTTGCGACGAAAAAATAATTCCTCGCAAAATGTGATCTTTTGCGAGGAAAATTTCCTCGCAAAAAATATACCTTTTGCGACAAAAAATTCCTTGCAAAAAGCCATTTTAATTTACCGTGCAACGTGGTAATACGGGACATTTTGCGACAAAAACGTGATTCCTCGCAAAATGCGACCTTTTGCGAGAAATTTTTTGTCGCAAAAAGATAATTTTTTGCGACAAAAAATTCATCGCGAATAGCCTTTTTAATTTACCATGTACACGTGGCAATACCGGATATTTTGCGACAAAAACGTGATTCCTCGCAAAATGCTACCCTTCGCGAGGAATTTTTTGTCCCAAAAGTTATATTTTTTGCGACAAAAAATTCCTCGCGAAAAGCCATTTTATTTTACCATACACACGTGGCAATAATGGACATTTTGCGACAAAAACGTGATTCTTCGCAAAATGTGCCTTTTGCGAGGAAAATTTTCTCGCAAAATGTGACTTTTAGCGAGGAAAATTTTCCTCGCGAAAAGTCACATTTTGCGACAAAAAATTCTTCACGAAAAGCCATTCTAATTTACCATGCACACTTGACAATATTGGATATTTTGCGACGAAAAATTGATTCGTCGCGAAATGTGACCTTTTGCGACAATAAATTCTTCGCAAAAAAGTCAACCTTTTGCAAGAAAAAATTTCTCGCGAAAAGCCCGTCTAACTTATTATACTAATTATGAACACGTGACAATACTGGACATTTTGCGATGAAAATATATATTCCTCGCAAAATATGACCTTTTGCGAGAAAAAATTCCTCGCAAAAAGTTATTTTTTTAAAATTAAAACTTAATAACTTTCCTCTTTTGTTTTCTTCTCTTTGTTCGTGGTCCGTCTAATATATAAGTCTTTGTTTAAAAAATGACAAAAAAAAGAATAAAGAAAGTATTAAAAATCTAATTTGATTTTATATAAATTGACAATTTTTAAATATAGTAGGATCATTTGGATATTCATACAAATTTTTATTAAAAAAAGACCCTTTCTGATTCCATTCATGCTTTTAAATGTGAAAAACTATTAAGATATTTTAAATTTAGTATTTGTAAAAGAGATAAATAATTAAAATAAACTATATGTATATGTATGTGTGTGTGTGTGTGTGTGTGCGCGCGCATGTGTGCGTGTGTGTGTGATATGAGTCGTTAATAATCTAATAATCAAGCATAAAATTTATTGCTAATTAGTTATATATAATCTAATTTATGTGCGATTTATATATGTCTACCTGCTAAATTACAACTATGATAAACTTATTACCATGACTAATTTTTAATTGATGAAAACGAGATTGGAAAAAAAATCTAACTTCTAAAAATCTAATTTATTTTTCAACGTTTAATTATATGTCAAATAAACATAAATAAATAAATAATTAATAATCATGTAATGTTGCCTATAATTATGTTTTTTATTTTTTTTGTTATAAAGTGTATTAATTTAGACAATATATTTCTCTTAGACTTTTAATTTTTATCGTATAGCTTTGAGTAAATTGTTAAGATATTTTAAACAATTGTTAGAGTTTATTTTAAGGGAGATAAATAATTAAAATGAACTCTATAACAAAAAATAAATACATGGCAAAAACTAATTTTTAATTCGTAATACATATGATACTTGTAACATATGTATATGTATATATGTCTAATAATTAAATTACTTATATGAAAAAATATTTTTTATAATTGTAAAAAATATTTTTAATAATTGTTATTTTTATAAAAAAATGGATAATTAATTTAAAGGCATTCTATACTTGAAAATAAATGCAATTTTGTTACATTTTTATATAATTATAATATGAATA
Source organism: Boswellia sacra (assembly GCA_013180625.2). Lineage (NCBI taxonomy): Eukaryota > Viridiplantae > Streptophyta > Magnoliopsida > Sapindales > Burseraceae > Boswellia > Boswellia sacra. The sequence continues at coordinate 34,255 of SNVD02011399.1, forward strand.
AGTAATCATTTACTAATCAAATTAGAAAAGCTTATTTTCAATTTCTTATAATAACAAATATGACATATATAGATATCTAATTATTAAATTATAACTATTACAAACTTATGGTTTGCATTTGTCAAGATATTTTAAATATTAATTGTTAGCATTTGTAAAATGAATAAATAATAAAAAATATTCACTAAAAGTAAATGCATTTGTTACATAATAATTATAATATGAATATTTGATCATTTATTTATTAAAGTATTAAAAACTTATTTTCAATAACTCGCACATGACAATTATGTCATATGTATAGATGTTTAAGCATTATGCATTTATTAATGATAGTTGACTTGTGTGTATTTTATTAACACTTTAATACATATGACAATTATGACATACGTTTATATGTTAATAATTAAATTATCTCCATCACAAATTAATTTTTTAAATTTGTAAAACATATTTTTAGTGTTTTTAAAAGAAATAGATAATTAAAATAAATTATAGCTAAAATGAATAGAATCTTTTTGTTACATATATGATTATAATATCAATAATAATTATTTATTGATCACTAAAGAAATTTTTTTTTGTAATTCCTCATATAACAACTATGACATATGTATAAATGTCTAACTATTGTTTACATTTGTTAAATAATTCTTGAGTTGTTGTACCTATTTTATTAACATTTTAATACTCAATAAAAAATAATTAAATACCATATAATGTTTTATATTTCTATTGTATATGGTTGTTATATTATTTATTAATTTGTCATCAAATTATTTAATACCAATCCAATATTATATAAATTTAATTATGGATGAAAATTTAATTAATAAATAAAATTATAATTATCCAAGTCTAAGTATGGTTTATTTAAATATTTTTAATTTTAGATTTAGATTTTAATTTTAATATTTTTTTAAAGACTTATAGTGACAAAAATTTTGTCACAAAAGATTAGCATTTTGTCGCTAAAGATTAGCATTTTAGACTTTTAGCGACCACTTTAAAATTCCTCGCAAAATAGGGTCTTTTGCAAGGAAAATTTAAATTCAAATTCGTCGCAAAAACTAAATTTTAGGCGGACTTTTTCTCGCCTATTAAATTTCAAATTTTTTACACCTTTAACGACAAAAACTTTTTTCAATAGCTCGCACATGATAGTTATGCAAGATGTATAGATGTCTAACTATTTGACATTTGTTAATGATTGTGTACTTGTATGTATTTTGTTAACATTTTTATCCTCAATTAAATTAAAACTAACTAAATACCATGTAATAATTTTATATATCTAATGTATGTGGTTAATACATGATTAATTAATTGACATTAAATTATTTAATTTTAACCTAATATTAAATAAATTTAATTATGTTGGTTAAATTTATTTAATTACTAAATAAATTTGTAATTATCAAAGTCCACGTATGATTAATTTCAAAATCTTCTTAGTTTTTTATTATAATTTTCACATTTGTATACTTTTTATAACAAATAAAAGAGTTTTTAACATTTTTTTAAGATTTTTAGTGAGGAAATTTTCGTCGCAAAAAGATTAATATTTTGTTGCAATATATGATGTTTGCGGTGATTTAATTTCATCACAAAATGAGGTTTTTTGCGACGAAATATGAATTTATATTCGTCACAAGAAATAAAATTTAGGCGGACTTATTCCCGTTTGAGAATTTTGAAAATTTCAAGTTCTTTAGCGACGAAAAATTTGTCTCTAAAGATCAAAATTTTTGTCGCAAAATGAAATTTGGGCGGACTTTTTCCTGCTCTTGAAATTTCAAAATTTTGAAACTCTTTCTCGACGAAAATTTTGTCGCAAAAAAAAATTTTTGGCGAACTTTTTCCCGCTTTGATTTTTTTCATAATTTTAAAAACTATTTCGCAACAAAATTTTCGTCGCTAAAGGTTAAAATTTCGTCGCAAAATATCCAACTTTTTATATATACATGGGTTAATTTTTTGGATTGTTTCATTTTCTTCTATCACTTCCAATTCTCTACTCCTTTCCTTTTCCCAACATTTGGTAAATACTTTTACTCTTTCTTTTACTTTTGTGTTGTAATATATTTTCTTTATTAGTTTAATATATTTTTATTTATTTTAATATTTGATTGATATTATTGTCTTTTGTTTGATAGGTATTTTTGAAGATGGAATACAACTCAACATTCTCAACATTCTCAACATTCTCAAATTCTTTGCTTCTTCAACATTGTTTTTTTCATAAACTCATTTTTTATGCTTTAATTATTACTTAACATTTTATTTTTATTTTTTTGTTTTTAATAGGTATTTTTGAAGATGGGTTGTACTTGAAGATTTGAGGATTCATACAAAGTCAACAACAAAAGAATTTTTGGAGGATGAAGTTTTGTATTTTTCTTTCTCTTTTTTGTATTTTTTTTTTAATTTTGCTATGTACAAAGGTTGATATATTGTAAAAATATATTGTGATAAATTTTTTGTAATTTGTTGTTAATTAATGAAATTATTAATATAAAGAATTAAGTTGTGTAATGAGACATGTCATTTATTCTAAAATTTATAACTAATTAAAAAATAAAATCTGTAAATTCTTAAAAAATAATCAATTTTCGTGTAAAAAATTTATTGCGACGAATTTTTTGTCGCTAAAGGTAGTATTTAGCGACAAAAAATTGGTCGCAATATACTTTTTTAACTAAAATAATTTTATTAAAAAATGAGTTGTTTTCTAACAATTTGCGACAATATTGGAATTCATCGCAAAATATACTCTCTTGCGACAATTTTTATTTTGTCGCAAAAAGTAGACGTTTTGTGATCTTTTTTGTGATGAAATATTTGTCGCAAAATACCACTTTTTGCAAGAAAAATTTTGTCGCAAAAATACTTTTTGCGAGGAATTCCAGAATCGTCACAAAAAAACCTATTGCGACTCACATATTGCGACTGGAGCGCGACGAATTTATTTTGGTCGCAAAAACTTATTGCGACGAAATTTTAAATTTTCGTCGCAAAAAGTCAATTTTCCCGTAGTGTATATGATTAAGCTTTAGAAGTACCACAAATGAAACAACCATTGAAAATGAAAATGTCTTCTTTAACTCCTTAATATTGCAATAATGCTAGCCTTACAATGTCATATAATATAAACTCTCCAACATGACATGACATGACGGCCCGAGTGACAAAATCCTGCTAGAGATCTAATTTTCCTCGTTCATTTTTGCTTTTTACTCCTCTAGTAAATTTTAATTATGCAGTCTACCATGTCATGTTATAGAGTTTATGTTGTATGAATGTTGTAAGTCTAGCATTACTCTTAATACTTTCATCTTCTTGAAGCAATTCGATAATTAAAGAGCAACGAGTCTTATACAAGAAAATATCAACAAGTTAGTTAGACAAAACACAATCTTATGCCGAGTTAATTTACAATTAAAAATAGTTATGATGACAATCTAAAAAATTTTTGACAGAGTTTTGTCTATTAATTGATTTTTTTCAAATTTACATAACATATAAAAAACGAGGTAATATCACTTACTACCCCTATGTTTGCACAAAATATCATTCAAGTGTAACTTTTTAAAATTTCATTAGCAAACAATCCATCATATTCATCAACATCTGCCGATCTTGGCTAGGAAAGAGAAATTTGAATATATAAGAACCGAAGATGATGATGTGCGATAAGAGTGGTGAAAAGGGTCGTTAGAGATGCACTGATAATTTGAGCTGGCAGTGTGTGGATGTTGGAGGCAACCTCGGCTTTAGGGTAATTAAGGAGAGAAAGAGATGAGAAGATAAATTTAAGTTAATTTGTATTTTCATTATGGATAAAGAAGTAAATTTGTTATTATAGTTAAGTCAAGATTACTTTGACTGACAAAGACTATTAGTGAGTGAATCGATTGATGGATTTTGTAAAAAGCTAAGGTAGTTGCAGATGAAATTTTAAAAAGTTAGAATGATATTTTATGAAAATCTAAGGGTAGTAAGTGATATTAACTTTATTAAAAACACTTCTTATACCAAATCATTTTTCTAAAACATCAATACAAGACCTTCAATCCTCACCAAACTAAGCCAAATCAAAAACATCCAAATAAAAGTTAATAGACATTATGAAAGTATAACATATGTACTACCTTAATAGCTTGAGCACATAAAAAAAAAAAACCGACTTCCACCTATAACAAAATAAAATATAAAGATGAAACAACTTGTAGACTAAATATATTTACAAAGTAAAATAAATTTCTAATTACAAGTTTGTAAAAACTTATTTAGTTAACTAGAATAAATTATAAAGTTAATATATATATGTATGTATGTATGTACGTATATGTATATGCATATATATCAATTGGATGCTATTCTTAAAGCAATAGCATTTTCTTACTACTTGATCAAGATATTCAGCGTCATCGATTGACCTACATAATTCAATATTACCTTCAATTGCATGAACTACCCAAAGTTTTCAACAATCTCTTCCTAAAGGCTTGTAATGTACTTTGGCATTGGGATCTACACTTGCAATCTTCCCTTCTGCCTGAATTTTATATATATCATCTAATTACCAATGCATTAAGTGGCATCTTGCATTTTCACTTCGTATAATTTATGGGTGTGGACCACTTTCTTAAAATGACTACAATTCATAAAATTAGGTGAATGTAATGAATAAGAAATCTGAATTTTCATTTAGAAGTACATTATATATAGAACACAATTTATGAAAATTCCTTCCATGAGCGGTACAGCATGAGAGCTTATCATATCAACAATACTTTGATTCTGTACAATTTACTAACATAATTAGTTATATAAAACTATAAAGCTTATTTTTCATTTACAGTTAATTATAGAATAACTTAACTTCTTTTGAATATCAAAGCACTCATTCGCTCTATCTTCTCCTCTAATGACTTACTTTTTGGTTGTTGATATGCATTTCACTTTTAAGTTGCTTTACTTTCCCATTTTGAATCTAATTTATTGCACATTGCCAAAAGGTAGATTTTGTAACATGCACAAGAATTGCCTATTTCCAAAACCCCTTTTTGGTCTAGTGATTTCACCAGTGCTTTTAAAAGCAATTGAAGAATCAAAGATTTCTATAATTCTTTTGTCAAAAGACTATGCTTCATCAAGATGGCGCCTGGAAGAACTGAAAAAGATTATAGAATACAGCACAAGTATGGCCTAATGATTATACCAAGTGTTGGGCTTTACATCTACTTTGGTGCCCATAATATGGTGCAAGGCCCAATTAAACTGTGTTTAGGGTTTCATTGCCATATGTAGATAAGGAATCCTAATTAACCTAACCCTAATTCTATTCTCTATGTAAAGAGGCATAGATAACGTATCCATCACCACTACCAACTATAACGAATACGACTATGGATGCAAATCAGTCTCACAGGTCTAATCCATTGATGCTTTTGTGTTGTCAATGATTGTAGTTGTTATTGTAATAAACACACATCGTGAGCATTCTTTTACTTTTAAAGTATCATGAGATTTCTCATAGCAGATCCTAGATCATGATTTCTCATATACTGATTCACCACTAAGATTATATGCTATGGACATACGCTTCCTGCATTGGTATCAAAGTAGCTACTGGAGGTCTTCATATTTGGTTGAAATAAGCAAGGAGAGATGTCTCGAAAAATCTTTGTTTTTTCTAATTTTGGCATATTTTTGTTTTGATGTTTCTGCTCACAAGAAAAATTAGATTTTTTTAGCATTCCGTAGATCTATGTCTGCGCGTTCTGCCTCTAAAATTTTGTGATTTTTCAATGAACCGTTTCAGATAAATGTTAGGTCAAAATTCTGATTGCCAAAACTTTGAGTGCATGCTGTGGTCGCATTTTTTGTCCGATTGTTGTTACTTTTGTAACGTTGGATTCAACAAGAAATTATATTTCCATTCATATATTATTCTACTGAGAAAGTTACGGTTGTTTAAATTTTCGGGCTGTTGTATAATTATTATCCGAAATTATTAGACTTGTATGCTGGGCTGGGCCCCAAGCATGCAAAGGGAGGCCTAGCCAACCCTTAAACCCATTTGATTTTTTTTTTCTACGTCTTCAGTCTTTGCTTACACATTTAAACAACCAGTGTCTTGTGTGCTTTGCTAGTATGCCCTAAGGGGTATTTTCATCTTCTTATTTTCAATTGCTTCACAACATGTTTACAACTCAATGTTGGTCCCTTTTTTTGGCATCAACACTACACATTAATGGAGTGATTGTCACCATATATAATTGGCAAGAATAAACATTTTTTCAATCCTTTTTTCATCAATTTCTCACAATATCATTTCTGTTAGCGTAGACCAGAAAATCTTATTGGATATATTCCATCTGAACCTTCCGTTTGAAATATGGACATATAACCTTCTCTTAATTTGATGGATTTTAGCATAGACTTCAAATTATAAGCAAATTAATTAATCCTTTTACACGGAATTGAATTATTGAAATAAACTCCAAATATATACAGTGAATTACAATTTAATTAAAAAAAATTTGGTAATTTATAACCATGCTACACAATATTGCAAGCAGTAAACTTAATGGTATCTTACTATTGAAATAAGTCAAAATTGTTCAGCACCGGAAAAATATTACAAATATAATGTTTTAGTTTTTGATCATTTACTCTTCTCAACTCAAGCAAAGCAATGTGTATCAAATAATAAATCCATTATTAGGTTAGTGTGTCATTCTTGCGATCGCAATGTTTATCAAATCTCAACTGTTAATTAATTAGCATTATTGAGAAGTAGAATTCATAAGGAGACAGCTGATTGACATGTCCTTGGCTGCAGGAACGATTACAGAGGAGCAGAAATAGTACAATGATTTGTATGGTCTTTTAGACCATGTATCACATGGGGATGCAAAGAATTGAAAATTAAAAAATCAAAATCAAAATGACAGTAATAAAACAAACTAACACAGTGGAAGAGGAGCACCATTCCAGTCCCTGAGACAATCTAGCATTGGATCAATCATCTTTCCTTGGCACATTGCAGTGAACACTTTGTCAAACTCCTCGCCTGGTGACTTCACTTTTTCCCCTGTTAAAAACCCTGTTCCCAGCTCCTCTCTTACGAACTTGTAAAGTGGGTAAGATCTGCATTCCTTGATTCTGTTCGGAACTGCTGCATTTCCATTCTCAACCACAATTCTGGCACTCTCCACCTCTTTGGGCAAAAGGGCCTTCAATTCCTCCTCAAAGACTGCAATCTTTTGGAAGATTGAGGAGTTGACATTCTTCTCATTTTCACCATTGGTCATTGCATGGTCAACAAGCACTTGCCTTAGCTTTTGCATCAATGGGTAGGTAGCACTGCAGGGGTCATCTATATAAGCAAAGACATATTCGCGATCGACCACTTTGAGAAGATCCTTCTCACAGAATCTTGACGGGTGAAGCTCTCCATTTGCTCCTACAGTTAGAACTTTCCTGGCTACTTGGCTCACGGTTTTCCTAACTGTGTTCTTCAAATTCTCCTCCAAATGCCTCAGATCAATAGCTTGGCAAAGGGCCACCAAGAACGTCGAAGACATGAGCTTCAAGACGTCGACAGCTTCAGAAGTTTTCCTTGAAGAGATTAGTCCCAAGGAGTTGACATCTTGGTTGTGTTGCTCAGCACTCTGGACATGGCTAGTGACAGGATTGGCAAGATATTGGAGTTCGGAACAGTAGGAAGCCATGGCGATTTCAGCACCCTTGAAACCATAGTCCAAACTTGGATTTCTGCCACCGGAGAGATTTGAAGGCAACCCATTGTTGTAGAAGTCATTGACAAGCTCAGAAAATTGAGCAAACATAAGTTTCCCTATTGATGCAACGGCCAAACGGGTATTGTCCATTGAGACCCCGATTGGGGTCCCCTGGAAGTTGCCTCCATGTAAGGCCTTGTTCCTTGAAACGTCAATGAGAGGGTTGTCATTCACCGAGTTAATTTCCCTTTCAATTGATTTGGTTGAAAATCTGATTACTTCAATCTGTGGCCCAAGCCATTGTGGTGAGGTCCTCAGAGCATAACGATCCTGTTTTGGCTTCTGAAGAGGGTCCATTTCATGCAATTTCGTGGCGGCTTTAACGTAAGAGCTACCATCTAAAATGTGCTCCATTATAGCTGCGGCCTCAATTTGGCCTGGATGGTGCTTTAACTTATGCGTCAAATGGTCAGTGAATTCCGGTTTTCCCTGCATCACTTCGGCGAAAATTGCGGACAAAATTTCTGATAACACGGCAAGAACATTAGCCTCAAAAAGAACCATTGACGCCAAGCCGGAACCAACAGCGGTACCATTCACCAAAGCAAGTCCTTCCTTTGGCTGTAAGTCAAAGAACTCGAAACCAGCGAGCTTAGAGGCTTCTTGAGCATTAAGTAATTCTCCGTTTGGTCCAGTAGCCTTGGAATTGGGCCGGCCAGTCAGCAATCCTGCAATGTATGACAGGGGGACCAGATCACCTGAAGCAGTGATTGTGCCACGAAGTGGCAAGCATGGAGTGATGTTGTGATTGAGGAGCTTGGTGATTGCTTCCAAGATCTCGAATCTGATTCCGGAGTAGCCCTGGAGAAGTGTATTGATCCTGACAAGCATAGCTGCTCTTGTCGCGGAGTGAGGCAGAGTGTGACATGACTCGGTTCCACTGCCAAAGATTCCAGCATTCAAGAATCTGCAGTCACAGATTATTCAAACTTCATAACTTTCATAAACGGAACCAATAAGGCTGAAACGGTCAATCAACCAAAATGAAATAGACAAGATCCAAGTTTCAGCAACAACTTGGGCCCCTTCAAGCCTATTTTAAATAATGTTTAGGAAACAAAACAAATATTATATTCTTTAGCTAACACAACCAAATTAACACTCAGTCAACTCGACCGAGTTCCAAGTCATGTTATACTATTGAATCACTTATGGATATAAAACATGTAGTGGCTGCTTAATTACCTAATGAGTTCCTTCTGAAGAGCAGCACCATTCTTGGTTCTTCTATGAGAAGTCGCACCAAAACCAGTGGTAACCCCATAACTATCAGTACCATTTTTCATGCTTTCCATGACCCAGTCACTGCTAGCCTTAACGCCGTCTCTGGCAGACTCCGAGAGCTCAACTCTCACCCCAGAATCACCACTGGCAATGGCTGCTACCTGGGCAATCGTCAAGGTCTCCCCACCAATATTCACCACCGGCTTCCTGTACTCCTCCACCATCCGCTTCACTTCATCAAAATGGCTCCCTTTCAGAGCCTCAGCCACAACTCCCCAGTTCAAAGGATCACTCCCACTGATGCATAATCCATTAATCTCACCAACCTTCATTGCAACTGTCTCCATTCTAGCCAGCTTTTGTAATATTAATGAGAATCTAAAAAGCTAGAAAGACAAAACAAGAGAGGAGGTTTGTGTTTGAAAGGAAATCTTAAACTCAGAAATGGATTTCCTGAGGAAGTAAGCTTAGAAAGGTGTATATATATATATAGAAGTTGGGAAGAGACGTGCGAGTACATTGTTTACCAGTAACTGACTAACGAGGGCTTGGTAGGTAAGCCGAGGGCAAAGGGTGGCGGCAGAAAAAAAGTGGTGGTTGGTATATATTTTATTCCCTGAAAGAAAATTCCACGGTTGAAAGTTCCACGATACTTGAGCATGGTTTCATTGACTAAACAACTTGTATTAGTTATCCAATTTTCAGCAATTATGTGCCAGCAACTGTAATTGGAATTCAAGTATAGAAAACGCTAATCATGATAGAAAAATAAGCTCTGTTGTAAGCGACTGAAATTGTCTCAAGTTACAGTTTTTAAAACCACAACATTTTGGGGTAGGTATATGTCCTTGACACAATACAATATTAGATAAATTTTAGGAATTTTTAATGAATTCGAAATCTAGCTAAGAACAGTTAACATGTATTAAATTTATAGTTGCCTTCTTTTGATCCTCATGGAACTTGACCTACCTCTATCGTGTTTGGGGTGCTTGTAAACTATCAATCTTTTATAATCTTGGGCATGTTTGGTGCGCGAGATTGTATAGTACTATTTTATTATATTGTATTAAATAGTGTAATACATGTGTTTGATGCTAATTTAGCGTAGTATTAATTAATACAAAGTATAACCCTTATATGCATCAACATTGTATTAAATTATATAGAGTTAATCCATGACATTAGCATTACATTATATAGCAATAATAAAAAATGTCAAAATTATTTCTATAAAATTCTATATATCCAACAATACCCTCTAATTTTTTACAATTTTAAAATAAATAAAGATGTATTTAATAGATAAATTGTAAAATCAAATTTATTTAAAATTTATTTTCTAAAAATAAAAAAGGGATGATGGGAGTCACCGTCCCCACTAGATGACACCAGAGATCCACTGCCCCTGTTAGATCAATTGACACCTAGCATGCAACCATAAACTCAAATTGTCTAATAGGTCCAGTGAGGGTATTGGACCCCAAGTAATTTTTTTAACAATTAGCAACTATTAAATAAATTACTAAATAACTAATTTTATAAATAAACTAAAAATATATTTATACTTATATATCTTTTTTGAAAAAAACATCTTACTTTTTTGTACAAATTAATACAATACATAAGTACACCAAATACTATATAATTTTGACATAACATTATTTTTAGTACTATATATACAATGCAATGTTATATAATACAATACTATACTATATTATACTATACAATATTGTATACTAAACATGCCCTTACAACACTCCCACAGGCATGAGTTTCAAATAATTTCTACTGCCAAAAGTAAAATTTTGACTTTGTGATATAAAATTATGCACTATTTCACGAATGGTTGATTTGTACATCAAGGAGGAGATCAGGATATGTTGAATTTACAGTTAGCCCTAATTAATATAGAGTTTGTTTAACTATACATTAAAGCAACCAAGGTAGAACGGAACTTATAAGATTATGGTTTAAATTGGCTTTTATAGAAGAAAGTATCTAGTTTCTTAGTAGCAACAAATTATTTTACTGTTGACTTAATTATTATTTCCAAAATATATTTGAAAACGTCTAATTAGGCCAGATACTTTTTTTTTTAATGAATCTTAAATTAAACTTAGTTACAATTAATTATTACTACATGCATGTATATAGTAACTGGTCTTACAGGTATCTTTTGGACCAACCAACAGGTAGGTCGAACAGTCTTCTTTGACCAAACCTATGATTAATACTTTATTATTTAATGTTTGAAATATATATTAGCCCTTTGATGGAGTATAATTAAATAATCAATAATTTTTATAGACACGCACACAAGTATTTGAACAAGTTGGTATTACATGAATCAGTTGGTGGAAGCAGATTTCTTTGGAAAGACTTTCGCAATAGCACTTAACTACATTTCTTCAAGCATATATAATGCATTCGCCTACCTGACCTCAGTTCCTTAAAATTAAAATTAAAAGGTATAGATAAGGGAAGAAGAAATTTTGGGATACAGACAAAACTAGAGATTTAATTATTAAAGGAACTCAAAAAATGAAAAGTAAATGGTTTTCCCTGGATTATTTACTATGTTTTGCTTCTGTAGCCAAACCAATATATAATTATATATATGGTTTTGCTGCGAATTTACTTAATTGCTTTATATCATGCAAATCATCTGTAACAGTTAATCAGAAACTTTTTATGCCACAATCTGCTTCCACCAACTGATTCATGTAATACCAACTTGTTCAAATACTTGTGTGCCTATCTATAAATATTATTTATTATTTGTACTCCATCATAGGGCTAATACATATTTCAAACATTAAATACTAAAAGATTAATCACAGGTTTGATCAAAGAAGTCTATTGGGCCTACCTGTTGGCTGGTGCAGAAGATACCTGTAAGACCAATTGCTATATGCATGGATGTAGTACTAATTAATTAATTATAATTAAGTTTAATTTAAGATTCATTAAAAAATTACATGGCCTAATTAGACGTTTTCAAATATATTTTGGAAATAATAATTAAATCAACTGTAAAATCATTTGTTACTATTAAAAACCAGATTTCAAATTCCTTGACTTTTAAGATTGTATTCAACAATTGATACTTTCTTCTATGAAAGCCAATTTAACCATAATGTTATAAGTTCTGTTCTACTTTGGTTTCTTTCAAATATAGTTAAAAAAATCTCTATATTAATTAGGAGTAACTGCAAATTCAACATATCCTGATCACCTCCTTGATGTACAAATCAACCATTCATTAAATAGTGCATAATTTTATATCACAAAGTCAAAAGTTTACTTTTGGCTGTAGAAATTATTTGAAGTTCGTGCTTGTGTGAGTGTTGTAAGATTATAAAAGATTGATAGTGTACAAAAACCCCCAACACGATAAAGCTAGGTCATGTTCTGCGAGGATAAAAAAGAAGGCAATTATAAGTTTAATACATGTAACTGTTCTAAGCTAGATTTCGAATTCATTAAAAATTATCTAATATTATATTGTGTCAAGGACATATACCTACCCCAATATGTTGCGGTTTGAAAAACGATAACTTGAGACAATTTCAGTGGCTTACAGAGCTTATTTTTCTATCATGATTAGCGGTTTCTATACTTGAATTCCTATCACAGTTGCTGGTACATAATTGCTAAAATTTGGATAACTAATACCAGTTGTTTAGTCAATGAAACCATGCTCGAGTATCGTGAAACTTTCAACCGTGGAATTTTCTTTTAGGGAATAAAATATAAGCCAACCACCACTTCCTTTCTGCTGCCAACCTTTGCCCTCGGCTCACCTGCCAAGCCCTCGTTAGTCAGTTACTAGTACACAGTGTACTCGCACGTCTGTTCCCAACTTCTATATGTACCTTTCTAAGCTTACTCACTTCCTCAGGAAATCCATTTCTGAGTTTAGGATTTCCTTTCAAACGCAAACCTCCTCTCTTGTTAGCTTTTTCGATTCTCATTAATATTACAAAAGCTGGCTAGAATGGAGACAGTTGCCATGAAGGGTGGTGAGATTAATGGATTATGCATCAGTGGGAATGATCCTTTGAACTGGGGAGTTGTGGCTGAGGCTCTGAAAGGGAGCCATTTTAATGAAGTGAAGCGGATGGTGGAGGAGTACAGGAAGCCGGTGGTGAATATTGGTGGGGAGACCTTGACGATTGCCCAGGTAGCAGCCATTGCCAGTGGTGATTCTGGGGTGAGAGTTGAGCTTTCGGAGTCTGCCAGAGACGGCGTTCAGGCTAGCAGTGACTGGGTCATGGAAAGCATGAAAAATGATACTGATAGTTATGGAGTTACCACTGGTTTTGGTGCAACTTCTCATAGAAGAACCAAGAATGGTGCTGCTCTTCAGAAGGAACTCATTAGGTAATTAAGAAGTGAATCAATAGCATAACATGACTTGGAACTCGGTCGAGTTGACGGAGTGTTAATTTGGTTGTGTGAGCTAATGAATATGATATTTGTTTTGTTTCCTAAACATTATTTAGGATACGCTAGAAAAGGCCCACGTTGTTGCTGAAACTTGGATCTTGTCTATTTCTTTTTAGTTGATTGACCGTTTCAGCCTTATTGGTTCCGTTTATGAAAGTTATGAAGTTTTAATAATCTGTGACTGCAGATTCTTGAATGCTGGAATCTTTGGCAGTGAAACCGAGTCATGTCACACTCTGCCTCACTCCGCGACAAGAGCAGCTATGCTTGTCAGGATTAATACACTTCTCCAGGGCTACTCCGGAATCAGATTCGAGATCTTGGAAGCAATCACCAAGCTCCTCAATCACAACATCACTCCATGCTTGCCACTTCGTGGCACAATCACTGCTTCAGGTGATCTGGTCCCCCTGTCATACATTGCAGGATTGCTGACTGGCCGGCCCAATTCCAAGGCTACTGGGCCAAATGGAGAATTACTTGATGCTCAAGAAGCCTCCAAGCTCGCTGGTTTCGAGTTCTTTGACTTACAGCCAAAAGAAGGACTTGCTTTGGTGAATGGAACCGCTGTCGGTTCCGGCTTGGCGTCAATGGTTCTTTTTGAGGCTAATGTTCTTGCTGTGTTATCAGAACTTTTGTCAGCAATTTTCGCCGAAGTGATGCAGGTAAAACCAGAATTCACTGACCATTTGACACATAAGTTAAAGCACCATCCAGGCCAAATTGAGGCCGCAGCTATAGTGGAACACATTCTAGATGGTAGCTCTTATGTTAAAGCTGCCAAGAAATTGCAAGAAATGGACCCTCTTCAGAAGCCAAAACGGGATCGTTATGCTCTAAGGACCTCACCACAATGGCTTGGGCCACAGATTGAAGTAATCAGATTTTCAACCAAATCAATTGAAAGGGAGATTAACTCGGTGAATGACAACCCTCTCATTGACGTTTCAAGGAACAAGGCCTTACATGGAGGCAACTTCCAGGGGACCCCAATCGGTGTCTCAATGGACAATACCCGTTTGGCCATTGCATCAATAGGAAAACTTATGTTTGCTCAATTTTCTGAGCTTGTCAATGACTTCTACAACAATGGGTTGCCTTCAAATCTCTCCGGTGGCAGAAATCCAAGTTTGGACTATGGTTTCAAGGGTGCTGAAATCGCCATGGCTTCCTACTGTTCAGAACTCCAATATCTTGCCAATCCTGTCACCAGCCATGTCCAAAGTGCTGAGCAACACAACCAAGATGTCAACTCCTTGGGACTAATCTCTTCAAGGAAAACTGCTGAAGCTGTCGACGTCTTGAAGCTCATGTCTTCGACGTTCTTGGTGGCCCTTTGCCAAGCTATTGATCTGAGGCATTTGGAGGAGAATTTGAAGAACACAGTTGAGAAAACCGTGAGCCAAGTAGCCAAGAATGTTCTAACTGTAGGAGCAAATGGAGAGCTTCACCTGTCAAGATTCTGCGAGAAGGATCTTCTCAAAGTGGTCGATCGCGAAGATGTCTTTGCTTACATAGATGACCCCTGCAGTGCTACCTACCCATTGATGCAAAAGCTAAGGCAAGTGCTTGTTGACCATGCAATGACCAATGGTGAAAATGAGAAGAATGTCAACTCCTCAATCTTCCAAAAGATTGCAGTCTTTGAGGAGGAATTGAAGGCCCTTTTGCCCAACGAGGTGGAGAGTGCCAGAATTGTGGTTGAGAATGGAAATGCAGCAGTTACGAACAGAATCAAGGAATGCAGATCTTACCCACTTTACAAGTTCGTAAGAGAGGAGCTGGGAACAGGGTTTTTAACAGGGGAAAAAGTGAAGTCACCAGGCGAGGAGTTTGACAAAGTGTTCACTGCAATGTGCCAAGGAAAGATCATTGATCCTATCCTAGATTGTCTCACGGACTGGAATGGTGCTCCTCTTCCACTGTGTTAGTCTGTTTTATTACTTTCGATTTTATTGCTTTTGAAAGATCAAGAATGATCTTATCACTAAATTCAGATCAATTGATTTTCCTAGTTCTCTATTTGGGTTCTCTGCTCTTTGGATCTCGTTTCGATCATGAGAAAATAAATAAAAGTAAAGAAAATAAGAGAAAGTTAAAGAGCAGCAAAGGAGAGAGCATTAAAGACAGAATCATGAGAAAATAACTTAAGTCTTTCATGAATTGTGAAAAGACCCCTCAGTAGCTAATGATTGCTCCTTTTAAATATCTATATGCAATTAAACCGGTCATCTTCTCTCTACTTCATATTTGATTTCTCTACTCTGAAAGTAAGATATTTGAAGAAATCAATTTCTTGCTTTCCATGGCCAATTAATTTTAACTAGAGCATGTCAAAGTGAGAATCAGGATACTTCAACTTTCTAAGATACTTCTAGCAGCAACTATTTAGTAATTAAAACCGGATTCCAAAATTAGTGTCACAAACTATCAAATCCACTGTGGCCTGCACTTTCCTCCCATCCATTCTAACATGGCCTTTGCTAATCAAATATCCAAAGCCTTCACATGAAACAACGATACCTGTATAACCAATCAAAATGGGCGGACCCCCTCCCTTGTGGCAATCATTTTAAATTAAATATTTAATTGATAAATTATTTCATAAAGCTCTCACTGTAACGCCCCAAAATCGGAACACATACATTGCTAAAATAATAGGAAATCACTAATAATAAATCTCCAAACAATACTTCAATAATCCCTCTTATTAAAAAAAAATGAACCGAACAATACATTTAATGTCTCTCTAATCAAAACAAAGTCTTACAATCTAAAGTTCCAAACACAATTGTAATAAATAAAAAAAAAATCTGAACTTAAGTCTCGACATCAATCAGCAAGTCCAACCACTAACTTTCGAGACTACTCTGCAAAAATGTTAGAGACGAGGGGTGAGTCGTCAACTCAGTAAGTAAAGTCATACACAACCATTAGTATCTTAAAACAATTATAAAAACATCATATCTTAATAAAACGGAGTTATAAACATTTATAACATTTACGATCAAAGAAGTCATTCACAATCATTAGAGATCAAAAAGACATTTATCGACTCATGTCACATAGTATCACCCGTAATCCGATGACCCGACCCAGAAATATGTCACCTGTAATCCCGGTGACCCGGCCCAAAAATATGTCACCTGTATCCCCGGTGACCCGGTCCAAAAGTATGTCACCTGTATCCCCGGTGACCCAGTCCAAAAGTATGTCACCTGTATCCCCGGTGACCCGGTCCAAAAGTTGTGTGCACACTAATACCACAGCTGGGTTCAGAATTCATATCGACACTAAGGACAATGAGTCAAAAGATTCCAAAAACCATTGCAAATCACACAATCCTCAAAGTACATATACAAATAACTTTTCATAGATAATAATAAGATTCGTCAAAAGTTCCTTTCACTAAAAACTGCCTTTAACATGAAAACAGTTTTTGAGAATCAATTTAAACACTTTGCTAAAACTCTAATTCCATAATTTTCATTCTAAAACAGAAAATAAATCATATAATATCACATAAAAATATGTTCTAACAAATCAAAATATTTATTAAGAACACATTACACTTTAACCATAGTACATGTATGATGTTACTTACCTTGATCGATCCGAAAAGACAAATATCCTAGCTCCTACTCGTCCAACGATTGTCCTAAGACATAACCAGAAAACATCTTGATAAATTCATGATCTCAAAACCTCAAATGTTCTACAAAATGCCCTTAAAATTCCTAGACAAACCGTTCTGCCTAAGTCCAATACCCAGAACAGAGCTCATTCCAGAAATTTTAGAAAATTGTATCCTAATCTGATTAACCTAGGATTTTATAGAGGCGAACTAGACACATGAAGTATTCAATTGAAAATTTTTCAAAGCAAATTACGTTCAGAAACTATTTTTAAATGATTTTCGTTTTCTACCAGTCAATTCTGTCCAGAATTTTCAGATTAAAACGTTTCGAACTCAAAATTTCATAAAAATTATTTTACACGTTTAGAAATCGTGAAAATTTACAGAAACGTATATATTATCTTGAAGAAACAGCATATAAAATTTTAGGAATTTCTGACTCCTCTAGCATATGAAAAAAAATTCTGAAATTTGCAACATCCAGAAATTTCAGTATTTTCCAGATTTTCAACAGAGAGTTCAAAAATTTGTAATAAATTGAAATCTTAATATTTTTTTATGAAATAAAATTTTGTACATTCATATACATGTCTATAATAACATATAAAAAAATTAGGCTGAAAATCGAATTGTAAGTATCCAAACAAAATTCGAAAATCCTAAGCTGTTCATAAATTCTCTGCAGAAACCCTAGCACAAATCTAGACAACAAAAATAATTCTAATAAAGATCATTAAATCAAACTAAAGAAATATAATCTTACCTTGAAATCTCTGAGTTCCCAAGCCTCTCCTAAAATTTTCACGTAAAAAAAACCCTATTTGCAATATTATAATATTGCTTATATACTAGATAGGGTTAAGGTATCCTAAAAGGAATAAATCTTCTAATTTAAATATAAATAATACTCTTTTTTTTAAATTATTATAGTCATAATTATTATCCTAGACTAATTCCATAATGACTCATATAGCCCTACGAAAATTAGGGTTGTTACACTCACGGTATTACTTGATTTTATTTAATGAATTTCAAAGAGAAGCAGATACAAATTAAAGAAGAAGGAAGAGAAGAAAGCTTTGATGTGCTTTAAATAAATTTATTAAAAAATAGACAATATAAACGGGGATGCTTTGAAATTTTCAAATATATGCTTAGGAGAGGGGCTTAGAAGGAAATTTTATGGATTTTCAATAACAACACCCCTACATTAATAACTAATCGATACAACTTAACTTATATAATCTAATCTAACTCAATATCCTAAGATGATTAAGAATTAAAATAAGAGTTTAATTAATTATGGGATAACCACTTGTTGATGCCAAAAATCTTTCGACCTCAAGCTTACCGATAAAATTTATATTTAGTGTGAAAAATCTAGCTCAACAAGAAGGAAATGGGAAAAAGGTGGAGAATGATAGTGAAAATAGGGAATCTAAAGCCATGTATTGACCAAGATGGGTAGCTATGTCCCGGTCAACTAAGGCTCTAGTGATGTAATTAAACTGCATACAAAGAGAAAACATATATCAAAGGCGTTGGCAGTGTCACCTATGATAATCCTCTGACTCTCAAGTCATAGACTAAACTATGGAGAGGAAAGGGAGAAATGGCTGGTCAACCAGGGAGATATTAAGGAGAGAGGGTTTTAGAGTTAGAGTTCATTCCAAGTTTGTGCCAAGTTCATTCAAACCTTTATTTGAATCAAAAGATCTATTTATAGGAGTAACTCTTTCACAAGTCTTGCTATGCTTGGTGTTGGAGTGACACCACGTCATATACAAAGAAGCAAAGAGATCTATTTATATAAGATTTTACCTGTATGTGACGGTACACATGGAGCCTGCGTGACAGCATGTTACATGCAGACCTATCCACTTAAGTGGGATCTTTTCCAGAGAATGCACCTCCACCATGAGCAACCCATCCATATATCAATGATGCTTTTTCCTACCAGTAAGTCCAGCATCTCCATGTGGCCGACCAATCACAAAACGACTTGAAGGATTGAGGTGAATTGGTGAAAGATGGTATTATCATCAAGATATTGTGCAGGGATAACAGGCTTGATTACATGCTCTTTCAAATCTTGAGCAGTCTGCTCATTAGTGACAGTCTCATCATGTTGAGTTACGATGAGAACAATATGATCTCGAATTGGGACCATGGCTCCATTTGCGATACTCGACAGTCACCTGAGTCTTACCATCAAGCCTTTACAATAAGCATGTGTCTTGCTCTTTCTGACCTCAATAAGCTTGGCATTAGCTCAACCGTTTCATCTGTAGCATAGCCAAACATGGGTCCAGGATCACCAGCTCAAATTTCCTCTGGTTTCTTGCTGAGATGGCCATGAACTCCTTGGGCAATGTCAGGGCTCTGTTGCTCAATATTGACAAGCACCTTGCAATTGTCAGCATCAAGGCCCACTTCAGCTGATGTGAAGCCAATACCTATGCAAGTGTCTCGAACAATTTTCGCATAATTTATTATAGCCTTCATTCTGATTTGACCAAAAACCATAGCCGTGTTAGTCCAGGTACATGTCTCACATGCAAGTTTGCTCTCAGGATCTAGCTCTAAGCAGGCATCAAGAATAGCATCTGACACCTGGTCACAGAGCTGGTCTCGGTGGCCTTCATTGACAGATTCAGAGGTGAAAAGGAAAGTCTCTGTATCTAAACTGGAACAGATCATAACAAGATGTTAGTTACCAAGTTCTTAATTATTCCCTAAAATAATAGTTTTTAGAGAATAAAACTGTTGACCTCTTATCTTTCCTTTCTACCAATAAGATAACAAAACTGTAATTCTGATACATGTGGGTGTTTGTTTAATCCTTTTATACATGAAAGTTGCCAATGAATGAATATGACCGTGACCTTGTGCTGATGACCTGGGTTAATTTTCACTCACAAACTTTACCCGTTTTAATTCAATATACTAGTTTTGCCACTTGTATCACAAAGTAGTCTTTGAAATTTACGGGCACATCGTCAAGCCCTTGTATGTCGCCTGTACCTTCATATCTTAAGAAATTAAGTTGTTAGCCTCTCAATCAGGTTGATGGCTGGAGCAAAAACCTTTGTGCTCTATGGATTATTTCAATTGGTTAGTTAGTATCATTTTGCTATCTTCAGTCTGGACCTGAGATGTACGTCCTCAGAAACTGCGATAAGAGAGATTGAGCGAGAATAACGCTAGTGGATGCTGTGACGCAGCTGATTGGCAAGCACATGTAACGTAGAGAAACTTTTGGAGTGAAGGGAACTCTAACTTAATGAGTTTGTAATCCTTCCACGATCAAAAGAATGGAAACAAAAAACAAACTTTATTCCAGGTCTGCCTCCAAAAATGGATAGCTATCTTTTTGTACACCTTTTTGTTCAATACGTAGTGTTTTGACTCACAAATAAAAAGAGCAAATAATTAAGACAAATAAAGTTCCAACTCAGCAACAGCAAGTAAAGATAATAAAATAAAATAAACTCATTGCAATTAAATAATCTTAGCTGGGCTCCTGCATCAATCCCCTCCACCTGCAGAAGAACTCGACCCTGAGTTCAGCTGCTCAATGGATGCATCATCTGGTGGATAGTATTTGAAGATATCCTTGATGTTGAAAGTAGAGGAGATCTTTAAATCGGGAGGAAGGTCAATACTATAGGCATTATCGCCAAGTTTCTTCTTCACTCGAAAAGGGCCAAGCTTTTTAGCTTGAAGTTTGTGATACACACCAACAGGGAATCGGTTTTTGCTAAGATGAATCATCACCAGCTCCCCTTCTTCAAACGATGCCACACGACGATGCTAATCTGCTGCTACTTTATACTGAGCATTGGATTCTTCAAGTTTCTTGGTGACATCTTGATGAATCTGTTGAATGTTCTCAGCTAACTGTTCAACAGTCTTGCTCTTAGGATGGGGCAATTCAATCAAGTCAATAGTAGAGTTAGGAATATTAGTATACAAAATAGCAAAAGGGAAGTGACCTGTAGACCGATTCACCATACTGTTAAAAGCAAATTCAGCTTGAGACAGAGCAAGATCCCACATTTTTTGCATGTCTCCAGCAATGCTCCGAATCATAGACCCTAAAGTTCGATTGACAACCTCTGTCTGGCCATCTGTTTGAGGGTGAGAAGTGCAACTGAATTGTAAAGTAGTGTCAAACTTCTTCCAAAGAACTCGCCAAAAATGACTCACGAATTTAACATCTCTATCTGATGTGATAGACTTAGGGATGCCATGAAGTCTTACAATCTCCTGGAAAAATAAATTGGCAATGTTCACAACATTAGTGGTCTTACGGCAGGGAACGAAGTGTGCCATCTTAGAGAATCTGTCAACTACAACAAAAACAGAGTCCTTCTTTCGTTGTGTAAGAGGTAGCCCCAAAACAAAGTCCATGCTAAGGTACCCCTTTGCTGTTTGACAAACACCACATCGTTGTACAAATTTTGCTATATCTCGCCTCATGTGAGGCCAATAAAAACGATCTTCAATAGCATAAATTGTTTTATCCCTACCGGTATGGGCAGCGAGACCACCAGCATAAAGATCACGAATTATATGTTCAAGAAGAGATGTTTTAGGAACACAAAGTTGGTTACCTTTGAATGAAAAACCCTGTTGAATATGAAAGTCCCGTGTAATTCCATGAGTCCCATGACGCATGCAATTTTCCCAAATAGAACCAAAATTTTCATCAGTTTCATATTGTTCTTTCAAACAGTCAAATCTAGTAAGCTCAGTTTGGAGAGTGGCAAGAAGAGCAGCTCATCGACTTAAAGCATCCGCAGCTCTATTCAATTGTCCAGTCCTATGCTTAAATATAAATGTGAATTTTTGAAGAAATAACACCCAACAAGCATGCATACGACTCAAGTTTTTCTGAGAATTCATATATTTTAGTGCTTGATGATCACTATGAAGGATGAATTCTTTTTGAAGTAAATAGTGTTCCCAATGTTGCAATGCTCGCACTATTGCAAAGAGCTCTTGCTCATATGTTGTCCATTTGTCTTGCTTCATTAAGCTTTTCACTTAAAAACTCAATAGGTTTACCCTCTTGCATTAAAACAGCCCCAATTCCGGTCATACAAGCATCAGTCTCCACTTCAAACACACACTCAAAATTAGGTAAAGCCAATACGAGAGCTGAACTAAGTTTTTCTTTAAGAATGGCAAAACTGACCTCTTGATCATGACCCCAATTAAATTTTCCTTTCTTAAGGCAATGGGTAATTGGTGTAGCGATGGAGTTGAAATTGCGTATAAACCTTTTGTAGAAAGTTGCTAAACCATGGAAACTATGGACATCATGAATAGAAGTAGGAGTTGGCCACTCTCTTATAGCTTGCACTTTACTTTCATCAACCTAGATACCCTGCTTTCCAATAATAAACCCCAAAAATAGTACCTATTCAGTGAGAAAATCACATTTTTTTACATTCAGGAATAGTTTGTTTTTCGAATGGCTTCTAAAACCTTATGAAAGTGTGTTTAAGGTGTTCCTCCTTGTTCGGGCTACAAATGAGGATGTCATCAAAATAAACCACAACAAAATGACCAATAAATGGCTTTAAAACTTGGTTCATGAGGCGCATAAAAATACTCAGAGCATTGCACAACCCAAAGGGCATAACTTGCCATTCATAAAGGCCTTCGAGCATTTTAAACGCTGTTTTCCATTCATCACCAGGTTTGATACAAATTTGATGGTAACCACTCTTCAAATCCAACTTTGAAAAGATACAAGAACCATGGAGTTTGTCTAACATGTCCTCAAGGCGGGGAATTGGAAAGAGATATTTCACTGTAATTTTGTTAATCGCTCTGCTATCCATGCACATTCACCAACTACCATCTTTCTTGGGTACTAACAAAGCGGGTACAACGCAAGGGCTTAAGCTAACTCGAACCAATTGTTTAGCGACCAAATCATCCACAATGCCTTGTAGAATTTCATGCTCTTTAGGGCTCATTTGGAAGTGGGGAAGGTTTGGGAGACTAGCACCAGGAAGAAGATCAATTTGATGTTGGATATCCCTTAAGGGTGGCAACTCAGCTGGAAGTTCTTCAGGAGTTAAATCAGTAAACTCTCCCAATAACTCAACTATCTCAGGTGGCGGAGGATTAGTAGAACCTAACAGCCCTTGGTAAGCAAAGCCACAATAAAATCACTCTCTTTAATAGATGAATAAAAGTTAGAACCCGAAATAGTAAAGAGAGTAGTCTTAGCAACAGCTCCAGATTTATATGCAAGTGGAAGTAAAACAATTTTCTTATCCTTCCACTGGAATGCATAACTATTTTGCTTCCCTTTATGGATTGCATTAACATCATATTGCCAAGGACGCCCAAGCAGAATATGGCATGCATCCATATCAACAACGTCACTTAACACCTCATCTTGATAAAACTTTCCAATAGAGAATGGAATACGACAAACCTTGTTAATCATAGTTTCTGAGCCCTTCTTAATCCACCCAATTTTGTGAGGTCGAGGATGAACTTCAGTGGGGAGTTCAAGGGTTTTGATGAAAGATCGAGACACAATGTTCTCACAACTACTGCTGTCCATAATGACATCACGCACTCATTTAAGAATAGTACACCGAGTTCAAAAAATGGAATGCCTTTGTGAAGCCTCTTGCTGCTTGGTTAATAATAGACGTTGAACAATGCAAACAAGTGGCTCTCCTTCATCACCTTCAACAAATTCAACATACCTTGGTTTCTCACCTTCACCTGCTTCAAATTCACTCTCACTTTCCACATCCTCATCAATAATGTTCACCATTTTGCATTGTGGGCACTCATTTGATTTATGGCCTGGTTGGTTGCACTTGTAACATCGATTTGTCATCAGTTTTGCATAGGGATTGGTCACTTTTCCAACCTGAACAGGAAACTTTCTAGCAGATTTACTACTTCCTGCAGCTTCAGAAGGACCCGGTTGATTAGATTGGAATGTGGGTTGGACCTTTTCTGGGTAAGTTTCAAAGCTGGGCCTCTTATTGTATGAACTTCTACTAGAGCTTCGAGAGAGATTCATTTCAGCTTTGTAAGCAAGATTGACGGCTTTAGAAAGTCGCCATACTGAATGCAAAGCAAATTGTTCCCTGACGAATTCTTTTAAACCAGCAAGATACCTCGACACCTGCTGTCACTCAGGCTCATTAATATCAATTCGGGCATTAAGTCGATAAAATTCTTCAGTATAATCACTAACAGATCGACCTCGCTGAGTACATTCCCAATATTGTTGATACAAAATCTGATCATAATCAGTAGGCAAAAATCAGTCCCTCATCAGCTGTCTCATTCTCATCCATGATCTAATAGGCCTTTTCCCCTCTCTTCTCCTATGTGTTTGAGGTTGTTCCCACCAGGCAGAGGCTCCTTCCCTCAATTTGTAAGCAACAAGTTTAACTTGTTTATCTTCTGGGATTTCCATACACTCAAAAAATGTTTCTATAGCTTTAATCCAATCCAAGAAATCTTCAATATGTAAATACCCATTAAAACAAGGAATATCAAATTTTACTTTATACTCATGATTTCTGGAACGTTGGTGTTGTAGGTGATAGTCAAGCCATGGTTCATCAAAAACCCACTCTTCAATTTCTTCATCTGAATCTGTATCAATTAGATCTCGACGCCAAGGTTGCGTATGGTTTGCAAAGAAGTCAGGTGAAGCTAGTCGTTCAGCTTGACGGGTTCTCCGTGGAGCTTGAACACCATCAGATGACCCATGATCTTCATTCTTTCCTCTAATGGGTAGGGGTCTTCGTTCTTCATTATTGCTGCCACCAACTGTTGCCAGAATCCTTTGAACATCAAGAGAAAGAGCTTCAAACTTTTGTTCAAGACTAGTGACAGCTGCCCGTAAGGCCTGCACGTCGGGATCTTCATCGCCTTCGTGGTGTCTTCCACCATCAATGTTGGCCATGACCCTAGGAACTCCAGTGCTCTGATACCACCTTAACGTAGAGAGACTTTTGGAGTGAAGGGAACTCTAACTTAATGAGTTCGTAATCCTTCCACGATCAAAAGAATGGAAACAAAGAGGAAACTTTCATTCCAATTCTGCCTCAAAAAATAGATAGCTGTCTTTTTGTACACCTTTTTGCTCAATACGTAGCGTTTTGACTCACAAATAAAAAGAGCAAATAAGACAAATAAAGTTCCAACTCAGCAAGAGCAAGTAAAGATAATAAAATAAAATAAACTCATTGTAATTAAATAATCTTAGTTGGGCTCCTGCATCAACACGAGAGTGTCCAAATTTTCTCTCTGGCTGGTAATCAGACTTCGTGTTTATATATGTATGGTTTTGGATCCGACGCCGCACGTAATTTGCTTATTAAATTCGACCAGGGCCAAGGCATGAAATAAGCTTGTTTAAGTAAAGCTGGACAATGTCTTACTACTCATAAATCAATTATGAAATAAACTAACTAAAGTAAATGGAACAAATTTCAAGGGTGAAGTTGCAAGATTTGAAAGTAAGAGAATTGCAAAGGAAAGAAGGAGAAAGTGCTTTTCATTCTTTCAAACGGCACACCGATTAACAAAGGAGGAGCCTTCGATCTACAGGCATAATATTCTGCAAGGCCCTCCAATAATAGATGCATACAATTTGTCCAAAGTGTCCTGAAGTATTATGCTTAGATAACAGGTGAAGTCATGTGGTTGCAACTTTAACTGGAAGGGGTGATTAGTGGCCTGCATGTGTCAAGTTCATAACGTGATGATTCCGCTTGTTCCACAATAATTTAAACTTTTGGAATTAATTGTTTCTCAATATTATCGAATCTTCGCAAGGTCATTTTCTCTCACATCTTAAAAATAAATATAAAATAAAGAAGAATATATAAATTAAAATTTATATAAATGTTAATATGAAACTAAATAAGAAGTAAATAATTAAAAAAATAGTTCAGATAAAAAATATAAAAAACTACTATTGAGTTTTGACCTGATTTCAGGAGAGAATGGATTTGCCAATTTAATTAATCACTCTAAAATTGTTTTAAAATCATCATCTTAAAAAATAATTTCAAATAAGTTTGATTTTATAATTTACTAAATAGTATATTAAATAAATAATTTAAAATTTCATAGATATTTAAATTTATATCATTTTATAAATATAAATTTGTTATCCAAATTTTAACTTTTCAAAATTATTGTATAACATCAGGCCAAAAGCACTCTAGATTGTAATCCAAATCTAATCCCAAGCAACCTAACCGTAAAAAATCCGGTGCTTGCCTATGTTTTTTGAGTTTTCACTTTCAAAATTTTAAAAGAATATATAATAAATTAAATTTTAAAAATAATATATTATTAATATTAATTTAAATATATTAAAAATGCATGTTTTTATACAATCTTTTTGTTTTTTTTTTTTAATGTTAACACATCCACTATCTTAACTTCATGCCCGAGCCCAAACTTTCATGCGATTGAACCGTCCAAACTTCCCTGATTGTGAGGATCATCCAAGCCCAATCTTCGTTACCTGGGCTTCCTGAAACTTCTCCGTCTAGGACCCGTCAAGTGTATCAACCGAGAACAGAATTGGGAAATCCGGACTTTACTGGACCTAAGCAACAGTCCGGCCTTCGTATGTGCATGCAGTCGTAGTTTAAGCGAAAAACCGAAGATCTTCTTCTTTGTGTTTCCTACGAAATTTCATCACCCAAAACTAATAATAACCCGTATAATTGAGACATTAGTAACCAAAGGGGACCTGTATTTTCCCTCCCCTTTTTTTTTGAAAAGAAAAAATAAATTTAATAATTTCAGTGAAAATTTTGACTAAATATATTTAGACGAAAAAGCTTTCCATTATACAATTCCGCCGCGATTATGGATTATTTGACTTCTTTTTTCTTTATCTTTTTCACAACTGAATCTTTGCAATGTTTATGGCGAGGGGATTTAAAGAATCCTACAGAAGGAATCCTCCCCAGCTCAGTCAGTGGTTCCACTGCACCTGAAATGAGTTTTTTTTTTTTTTTAAATAAAATTTTATCTTTTCGTTATAGTACCATCTACACATAAATTTCGTGTAACCTTCACGAATAAAGAAATTAAATTTCTAGCTCAAATGGTTAAAGAGTAATATTTTTATTGAGGAACAAAAAAAAAGAGGTAAATTCCAATAATTTCTTTGAATTTCCCTTCAAAGTCCTATAAAATTAGCATAAAAATTTACCAAAAAAAAAAACACAAGAAAAAAAAGTCCTTCAAATTCTTCCATTATACAATTAAACTCCAATTATACTTCTCCATCCAAACTAAAATTCAACAATTCCAATCAACCTAAAAAAAAAAACCCCTATTCTTTTTTCCTCACAACAATCAACAAAATTACAAAAAAAAAAAAAAACCCTAAAAATCAACTCAAAAGAGGAACTCTACCATCATCACCAGAATCATCACCATTACAATCGTACACAGATCCAACGAGCATCAGCTGATCCTCCAAGTACCTCTGCAACAAACTCACTTCCCTTTCCTCCTCTTCTCCCCCAATCTCCTCGCACCCACAACACCCTTCTTCGCACCGCTTCAGCCCGTCATCCTCCTGATCTTTCCTCCTCCGCCGCCGCCGGCAGATTCTGATGCAGACCTCAGCCGCGCAAAGGAAGGGTAGGCAAGCGCAGAGCAGGGGGAGTAGAATCGGGGAGCAGAGTAACAGGAACAGGTAGCGGCTACGTCGCGAGCGAAGCCAGGAGCCTAGGGCTAAATTGAACATGGAAGAAGCGGCGGCGAAGAGGGTTTGGGGGTGGAGGTAAGGGTGGTGGTGGTGGGGTTCATCGCGCGAAGGAGAGGGCTGCGTGGTGGGTTTATTGTCGTTGCTTAATAGAAGGGTAGCACATGGCTTCAGATTTTTATACATTGGGGACCATGTGAAGTGATTGTGAAGCGCTTTCTCTATCTCTCGTCTCCGTGAAATTTTTGTTTACTTTGAGGATTTATTTGTATTTTTTGATTAATCGGGTTTTTAAGCCTTCTTATCAGGATATTTGGGCTATAGATGGAATAATTAGTTTAGGAGATGTGCAATGCAATAATAAAAAGGTTTGAAATTGAATTTTTGGCAACTATCCTGCACCTCCCATGAGGTTTAAGTTATTACTCTATCCCGCAGTATTTTATAGAATGACACTTTCTAGTTGCTTGGTATTTGCGACTAAAGAAGGGTAGTTAAACGACAAATTACTGGAATTTGAGTTTGACTTCCTGAGCAAACTGAGGGCACTTGTCTAGTCTTTTAAGCCGTGAAATATGTGCAGAACGAGTTTTCAACAACTATGAATAAAATATGAGCTACAAAATCAGAATGGATTTGTAGAATAATAGAATACGAAGAAATAGGGTTTTTGAGAGACGAATAATATTTTTTAGGTTAAAAATGTCAGGATGATGGAAGAGAATCATGAAAATTTTTTTGGTTGAGTTTACCTAAAATCTTTATAGTTGGCCAGTGTGCAATAAAGCCATCACGCAAGATGTTCTAGCTGTCTATGAGCCATTAAGTGTTCAAATAATTAATAGAAATGACAAATGTCAAATTCATACTCAAATCATTTACATTTTGTATTGGAATTTTAGTTTAATTAAATCTAAGCCATGTATATAAACATGCTTGTAAACAAAATAAAAAACATCTATCCTTAAAACCAAGAAATAGGGGTTATTCAGATTGCGGATGGGGTGCAAATAGCACCACACTTGTCCCTTCTCGGCCTACTGGTCTTCAACTCTTCTCAAAAACCCATAAAATGAGCCCACTTGAAAGGCCGAATCTCCATCCTACATGTGTTGAAAGTATTTCTTGAATAATCTAACAGTCAAGTTGCTAATTTGCAAAGTATATAAATAAACAACCCCACTGCATTTCTTGAAACAGAAGTTACAAAACCTTATTAAAATCGAATGAACTACTATTACAGAATAAATAAACAAATTTTATATGCTTTTAATAGCAGCATTTTTACTAACAGGAAACAACTATAAAATGGATTAGGGCCAAGTAAAGTTCATTATACTGCAGTTCTTTTTCTTGTGAAAAAAATACTTCTTCTTTGGCATCATTTTCAGAAGGAAAAAAATGATAAACTTATTACATATATAAAAGAGTTCTTTTCTTTTCTATCACTTCTATAAGATTAAAAAAAAAAAGAGTGCTTTCATTTTGATAATCCATTGTATATCAAAATGGGCAAGAACATCGTTCTCGAGTGGGGGAAGGTTATTGCTCATGCTAGTGTGAATATCATCTTCTAATTGTAATACCCATTGGGTTTTGAACCCATTGGGCTGTGAAGAAGGTCCGGCCCAGTCCAAAATTTTTAATTATAAATAGGAGAGGGTGAATAGGAAATTGAGGAGAATTATGAAAATTTGGGGGAAAATCCGTTTTTACTGTTCACCGCTGATTACTATTCACCACCGGCTTTGACTAGCGATTCCGGCCAATTTTCGGTGAGTCTCGAGTCCCATAATATATCATTTTGAAGCTTGTAATATCCTCTTTCCATCCATATATGTGTTGTCTTTGGGTGCTTCACCGTTTTTACGAATCGAAGCGTGGAAGCCGACGGATTCCTATGCGTTTTTCGGTCAAAATCCGATGAGTTACCGGTAAATCTTTACATTAAATTAAAGCTTGTTCCATGCTCTTTCTAACCATACCAATTTTGTTATATGTTGATATACGAAATTTGCAAATCGGAGAGAAACAGAATTTGATCACTATTCACCGCCGGCGATGACTTTCCGGTGATATTTTCGGTTATGATTTTCGACTATCAAATAATTCTCATAACATTATTCATCCATAAAAGAGCTTAAATTCAGTGAGTGGATTATGTTTCGAGAATTTTATATTATATTAAAGTGTATTAAATTTATGGTTTTTCATATTATTTAAATTATTAGTTTAATTAATTGAGTTATATTAAATGTTTTAGAATAGATAATAATGATTTATGTATTTTGAAAATAAATGTGTATAAATATTAAATTTTAGATAGAAGTAATAGTTATGGGTAGTGCTAATAGATTAGTTTTTGAATATATAGTAAGCGTTATTTTGATAAGTTTGGATACAATAGAAAAATGAATTTAAAGTGAAAGTTGTAGAATGAATATATTTATATGTTAATTGAAAGTAGAAAGTTTTTGTTTATTATTGGGAAATAGACATTTATAATTAAATGAATTTGTATAGAAAAATTGAGGTATTTAGTTATTTTTCTTAAATAAATGCATATGTTAAAGAAATTGTGTTTTTGATTTATAAAATGATGAGTGATTTTATATTCAGAATAATAGTAAATTAAAAAGAAAAAGAAAAAAAAGTTTGGAAATTTGAATTTAATTCTGCAGGGGTGATAATGTTAAATTCTAAAACTGCTTAGCAGTAGGGGCTGAATTGTAAATTTAGAAACTTGTTACTGAATTTGCAGGGACCTGAATGTAAAATTTTAGAAATTTTAGGATAGTCAAAAAGATTTTAGTTAAATCATGATATTTAAGAATTTGGAAATCTTTGAAATTCTAAATTAAAATTTTTGGGAATTAGTTAAATTTTGAAGTATAATTATGTGAAAGAATGTTATATAGAATGTTATATGCAAAGTATGAGATTTTGAGATAAAAATATAAATTATGGTTTATAGTGAGATGAAAAGTATTTTATTTTATGAGTTATAATGATTTCTCTAAAAGGTTATTTTTGTGGATATTTTAGAAAGTTTTAGAGAGAGTAGAAGATTTATTTTTTTGGACAATTAGAAATATGTTTTAGTATGTATTTAGTTATGTTTAGTTAGCATTTTATAGAATTTTTGAGAATATGTAGCGAATTTAAAGAATTCAAGTTAGTTTCTTTTGTATTTCTCAAGGGTAAATAAACCCATTTGTTATACTTGTTTTTTATTATTGAGATGTTTCAAAGCTAGTTTTCAAAATGATTGTAGACATAAATTTTAGTTTCAAAATTAGTTTTGAGCAAAGATATAGCACTTTTAAAGAAAGATTCATATTATATATACATGAATTGTTTTCTATATTATTATAGATGCATATTCTATCATTTTATAGAAAGTGTAAAAGCAGAACAATTATGATCATATTTTTTTTATAGCAATTTGATTTCAAGGATTTCTCAAAGTATTTGCAAGTATTCTTTTAAATATTTATTATGGATTTTCAAGGATTCGGATGTTATGGGTTTCAGCTTACATGAGTTTTACAAATTTTGATAAATCTACTTAAGAAGCAATGATTTAGTATATGAAGCAAATTTTGAAAAGAAACCAGTTTTAGCAAAAATAAGAAAGTTTAATTATATTATACTAAGCTAGTACCCAGCTCACTTAGACAGTGAGACAGCAAATTTCAGATAGAAAGATAGAGGCCTTTGGAGCCCGTTCAGACACACATAGAGGCTTTGGGCCGTGTGATCTAGGCGCTTTAGCCCTTTGGGGGCAGTTCTACGCATGCGTATGACCAGATAGCAGGCCTGTGCGATGTTAGATCTCGCCAAGTACAGATAGTTCTGCCTGCGTGATGCAGATCTCACCAGATATGAGGAGATTCAGATAGCAGGCCTGTGCGATGTTAGATCTCGCCAGGTACAGATAGCTCTGCCTACGTGATGTAGATCTCACTAGGTATGAGAAAATACAGATAGCTCTGCCTTTGCGATGTTAGATCTCGCCAGGCAAGATCAGATAGTTTCAGGGGTACTTGTTTAGTATAATAAAAAGAGTTTAAATACGTTATATGAGTTAGTTTGAGAAAGAAGCATTATTCGTAAAAGTTTCTTTTGCAAGAAGATTTTAAAGAAATGATGTTTTGTTTATTAAGTAACTGAAACGATGATTTTAGCACATCATCATGAGTTTTATTTTATAAGAATGAGAAAATATGCATTCTTTTCACTGCTTTTAAAGAGTATAGAATCAAGCAATTTTATTTGAAGATTTTTAATCAGAAGTTATTTATTTTGAAACTTCTATGAGAGAATTGAGGATATTTTGACAAGTACGATAGATTTTTCTTAAGTATAAATATGATATGAGTTTTCTAGTTAGAAATGTATTATATGATTTTATTATGAAATAGTCATAGTCATGCAATTTATGATTTGTTTAGAGAATAAATTTAGCAAGTGATTGAGTATATGATGAGAGGAATGTTATTTAAAAGTTTTATATTATTTTATTTCTTTGGCATCTGTTTATACATTTTTTTAGAAAAGAGATAGATATAGTGATATGTTTTGTAGTGTATACGAGATTAAATAAGGGTGGTTCAAAGTAAAGGTACGCAACTGATTTGTTTGTATAGTTTAAGAATATTAAGTTATTTAGGTAAGTAAGTTGAAAAATTATATAAAGTATTTTCTTTACAGAGGGTTAATAAATTTTTTACAATTGTATTATAAGAATGAAGTTTATAAAGAAAGTTGAGAAGAAATAGTCGTTTGTACGTTATTTTAAAAAGAAGAGTATACTAGTTCCCTTTTAAAAGTAATTATACATTGTATTTTGTTTTAAGAAAAATGAGATTTTAGAACACAGTTTTATTCAAGAAATGAGTTGTATGAATTAAAGAAAGTAATATTTTATGTAATAAAATTTGTCCACTCATTGAGCCTTTAGCTCACTCTTTTCCTATTCTTTTTCTCAATCAGGTGCTACAGGTTTGGTGCTAAAGCTGTCTCTGATGCTAGAGAAGGCCACACGATGTATAATAATTTTTCATGCATTGAAATTATTTCATTTTTTATGTATTGTATAAGCTTTTAAATATTAAGTATGTTGAATATGACTTACTTATTTTTTAGTATGTTGTGGTTGATAAGGACGAAAGTCCTAAAAGAAGTTAGGATGAGGAATAGTTTAGAAGTGTATAAATGTGTGTTTTTGTAGGGGGTTTTCTTCAAATTATAGGGAAAACTCTGCTGGTTTTTCATTAAAATTTTCGGAGGATTTTTTTAGTATTTTACATAAAAGACCTAAACTAGAAATAATTTTTTTATGAATAGTTTTATCAAAGCGACAAGAGCAAAAAGTGTGAAAAAAATTAGTTAATTAAAGACCGTTCTCTTATTGAACAGTTTTAGGCACGATTTACCCGTGTAGCTAGGGGTGGGTCGTGTCACTAATAATGTTCCAAAAGTCATATTCGAAGAGTTCAATTGACCAGTTAATTTTGTGTCTAAGATTCGCAACTATGGCAAGTCACAGACACATCGAGACAAACAGATGTGGCTTCTAAGGAATATATAATTAATTTGCTCAAGACACTACATGAGCAATCCTAAATTTTTGTGATGTCAGCAAATATCAATGGAGATTTGTAGAATTAACCCCTAATATCAAAGAAAAGTTCGTATATTTCCTAAACATCAAGAATGACTACTATTATTTTTAAAATAAAATCTCAGAGGGGAAATTATAATAATCTCTTAAATAGTAATAAAAACACATCCATCGAGAGCAATATGATCACGTTTAGATAATAAATGAGTGTATAGAACAATGAGAACTTGTGAAAATAACATTATGGCCAGCTCTAAGCTCTCTGAGGCCAAGACTCCGCTTCTACAATCCATCGTAGATGGTTGCATTGACTACAAAGGTGGTGCAGTCTATAGAGCCACCTTTGGTGGATGAGATCAAAATGCTTCATCATTGGTGTGGAAGTGGCTGAAGGTTTCCTATGGCAAGGGCCTTCACTAGGAAACCCGTTGGCATTACAATGCTCCAAAGAATCGGAATTGGGATGTTTTTATCTATTGTAGTCATGTCAATTATAGCTTTGGTTGAGATGTTAAGGCTTGAAACTGCCTAAGAGTATGGACTGTTTGATGAGCCAAATGTGGTAATTCCCATCACTGTGTGGTGGTTGGATCCCAAGATGTTATTTTTGGTGTTTTTGAAGTGTTAACCACGGTTGGTCCTCAAGAATTTTTCTATGAGCAGGTTCCAGTTGAATTAAGAAGGGTGGGAATCTTGCTCTACCTCAGCATCTTTGGTTTTGGAGCTTTCTCGGTAGCTTTCTCATCGCTACAATTGATAAAGCAACAAGGGGAGATGGCCATGATAGCTGGTTTACTGATAATCTGAATAAGGGACATCTTAATTACTTCTATTGGCTTCTTGCTGTGATGAGTATTAAGGGATTGGTTACCTATTTGTATTTGGAGAAATATCACTCACCTCTCCTTTAATTTGCTTTATTATCTTGTGAAAAACATACTTGAAGAATTATATCAACATTTTTGTATCATCTAAGTCCAAGAAATGGAATCTATTAGCTTTTAAACTAATAAAAAAGCCGAAAAGATCATTTTACTCTTATTTTTGTACTTTTCTTCTTCTTCTTCTTCTTCTTCTTCCACCAAAACTCTAAGTCCCTTCTCACCCATAGCTGCCTCTCTCATCCCAACCTCTTGATCCCCAAACATAGCCTCTCCTTGATGTCATGATCCTTCACACGATATGTATCTTGAACAGGAACCCAACCTCTTTCAACGGCTTTGTGTTGCATAAAAATCACAAGTATATGATATCATGGATAAGTAATAAAATGAGAGTTCAAGTATCATCCCCTGAGGACTGTTGCTACTAAATACTAAAATTGTATTATCCTCTATTTATTTTAAATAATTATAAAGAGTCTTGGGTTATGGTACAATTAAATAAAACTTGATTAAACTAAAATTAACACTACGGACACTCACAAAAATTATGGAGCATGAAATGTAATAATTAAAAATCTAGGGATCTGATTTCGCCAAAATTAATCAATTCAATTTCTCTAATTTAAAAAACCAATTATTATTCCTATGTTTACCAACCAATTTCACTAATTTAATTGTTATTCTTTCTCAAGCAACAACAATATATATTAATATATTAGAATCACAACTCTGCTCATCTAACTCACTATTAATGCCTATTAAGTACAAGAAATCTGAAAGTTGCACGAATTACATTCATATCTCTGTCTCATGTCAATTCATAGCATTTCATACAATGGTAGATTCTAATATCACCTCTCGGTCTCAACTTGAATCCCTAAATCATGCAATTATTGGCCAAACAATCGTAAGCATTAAACATAGAATGAAATACTCAACATAAACTAGAATAACTATCAATCAATTAAGATCAAGAGAAATTGAACATTAAAATTCGGTTACATCTTCACCCTAGAAAAGGAAAATTAATTCATATTACACAGACTGTATTTTACACATATTCTTAAACATAAGTAAAAAAAAGGGGAAAAAACTAGCTATTAAAGTTGAATCTTGGTTGATGAATTGCTGCCTATGTTGTTCAAGCAGTCTGTCCTCTCCAAGAAGTTCCTCTCCCAATTCGAGTGAAATTGCTTGAATGAATTCCCCCTTTTTCTTCCCAATCCCAGTTGACTGAAGAGAAAACATACTCATTGCCTTTCCTTTGGATTCCATAAGAATTGTTATTATTCTATCCTTCAATTACTTATGTAGGTCATCCTTATCTTGACTCTTTTGATATATTCCCCCCAGGTCAATCCACTTATTGCTTGGTTGTCTTCACATGCAAAGGAATGAGTAAGAGGATTTTAATGTCTCTTAAGTACTCCATTGAGAGTGTAAATGCTTCAATTTAATATTCCTTTTGCTCTTTTCTCAATTCAAGTGGTAGATAAGCTCTATGATTGAATTTGATTTTCCATGTGAGACATGAAATTTTTGTGATTTTTAATTATTACATTTCAAGTGTGAAAATCAAACTTTCCACAACCACTTGAATCATCCAAATCTAAAATCAAAGCAGGAAACTTGCACCCAAAATACCAAGACTGCATCAACTCCTTTAACAGGCCTTTGATTTAATCATGTCTGTCTTGAAAATAGTTTAGGTGAAATCCATACAAATTTATGCATAATTAATCATTTAAACACCAAAGAGAGAGTGAAAACTCAGGATAAAAGGTGTATAATAATGTGTGAAAATCAAACTTATCAAATACCCCCAAACTTGAGTTTTGCTAGCCCCCAAGCAAAAGAGAGAAGAAAAAAAAGCACAAAGCACACAAAAACAAAAACATTGCTTGATCTGTGAATAGGCCTTGAAGATTGCACTAAAATATAACTCAAAGAAAATTTCAAAGCTACGCACTAATCAAATTTTAAGTTCATAAAATAGTTTTGCTTTACCTCAATTCCTCAAGTGCGTGCATATAAAGCCATTCTCACTTTATCATTTGCAGCCCGAATGAGTTTATGTTTAAAAGTGAATCAAATTTGATAATAAAGAGTTAAGCATAAATGAACTCCATAGGCCTACCTTTCAAGCTACTCTCCACTAAAATAGACAGGTACAACGATAAGGATCAAATAGGATTTTATTCAGCTTGCAATGTTTGGCTAGATTGAAAGTATGATAAATGATAAAAATTTAGCTCAAAACACTCAAAAACACACTAGTCAATTAGACTGTGTAGATCACAACCCTAAAACATAATTCATTACAACACATCTAGTAATTCCCCCAAACTTATTTACAAACACTTATTCTTTATATAAACATAGAATACAAGAAACTATACCCCCAAAACTTATTCTTTTTTTTTTTTGGAAAGAGAAAGTTATATTCTCAAACACACATTTTTTTAGTTTGATCTTTTTTTTCATTCATTTTTTTATGAGAACCCAATGACATTTTTGACTACAGCTCCCAACCTCTCTTAATCTTCCTGAAGCTACCGCATGACTTAAGATGCAATCTTGAATGAGCTATATGCTCATGGGTAAGGTATAATCTATTTGGAAAATTCATTTATAGGTTGGGAAACATTTTTGTGAGTTAAATCAAAGAAAAAGGCTTACATAGGCACAAAAAGGGTAATTAGGAATCAATTTCATATCTAGGTTGGCTAAAAGGGCTCAAACGGATCAAAGATGGCCTAAATTATTTCTTTAATGTTGCACAGCCTAAGATTTCGCCTCAAGTGACCATCAATCAGGTTCTAGATTTCACTAAAATCTTATGAAACACTTAAATGGCATAAACCTTCTCTAAGTAGATAATTAACTCAGTGATTATGGCGATATGCTTAATGTGTTCAAGGAATATAAGCAAAGCAAAATTAACAACAGTTTAAGCAAATAGATATGTGCATAATTTATCATTTTTCAAGAGTTATTCTTAATTCAATCATTTTCTTATCATTGGCCCACAAAACTCAAATGAACAAAGGAAAACAACGTCACTTGAACAGAGAAACAAAACAGAACACTAGTTTAGTTACAAAACAAATTTAGTTATACTACAAGCTAGTTAGAATAAGTTTCAAAAGGATAAAACTATATTCCTTAACTCCGCCACTCTGGAAGTAACAGAATTGAAATACGCTTTCAGGAAAGTTTGAACTTTTGACCCTGCCACTCTAACAAGTTAGCCTACCGGATTGCTCGTAAAAAGGAACAACATGAAAGCAGCTTAAACAAGCACAATAACAAGTAGAACATAACAAATAATAATAATAATAATAATAATAATAATAAGGGATTCAAAGTAGGGATACTAATTACGAATGGAGTGTCAAATTTGGTTCATACTTTTGATCACTTCGCTCAAGCCAATTTATTTGAGCCGCTGTTAGATCGAGTTCAAAAACAAATGCTTACAATTTGTTGATCAAATCCTCAATAGCTGAAGCGGTGACTAGGACTTTCCGCATCAATTGTTATATAAAGTTTGATTCCATAGCTTGATCTAAAAAAAAATATTAAATTAACCTTTTACATATAACAAACCCATGGGTTTATGGTGTATGTTTAGTTGGGACCAGTAGGCTATCTAATAATTTTCTTCTAAGGTGCCAAAACCACTTGGCAAAGCTACGAACGCATCAAAATAAACAAACATCCAAGTCATGCATTCGTGCATAAATGTCTAAGTTCATCCCCAACTATTTTCTTAGTTATATTTTATACAGCTAAAATAGTAGGAATGATACCTAACACTCAACTCCCATTTAAGAATGTAGTTGTAGAAATACATGCCATTAACCCTAGGCTAGCCCCTCCATAAATAACATTTATGTTCCTAGTAGCTAATACCCTACCAAGGTTGTCTACTGCTCTCACAAAGTCACTATCCCTTCCAGGCTGAGATCCATAAAATACATATATTCTTGAGAATCTCTGAAATGGTTCACTCTCCATGTCTACATTAATCTCGCTCGTATGCTTGAAAATGAACTCAATGGGTGTTAACTTTATAGAGGTCTAAAGATATGACAATATTGGTGCGAAGACAAGCTTTCTATTGAGATTAATTAATTAGGATTTATTATTCCACAATTAACACATGGGGACATGCTTTTGATGGGGGTTAATCGCTGCATAATTATACTCCAACCCATCTTAAAATGTGAAGAGATAAGCTTTTGGTGGGATTTTAATTAATGCAATTCATCATTCCCCACACTTGTCTCCCACTTGGCTTTAAAGGTAACTGTGAAAATTTGTAAGAGAAAAGAAAGAAAATATGTATATATATAATAATAATAACAATTAAATAAAAACAATTAACAATAATAAAAACACAAAAACTGAACAATAGTAACACAATAATGGACCAAAGAAAACAAAAAATTTAAAATGATAACACTACAGATTATATACAAGTAGATATGATTGTGGCTCCCATCTTCCTCTAGTTTTACATCTAGTAATGACTTAAATGCCTTCTGTGAGTTAACGATTTACTTCCCATACATTTTTCTTATAAACTGGTAAACAGGTTTGTTTAAAGTCAAATTCCTATACTGTATTATTGATGTTCCTTTTGAAACTGTGTCTCTAACTTTATAAGTTCCCT
The DNA here is from genome assembly GCA_013180625.2 of Boswellia sacra. Taxonomy (NCBI): domain Eukaryota; kingdom Viridiplantae; phylum Streptophyta; class Magnoliopsida; order Sapindales; family Burseraceae; genus Boswellia; species Boswellia sacra. The sequence continues at coordinate 73,302 of SNVD02011399.1, forward strand.
CTACACCATTCCCCAGGAATGACTCTCAAGAGTTAGTACTATATTATCTAACCACTCTTTACTCCATTCATCCTTGATGAACTACAGTTTATCTTCCCTATTTTTAGACGCAAATCCTAGATAATGGCAATGCTAGATACAAGTCCATCTAGGACACCTATGTAGACTTTTAACCTTTTAGCATGTCGCTTTTTGGTTAGAGTGCTCTTTCCTAGATTAAACATGTAAGCTGTAAAATCAATCATAACTCACTAGTTAACTTACTATTAGCTTCGATTAACCAGCAGATATCCACAAACATTTTCCTAATGATCAATATCCTAAGTCTATAAAATTGTGCTTTACAGATTTTCACTAGAGCGTTTTCAGGGAGTGAAGGAAAACGCTTGTGAAGGGATGGTAGAATGTTATCAGTATCCATAACAAAGAGAATAGGAAAGATATTACCATAAAATTAAGTTTGTTCTTCACCTTGATCTACACGCTTCAACCTTTCTGGCAGTGGTCTCTGCTTTATTTGACTTTATCCTCAAGTTCTTGCTCAATAAAAGCATAGCAGGAAATGGTTAATTATAGTAAAACAAAACAACAATTAGAAAGAAAATTATAAACACTCAAAAAGAAAGAAAAGAGAAAAAAATAATTTAAATAAACTAGATCAAATCAGTCATAATGACACAAGGCCTACTCGAGGAGTCTCCCCGAGGTACATATATAATTAATACAAAACAATAATTTAAATTCAAAATAAACAAATCAAAAGCTAAGCAAATAAAACAAAATAATTTAAAAAAAAGACTCCCCCAAACATGAGAGACACATTGTCCTTAATGTGTATTTGACTACCCTGCAAGAGATGAACTCTAATGGGTTGGGTTGGGTGGACAATTCTTTGGTTTCAAAGCTTTTACTTAAGTGCACTCTATATTGGGCTAGAGCACTCAAATGCGAATGGGCTACACTCTGATCTTCTAAAGATTTTCTTCTCCCAAGTTTGTCTTAGACCTGCAACAATAAAATCAAATTTTTTCTTTTTTTTTCACAGGCAAAAACTCAATAACTACTACAAAAACACAATAAAGCTTGGAATGCAAATATTCGAACTCATGGGTTGCCTCCCAAATAGTGCTTCAGTTAAAGTCTTCAATTAGACTTTTTCTCCACTCTTAAGGCTCATCAAGAAAGATGGTGGTTGTGTTGTTGTCAACGTCACCATCCATGTAAAGTTTTAATCTCTACTCACTAAGTTTAAATGTGCTTTTCTTTGGATAACTAATTTCAACAACTTCACAAGGAAACACTTACACGACTATGAAAGGACCTGACCATCTTGACTTAAGCTTTTCGGGAAATAATCTAAACTTTGAGTTGTATAGAAGCACTTGTCGACCAGGTTAGAATTCTTTCTGAATGATGTACTTGTCATGCCGTGCCTTAGTACATTCCTTATAAATCTTGGCATTCTTATAAGCTTCATTACATAACTCATCCATCTCATTCAACTGCAGCAATTTTTTCTCTCCTACGTTTTTCAAGTCCATATTCAATGTCTTCATGGCCCATTATGCATGATGTTCCAACTTAACTGGTAGATGACACTTTTTTTCATAAACTAATTTATAAGAGATGTGCCTATAGGTGTTTTGAAAGCGGTCCTATAAGCACATAAAGTATCATCTAACTTCTTGGCGCAATCTTTATGTGAATTTACCCCAGTCTTCTTAAGAATCATCTTTACCTCTCTATTTGAAATTTCAGCTTGCAAATTTGTTTGAGGATAATAGGTAAGGGCCTTCCTGTGGTTGACTCCATATTTGGCTAATAGTGCTTCAAACTGCTTGTTGCAAAAGCGGGTGCCTTTATCACTAATGATTGTCCTTTGAGTACCAAACCATGTAAACATGTTCTTCCTTAAAAAATTGAGCACCACCCTACCATCATTGGTTTGAGTTGCAATTGCTTCAACCCACTTGGACACATTATCAACATTAAAGAAGATATACTTGTTGTTGTAAGAAGATGGAAATGGGCCTATGAAATCAATTCCCAAAACATCAAACAACTTGACCTCTAGGATGCTTTTCAGTGGCATTTCATTTCTCCTAGAGATGTTTTCTATTCTTTGGCACCTATTACAATTAGAAACAAACTTGTGAGCATCTTTAAATAAAGTGAGCCAACAAAAACCTGATTGAAGAACTTTAGTAGCTGTTTGTTGTTCCCCAAAATGGCCACCACACTCAAGTTCATGACGATCCCTTAATATATCTACCACCTCCTCTTCTAGAACACATCTCCTGATCACTTGATCTTCACATTGCCTATAAAGAATTGGCTCCTCCCAATAGTAATGCTTGATATCAGAGAATAACCATTTCATTTTTGATATGAAAGATCCGAAGGGATTATTTTTTGTGAAAGAAAGTTAACAAAATCTACATAACATGGAAGAATACAGTTAGACGACTAAGCAAAAAGTTATTCATCAGAAAAGTTGTCATCAATGGGAGATTGGTTGAACTCTAATTCTTTTGGTATTTCAATCCTGGATAGATGATCAACGACTAGATTTTTGATGCCTTTTTATCTTTTATCTCCAAATCAAACTCTTGGAGTAGTATGACCCAACACATGAGGCTTGGTTTAGCATCCTTCTTAGACATAAGATACTTAATTATAGAATGATCAGTATAAACAATTACCTTAATACCAATGAGATATAAGTGAAATTTATCAAAAACAAATACAATGGCAAGCAATTCTTTTTCAGTGATGGCATAATTGAGTTGAGCATCATTAAAGGTCCTGCCAGAATAATAAATTATTCTTTCGCTACCCTAAAACTACTCCCACTTTATAATCACTTGTATCACACATCAATTCAAATGGTAGTTCCCAATCTAGTGCTGCACCAATTGTGCTGATACAAGCTTCTCCTTCAAGGTAGTAAAGGCCTATATACAATCTACGTAAAAAATAAAGGGGCATTCTACGCAAGTAAATTAGAAAGAGGTTTTAAAACTTTTGAAAAATCTTTGATAAACCTCCTGTAGAAACCTGTATGACGAAAAAAAACTATGTACACCCTTCACTGATGTTGGCAGTGGTAACTTCTCTATGATCCCAATCTTGGCACGATCAACTTCAATACTCGTAGCAGAAATCTTATGACCTAGAACAATCCCGTCCATGACCATGAAATGACACTTTTCCCAATTAAGCACTAAGTTAGTTTCTTCACACCTTATGAGAACTAACCTCAAAATTTCTAGGCATTGATCAAAAGTTTTTTCAAAAATAGAAAAATCATCCATGAAATCTCAATGCTTCTTTCTACCATTGTAACCAAAATGCCTATCCAAAAAGCACTAATACTCATGTGTAGCCAAATGGTCCAACATCTGATCAATGAAAGGTAAAGCGAAATGATCTTTTCTAATGGCTTTGTTCAACTTCGTATAGTCAAAGCAAATATGGCACCCAATGACAGTCTTCGTAGGAATCAACCTATTGTTCTAATTTTTCACAACTGTGATTGCTTCTTTCTTTAGTACTACTTGAACTAGACTTACTCATGAGCTATCAAAAATTGGGTAAATCACTCCTACATCAAGCCATTTAAGAACTTTAGCTTGAACTACCTCCTTCATGTTTGGATTCAATATCTGTTGTGCATCCACTATTGGTTTGCCACCATCTTCCAATAAGATTCTATGCATGCACATGGAATGACTAATCCCCTTAATATCAAATAATGTCCACCCTATGGCTATTTTATGCTCCCTAAGCACTCTCAACAACTTTTCTTCCTTTATACTAGACAATTTAGATGAGATAATCACTGGAAGTGTGGATGACTCCCCTAGTTATGCATATCTAAGGTGACTAGACTACTGTTTGTGTGACACTCGAAATTTTTAAGTAAGTTTGACTTGCAATTATATTGTAAAATATGTACTACTAGCATTATAAATTAGGTGTGTATATATATGGAGTGAGATGCAATTAAATGAGATAGAAGGGCTGATTAAGAAGACTTGAAAGCTTAAAGGGTTAGGTTGAAATTTTGCATAATTAGATAAGTATAAAAGAGAGAATTCTAGAGAAATGTATTCCTTTTGATCCTATCCCAGCAAGTAGCCCTCATCTCTTTCTCCTCCATTGTTGCCAACAAATTAAGCAAGAGGAAGAAATCTTGAGACAAACTAGAGGTAGAAATCAACTTGTCCTCCCTTTCCTTGCATGGTTCCATTATTTTTACAGGAAATTAATGTGATATGTTATAAATTTTGGGATAATTGTGTTATGTGCTTCTAGAATTTGTGTGAAATCATGATATTATATGTGTTATGGTATATTGAAGGAGAAGGCATGATGTTTGGGAAGCTAGGAAACATGATTGAGTGAAATTCCTGCAGAGCCTCTTTGCTGAATAGGGGTTAGTCCGAAAATTCTTATAAATTCCATGGTTGTTTGCCGACTCTAAAATTTTTATATGATAAACTAGACACCTCAAGGAGTTTATAGAATTTTGAAACACTTGAAAATTTGTAGTATGTGAATTGTAATGAATTTTTGAAATTCTGGTTCGAAATTGTGAATTCCCCTGTTTTAAAACAGGGTAGGGAGAATGAACTCGATTTGAGGGGCAAATCTTTGTAAAATTTTGTGATTTTTAATACAAAAACCCTTGGGTATGTTTTCTGTTAGAAATTTTCATGGTTTCTAGAGTTGTGTATGAATTGTAATGATTTTTCAAATCTGGACTTAAAGAAATGTGAATGTTAAGTTCCAAAACAAAGTATGTGAAATAAATTCCGTTTGACTACCTTAAACTCCTTAGAAAATCATGATTTTTGGTGGAATGACTTTCATATGTGTCTAGTTTTAGATTGAAAATTTTGGTAGAGATTTGACTATTGTAGAATTTTATAAAATTCTTCAAACTTGCACTGTTTAGTTGAGAGGTCTGCAGACAGATTTGCTGTATGAATGAAATTAAGGATTTTTAAGGGGTATATGACCTTATTTTGACTCAATAAAATTCATTGACTATAATATGTATGTCTATTTGATTTTCATGAATTTTAGTGATGATTGGAAATGAATAAGCCCTTATTATAATAATCCAACTAATGTGTGTGTGATAGAGCTTAATAAATGATGTTATTGGTTGGTTGAATTATTGTTAACCTATAAGGGATTTAATGACTTCTAAATAGACACTGATCAGTGTGTCATGACTATGGCAATGGTTACTAGAGACGAAGAAGAGGAAGAAGAGATGAACTTTAAACAACTGCTTACCAAGATATATGTGAAAACCAAATTAAGAGGCGAGGCTAACCAGGTAAGTAACTAGATCTTTCTGAGGATATAATATATGTTGACTTTTAATAAAATGTGTTTAATGATTGTGTTTGTGAATATATGTGAAATATGTTGATAGAATGTGGATAGGGCCATGAATACATGGACCTTCATATAGGAAATGATTTGATTGGGGTTTACAGTGATTTATGAAATGTGTGATTTCACATACTTTGATGTGTATGTGATTGACTTATTGGTGTAACTTTATGTGTGTGAGATATAGAAATGTGAATGTGCCCTCATATATGTGAATTTGTTGTGATATGGCTTGAATAATATTGCCAATGAAACTATGTGTGTCTATGAAGAATGAAATACATGCCAAACATTCTAGGATACTAATTCTTCATGTGGATGGCATGACAAATGAATGTCTATGAAATACCATGTGTATTAGAGTTCCCTGAATATTTATGACTGGGAAATGAATGAGACTAGTTGTATATGAACATAGTTGTGTAACTATATGTTTGAAATATACCGAAGAGTAATGAAAGGGTTGACACGGATAAAGAAGTCAATAGGTTTCTAGGTGTGTGAGAATGATGCCAATGTGTGGATTGTGCACATCCATAAGTGTTTATGAGATATGTAGGCTTATTGTATTTATGAACGTATATGTGATTAGTGAGAAGCCTATGTAAAACCTCAATTATGAAAGCGAACAGCAATATTTTGGTGTGTGAAGGCATGCATCACTATGTGATGTGTTATGAATTTGAAATTACATGCCAAGCATATGGGAATATATTGAATGACGAATGTGAAATGTGATACTGTTAAATGCTAGCATTAAAGTGAATGAATTGTGACAAGTTATGATTGGGTTAGAAGCTTAATATAAAGCTTCACTTATGTGATTGAAATGTGAAATGTGATATGTGAGTGAAAGCTTAATATAGAGCTTCACTTATGTGATTGAAATGTGAAACGTGAATGCGAGTGAAAGCTTAATATAGAGCTTCGCTTATGTGAATGAGATGTGAAATGTGATATGTGAGTGAAAGCTTAATATAGAGCTTCACTTATGTGACTGAAATGTGAAATGTGATATGTGAGTGAAAGCTTAATATAGAGCTTCACTTATGTGACTGAATGTGAAAACTGATATGTGAGTGGCATGCCACAACTTAGGATATTTGGCTCTCATAGCTTGAGGGGAGGTCTGGACCATGTGTTTCTCTAGACGGGATTCGATAGCATGAGCTTGGTATCATCCGGATTGTCAGACTAGTCTCGAGCTATTTCAAGTGTAGGCATCTGAATGTATCCATACTGTTACGTACTCCCATGGCTTGAGGGGAGGTTTGGACCATGTGTTTCTCTAGATGAGATTCGATAGCATAGGCCTGGTATCACCCGGATTGTTAGACTAGCCTTGAGCTATTTCATGGGTAGGCCTCTTAATGTATCTATACTGTTCTGTATCCCCATGGCTTGAGGAGAGGTCTGGACCATGTGTTTCTTTAGACGAGATTTGGTAGCATGGGTCTGGTATCACCCAGATTGTCAGACTAGCCTTGAGCTGATTCATGGGTAGGCCTACATATGGGAACTGACTGTGAAATGAAAAGTCCTACCTTAATTAGAAAGCACTGTTCCTAAGTATCTGTACTGTAGAAGCTTCCAAAATTATGTGAAATGGATATCCATATGAACAATGTAGCTAACTGATGGAAACTCATGTGTGAATGATTTATATGTTTATGGGAGCACATGAGTATGTGATAGACTTGTGGAAAGTTTAATTGTAAATGAGACATGTGTACGTAAATGGGTGTATGTGATGAGCTTTGACATAGAAAAGCCATGCTTGATTACCCATAGATAGGTATTTATGGAATTAGGAATGTGACTAGATAAGAGAGCAATTGGTCTAGGATATGGCCAATGATACAAGTTGGTGCAGGAGCATAATTAAATGGTGCAAGAGTGCATCTTTAACGGATCTAAAGAGATATAGGCAGAGAATTGGCATCGCCGTGCCATACCTTTCGCGCTAGAGCACCACTTGCACCAACTCAAGAGAGAATAGAGAGTTGGCGCATACGTGCCTTTTCTTTGGCGTAGGAGCGCGAAACTGAAATTTGTAACGGATTGGAAATCAGAAACTTGGCGTCGCCATACCGGTTTCCTTGCACAGGGGCGCGTTCCTTGAACAGTGAAATCAATATTCTGATTTTCTTAGTAGAGCACTGGTGGCTTGAATACCAAGATATGAACAGTAATCAGTTATTTATGAAATAAATATTGAATAGTAGTCCTATTCCGAAATGGTTATCACCATTAATTATTTTATTTTGAATGTTACGCTAGTTTTTATAATTCTAGCTGCTTACTGAGTTTCATACTCAGTAGTCGGTTGTATACCTCAGGTATTTGATCAAATAAAGATTAAAGGAGGATTTTGGAATAGCAACGATTATTTTCCCTTGGCAAGCTCTTATCCGCTACAGTATTACTATATTAGATACAGGGTGTGACAGTTTGAGCTCAAGGGTTAGTGGCTTTTCAATGGATGGTAATAGTGGTGTAGTTCCCTGACCTAATGGTTCACAATATTTTCTATTGTTGGGGCCAAAAGATTCCATCCAATTCACGTATTCCCTCACCTCACAATCATCAAAATTGTCACACAATTGAGAGTATACCAAACTCATTTCTAAAGCATCCAAAGGTAAATTTCTATTTTATACCATATAATCTGTATCATCAATGTGAAAACAATTCTCATTTTCATCTGAATATTTCATGTATTAAAAACATTAAAGACTACCTTTTCTTCTTGGACACGCAACCTTAACTCACCCTTTTGGACATTAATTAAAGCTCTCCCAGTTGCCAAGAGTGGTCTCCGAAGTATGATAGGAATCCCTTTATCATCTTCTATATCAAGAACATGAAGTCAGCTGGGAAGAGAAATTTATCCATCTTAGCTAGAACATCTTCAATAACTCCTCATGGGTGTTGATGGAACGGTCAGCCAACTATAGTACGACTGTGGCAAGTTTCGCTTTACCTAATCCAAGCTTCTTAAAAATAGACAAAGGCATTGAATTTATACTTGCACCTAAATCACACAAAGATTTTTCAAATGTAGAGTTACCAATAGAATAAGAAATAGTAAAGCTCCCTAGATCTTTTAATTTTTGGGGTCCTTTGTAAGATTGCACTGCACTCCTCAGTAAGTGCTAATGTTTCATAGTTTTCTATTTTCCTCTTCTTTGATAATATGTCCTTCATCAATTTGACATAGCCTGGCATATGCTCTAGAGCATCAGCAAAAGGAATGTTGATGTGTAATTTCTTGAAAACTTCCAAAAACTTGGAAAACTGCTTGTCTAGCTTGCTTTTTTAGAGATGCTAAAGAAATGAAACTCTAGGTGTTGGCTCTTTAGTAGGTATTGCTTGAGCTTTAGGTATGTCGTCAACTTTTGCTGATTGAGGAGTAAAGGTTATAATTGGGTCATCTTCCTTAACCTTTATTGGCTTCTCAGTTCTCACTGATGTTTCTAACTCTTTTCCACTTCTCAAAGTGATAGCCTTGCACTGTTCTTTAAGATTCATCTTAGTTGAGCTAGGCAAATTACTTTGTTGTTGACCTGATAAAGAATTAGCAATTTGACTCACTTGAACTTCCAAATTCTTGATTTGTGTAGCTTGATTTTGGAAGATGGTTTTGGTCTCATCCATGAACTGGTTGGTCTTACTTGCCATTTGGTTGAGGTTATCCATTAACTAACTAGTTTTATTTGCCAATTGAGCCATTGCCTCTTCAAATACAGATTTCTTTTCTTGTAATGGCTGTGCTTATGGAGGTTTCAACACATTTTGGTTGTTCCATGAGAAATTAAGGTGATTTCGCCATCCAGGATTGTAAGTTTTACTATAAGGTTTGTTTCTTGGGCGGTTGTAATCTATAAAGTTTGCTTGTTCTTCTTACCCCAAAAATGGATTCCCTTTATCACAGTTGTCACTCAGATGGTCCCTCTGATAAAAATCACATATACAGATGGAGTATTTGATAGCATTAGTTGTCACACTACTGTTTTGTAGATGTTTGTTAAGTGAAGCAACTTGGACTGTCAAGGAAGAAATAGGATCAATCTCATATACTCCAACTACCTTTTTTTGTATAGCTCTTTTGTTGGGTCATTGAGAATTATTTAGGGACATCTCATCTAGTAATGCATATGCTACATTCTCTATCTTTTTCATGAATGCTCTGCCAGTCTTTACATCAAGCTAGGTTCTCTATAAGCCATTCAATCCATTGAAAAATTTTGTACCTGCATCCACTTGGGCATGCCATGCTGAGGGCATTTCTTAAGTAACTCATTATACCTGTCACATGCATCCTAAAGTGTCTCTCTATTAGGCTGAGCGAAATTTGAATTCTTAATCCATATTTTTGCTGTCTTGTAAGGGGGGAAGAACTTTCCAGGAAATCTCTGAGTCAACTCATCCAAAATTGTGATAGAACCAGCAGGTAAGGAACTTAGCCAACTTTGTGTTTTATCCCTAATAGAAAATGGAAACAAGCTCAAGTAAAAAACATCATCAAAAACAACATTACATTTAGCTATTTCACATATCTCCAGAAAATTATCTATGTGATCATTAGATCTTCACTTGATAGTCAACGAAATTGTGAAGGTTGGATCATCTGCATGGTTACTAGTATGAATTCAAAATTTGCTTAAATTGTTGATTTTCTGATAGCTTGATGAATACCTGTTACTATTGGAAGAGCATAATCTATAAGCGTACGATTGTCATCATCTGCTTTTTCTGCATTTGCTTGAGGTCCAACAGCTCCTATAATTATAGAAATTTCTTCCGCCATGGTGTCTCCCTACCTAGTAGCCTCTCTTTTCTTCTTCCTATTCCTTTGACAAGTATGCTCTATCTCAGGGTCAAACTAGAGAAGGTTTTCGCTTTTGAATTTTTGCATACACTTGAAAATAGCACATAACAATCAACAGCTCGAAATTTTTTCTTCAAATGTAGTTAACTAGAAAGATACTAAACTATGGAGGGCTAAAGGGAAGAAAATTGAAAATAGAAAGTTGAAAACTCTTTTTTGTATGAAATTATCAAATAACAATTTATGGAGACTAAAAAGAAATTAAAAGAAATGGGGGTTATAAATTATGGATAGGGTGCAAAAAGCACTATTCTTGTCTTTTATAGGCCTACTGGTCTTCAACTCTTCCAAAGAACCCATAAAATGAGCCCACTTGAAAAGCCCAAATCTCCCTCCTACAATTGTTGAAAGTATTTCTTGAAGAATCTAATATTTGGGTTGCTTATTTACAAAGTATATATATAAGCAACCTTAGTGCATCTCTCAAAACAGAAGTTACAAAACCTTGTTAAAATTGAATGGACTACTTTTACAGAATAAATAAATTAAATTTATATGCTTTTAATAGAAGCATTTTTGCTAATAGGAAACAACTATAAAATAGATGAGGGCCAAGCAAGTCCATTATACTGTAGTTCTTTTTCTTGCGAAAAAAAATGATAAACTTATTACATATATAACAGAGTTATTTTCTTTTCTATCACTCCATATGATTAAAAAAAAAAAAAAGAGTGATTTCATTTTTACAATCTTTTATATATCCAAATGAATAAGGACATCGTTCTTGGGCAGAGAAAAGTTAATGCTCACGCTAGTATGAATATTATCTTCTGATAATGCTCCAGAAGTCATATTAAAAGAGTTCAATTGATAAGTTACTTAACTTTGCGTCTAAAATTTGCAATTGTAGCTAGTCATAGACATACTAAGACAAGTAGATGCAGCTTCTAAGGAACATAGACATTGCATGAGCAAACTTAAATAATTTTTGTGCTTTTAGCAAACTTCAAAGGAGGTCTGTGGAATATTCACCCTTAATATTAAAGAAAAGTTTTTATATTTCTTAAACATCAAGAATGACTATTATCAATTTTAAAATAAAATCTTAGAGGGCAAATTATAGTAATCCCCCAAATAATACTAAAAAGACAACTATCGAGAGCAACGTGATCATGTTTAGATAATAAATAAGTGCATAGAACGATGAGAACTTGCGAAAATAACATTATGGCTAGCTCTAAGCTCTCTGAGGCCAAGACTCCGCTTCTATAAGCCACTGTAGATGGCCGCGATGACTACAAAGGTAGTGTTGTCTATAGAGCCACCACTGGTGGATGAGATCAGCATATTTCATCGTTGATATGAAGATGACTGAGAGGTTTCCTATGGCAAGGGCCTTCACTAGGAAACCTGTTGTCATTACAATGCTTCAGAGAATTGGAATTGGGATGTTTTAATCTATTGTAGTCATGTTAATTGCAGCTTTGGTTGAGATGTTGAGGCTCAAAACTGCCCAAGAAAATGGACTGGTTTTGTTCCCAATATGTTATTTTTGGTGTGTCTGAAGCGCTAACCATAGTTGGTCTTCAAGAATTTTTCTCTGATCAATTTCCAATTGAATTAAGGAGGGTGGGAATCTCGCTCTACCTAAGTATCCTTGGTTTCAGGGCTTTTTGAGTAGCTTTCTGATCCCCATAATTGATAAAGCAACAAGCGGAGATGGCCATGATAGCTGGTTTGTTGATAATGTGAATAAGGGACATCTTGATTACTTTTATTGGCTACGTCTTGTACTGAGCATTGGGGGATTGGATGCCTATTTTTATTTGGAGAAATATCACTCACCTCTCCTACAATTTTTTTTTTTTATCATGTGAAAAACATATCTGTAGAATATATCAACATTTCTGTATCATCTAAGTCGAAAAAATGGAATCCATTAGCTTTTGCTGAGAAGATCATTTTACCCAGATTTTTATAATCCTATCTTTTTCTTCTTCTTTGTTTTTTTTTTTCTTCTTTCCAACCGAAACTCTAAATCCCTTCTCACCCATAGCCACCTCTCAGTCCCGAAATACAGCCTCTCCCTAATGTCATGATCCTTCACATGATATGTATCTTGAACGGGAGCGGGGACTACTATTACTAAATACTAAAATTGTGTTATCCTCTATATATTTTAAATAATTACAAAAGAGATTTGGGTTTTGGTACAATTAAACAAAACTTGATTAAACTAAATTAAAACTACGGACACCGAGAAAAATTATGGAGCAAGAAATTCAATAATTAAGAATATAGGTATATGATTTCATTAGAATTAATCAATTTAATATCTCTAATTTAATGAACTAGTGATTATTCCTATTTTTGCCAACCAATTTCACTAAATTACTTGTATTCTTTTAAGTAATAACAATATATATTAATAGATTAATATCACATCTCTATCTCATCTAACTCACTATTAATACCCATTAAGTACAAGAAATATGTAAGGTCGCATGAATTAGATTCATATCTCTATCTCATATCAATTCATGGCATTTTATACAATGACAGATTCTAATATCACCTCTCGGTCTCAACTTGAACCTTAAATTATGCAATTGTTGGCCAAGCAATTACAAACATTAAACATAGAATGAAATACTCAACATAAATTGGAATAATTATCCATCAATTAAGATCCAGAAAAATTAAATATTAAAATTTGGTTACACCTTCACCATAGAAATGGAAAATTAATTCATATTGCATAGAAATATCATTTTACATATATTCTTAAACATAAGTAAAGAAAGTAAACGAAAGGGAAAAAACTAGCTGAAATTGCTGCCTATATTGTTCAAGCAGTCTGTCCTCTCCAAGAAGTTTCTCTCTTAGTCCAAAAAGAAATTGCTTGAATGAATTCCCTCTTTTTCTTCCCAATCCGAGCTGACAAGAGAGAAAACGTACTCATTGCTTTTCCTTTGGATTTAATAAGTATTATTATTATTTAGTCCATCAATTACTCTTGTAGGGCAACCTTATCTAGACTCTTTTAATATATTCCCCCAAGGTCAATCCACTTATTGCTTGGTTGTCTTCGCAAGCAACAGAATGAGTAAGAGGATTTTAATGTCTCCTGAGTACTCCACCGAAAGTGCAAATGCTCCAATTTAATATTCCTTTGGCTCTTTTCTCAATTCAACTGGTAGATAAGCTCTATGATTGAATTTTGACTTTCTACATGAGAGATGAAATTGTAGAGCTCTTAATTATCTTTCTACAGCCACTTGAATCATCCAAATCTAAAATTAGAGAAAGATATTTGCACCCAAAATACCAAGATTGCATCAGCTCTTTAATAGGCCTTTGATTTAACAATGTCTATCTTGAAAATGCTTTAGGTGAAATCCATAGAAATTTAGACAAACTTAAACATTTAAGCACCAGAAGGAGAGTGAAAACTTAAGATAAAAGGTGTATACTAATGGTTGAAAATTAGACTCATCACTTTGCAAAATCATCAAGCTTCGCGGTGGCCATGTTGAGCTTGCGGCGAGTGAGGGAAAGGGGGTTGAGTTGGAGGTGGAGGCAGTGGAGGGGGTGGTGGATCTTGATGGTGGGAAGGTAGGGGTGATTAGAACCGAGTAAGGTTTGTTGAGGATTCATAATTTTTACTTTTCTTTTTTTTTTTTTTTTTTTTTGAGAATAATGAAGAAGAAAGTGAAGTGATTAATGAAGATTTATTGTGCTGCACTGAAACTGTTTGATTTGGTGCTCCAATGAAATCAATTTGGCTATATGTTTGTTTTAGAACACACTAGCTAGCTAGTAGTGCCTTAGATCATTTCAATTTGAGAAAATTTTTAAAGAAAAAGCTAGTCAGAAGAAAGGAGGGCATGCCAGAATGGTGAGTCCTTGGGTTTTAGGGTTTTTGGATAATGACTTTTTTTTTAAGTCAATTGTTGTAATAATTTGGTTTTAATTTTGGATATTTGATTCTTGATTTTTTTTTCCTGAATTGCTTTGTGATGGAGTTAAGATGGTGGGTGTTGATGGTGGAGGAGAATTTGATGTTGTCATGGAGTCCTATGATGTACACTTTTTTTTTTTTTTAATGAACTTGATGGCATGGACAAAGTCAATGTCTGGATCGGTCTTCATCAAGGTGAAAAGGTCCAATCTTTTCTCTCTCAAAACGAAAATCACTTACAATCTCTAATTCTTGTAATTTTTTCTTAGAGTTGATATTTACATCTTCCCCTAAACTTTACTTTCGTGCTATCTCATTCCATTAGGTCAAGCGAGTGAGAGAAGATTAGATGCTTCAACAGAGAGATTACAAGGATGCCCTGTAGTTTGATTCCTATTGTTTCTTTTTTTTTTTTTTACTCCAGTTTAATGAATTGTTGGTTGGTTGAATTCTTATAAGCATGATGTATACTGTAAGTTCATGCCATGATTTTTATTAACGTTAATGGAAATGGAATTTGTGCTTTAATTTGCTTTTTCTTTTACTATTGAGTTAATGCTCTTACTGCGATTTGGTTTTTGCCTCTATTTTGATAAATAAGTTTTTTTTTTTTTTTTGGACTCTATTGTTGCATTTGCTGGATTCATTGGCGTCGGTAAGGATATTCTTTTACTAAAATGCCCTGCTTTGTTAATTAAAATTTTAACGCCATTTGTCTCTTGGACTTAGCCAAAACAAAATTGCAAATATTTAAGGTGATGCTGATATATTTTTCAAATATAATTTCCGCATAATAATAAGGTAAACCGTAGGGGATATTAGTGATATTACCTCATTTATATTTTGCAAAATCATACATTTATAATAGATAAAGGATGGCTTGGATGCACGACTCTCTTTCTTTCTCTAGTTCTAATTGTTTTTCTTGTTTTTAATACTTACCTTAAAAACGGATTTTATTTAATGTATAATGGATATAATTTTTGTTTATTTTTATTCTTTATTCTTTATTTTTAAATTCTTTAACACTGTAAAATATCGATGTTAGTTATAATCTTGCGATCAAGGAGCTCATCTAAATCTTGGGCCTAAGGCAAATGTATAAAATAGGCCTTTTATTTTTAATATTAAAAATATTATTAGATTTTATTAAGACTTCAATTATTTAATCAATTGATTTTTGTCTACAATATAGATCCTTCATAAGAGTTATTATTTAATGTTTAATTACTATTATATTTAACATTATTTTTTTTAATAATTTCATCATTTGTTGGTTTTTTTAATGAATAATGTAACATCTACAACTCATTTACAACCAATATTTTATACAGCTTGATAGGGGTGGGAATTTTTGACACGACCCGCGAACACGACACGAACACGCTACACGATTAATAAATGGGTCGGATTAGTATTGAAGGTATTCAACACGCCAACCCGTTTAATGACACGAATAGTTAAATATATTTTATATATCCTTAATATGTAAATTCATTCAGTGATATAAATTATTACCTACTTACAATATATATATATATATATTATAAACTGAAATTTTTATACTATAAAATAAATTAATTTGTAAAATAATAAATTATGATAATTTTAATAATATTTTATACTGACAATTGTTTATATTTTAAAAATAATTTTAATTGATTTAAATATAGAGAATATAATATATTATGTATAACTAAGTTAAACAATTAAGTAAATTATGCGAATTAAATATGACACGATTACGACACGTGAGTAACACGTTTAATAATCGGGTAGGTTTGGGTTTCATGTTTTGACACGAATAATTAAATGGGTCGACACGACACGACACGAATCCCACCCCTACAGCTTGAGTTAACAAGATATCAATGATACGTAATTATCATGACATTCAATTTATCTAAATTTATTTATTTATTTTTTATCTATCCAGTAATATCTTGTCAACTTATATTGTATAAAAAATAGTTATAAATAAGTTGTAGATATAAAAATATTCTATATTCATATTGTTTATTGTATTACTAAACTATCTAACATCTTTTAAAAAAATTATCAAGAGCCTTTTCTAAGAAATTAACTAATTTTTTTTTAATTTTGCTTGTGTAGATCATCAAACTTTCTATTAAACATGCCCAAAATTAAAAATTATTAGTTACAAATCAATATGTAATTAATGAACTAATATTAATAAGTTCAAAATAATAAAAAGTATAGAATGAATAAAAGTACAATAAATATATTTTCAAAATAGTTTTGTTCAGTCCCCATTTTTCATTTCATTGGCCCCTACCTCAAAAATAAATAAGGGTAATTATAATAAAAATACAATAAATAAGTAATTAATATGGAAAGAATGGATTTTTTCTCATTCTCTCTTTATTTATCTCTATTATTTTTTTTCATTTTCTCTCTAAAAATAATAAATTTATGTTCCTCTCACATAAATTTCATTCTCTCTCTATCTCTCCAATTTTTTTTTGTTTTTCTATTTAAAATCTATTTATCTTTCTTTCTCTTTAAATTTCAACCAAGCACATAACCTAAATCTAAACACCCAATAATTTATTTTTGTTTTCTTTCTCTCCTTTTCCCTTTCGAACACCGAAACTAAGATATATTTGATTAATTATTTTTTATATGAACTTGGAGAATTCAATAATATAAGAAGAGGCAATTATTTATTGTCAAAATAATTAACTTTTTTTTGTATGTATCATCAATAGTGTACTTTAAATTTAAGAAATTCAACGGTCATAAAAAGATTGAAAAAAAAATCAAACACTATTAAGATTAAATAATAATTTTATTAAATTTTTCATAAAATAAGGGGTGACGGCTAATGAGATTAAAAATTGGGCTAATTTCAAAATTTAATGATTATTAATTAAAGCTTACCATTATTATATTTAGAATTAAATTTAAGTTTGATGAAAGATAGTCTAAATTATAATTATACTCCCATTAAATAAAAGGTGAGGGTAATGAGATAAAAATGGAGCTAAATAGAAGTACAACCACATTTTCAATTAAAAAAAAATCAGCTTTAATCTCAAAGATGTTATTAGAACTTAGAATGGAATTTAAATACACTAGGAAATAAGCTAAAAATAATCTAACTATTTTTATTTTCTTATAGAATTAGTTATGGGAAAGGAAGATATCTACGGAAATAATCTGGTTTTATATTATTCAAGTTTAATTTTACTAATAGACTAATTGTAATTAGTAAGGGAATTTGGTTACATAAATTTTTTGAAATATAAATAAATATTTGGTAATGATTTTCAGGGCCTTAGGTAATAAATCAAAACATTTGGTGGCATTCCGATAATTTGGGGCCCTAGACAATTGCCTCAGTTATCTAGGGGTTGAATAGTTCATGTTTGGATAGAATCTTTTGACTCATTTTTTTAATAAATAATTATATTTTTAAAACAAATAAGAGGTATAATATAAAATGACTTGTACATTTAAATAATTAGTTTTTGTTCAAATTTTAAGGAGTCTGTTCTGCAGTAGCAACATCACGTGGCATGCTGATGTAGTGTAGCCAGTCAATAGAAGACTTTTAAGGTGTGGTGAATAGTAACTAAAAAGTTATTATTTATCCGACAAGAATTACTGTTTAACGCGCTTTAGAAGTCTATTATTGACTGGCTGCACCACATCAGTGGTATAGTCGAAGTAGGACAATCTCTTTCCAAATTTTGTAGGATTATTAGAACCAATTTTATCACAAAGATTTGACACTTGTTAAAGGAATTTTAAATGTCATTCTATTCAACATCTTTATTTTCAATGCAAATTTGGATACAATTTTGTGATTTTTGTTATAAGAAATTACATTAAATGTTTAAATAAATTTGGTAGTTTAGCACTTTTGTTATTTTATAACATATGTTATTTTTATTATTTTTGGAATATTTAGTTATGGTTTGGATTTTTGATAAAGAATGAAATTTTCAAACCATTAATATTAGACAAATCTTAATTATTAAAAAAAAAACAAGCAAATAGAAGTTTAACCCATTGGAAAGTGTTTATTTTTATGTAGATTTTGAGTAAGATTCATTATTCCCGCTTTACTAGGTGCAACTATTTTTTTTTATTAATTATATTTTTTCTTATGTAGGTGCTCGCTTAAAATAATTTAAATAAAATATTAAATTATTACAAAAATTTTATTTC
This sequence comes from Boswellia sacra, assembly GCA_013180625.2. NCBI lineage: Eukaryota > Viridiplantae > Streptophyta > Magnoliopsida > Sapindales > Burseraceae > Boswellia > Boswellia sacra. The sequence continues at coordinate 91,697 of SNVD02011399.1, forward strand.
AGCCCAGCCTGAAAAGAATTTCTAGCTCCACCCTTGCATAACATCAATTTTACTTTCCTAATCATTAACACGAAAGCTAATCAATTTCACATATATTTTTTTTCCAATACTTGATTGCAAAATTCATTAATTGTACCTCCTAAGCGTAGCCACTTTATTGTTCCACCAAGATGAAAATGTCTCAGGAGACTAAACGATACGAATATGCTGACAATAAATTTGTTGCAAACATGACATGGGCCGGGGTTCTAGCATGACCGTATAATTGGATAAAACAAATTTCCAACCAAACTTCTGTGTCTGATAGTTCTTATTGGCGTTAATTTCTTCCACCATCTTCAATTATTAACCTTTCACTGACAACAAGTGGCATTGCTATTGGATTGCATCCAACAGTCCCAAACTTCTTAAGAATACATGCTCAATATTGATTGGACCCAAAAAAAAAAATCTATCTTCTTATTTGCAATGTATACATAATCAACTTTATAATAGTGATTTTGAAAAACAGAACCTTATCATAATTTTTTTTCAAAAATCCAGTTAACTATATTTTTAACATAAACACTTTTAATGCTTTTTATAAAATCATTTATGCTTAACGAAAGCAACCGTAAGATGTATTGGGGCCGAGTAACCTATAAAATTAGTTATTTTTTTTCTTTTCTTTTTGTAATTTGGAAAAAAGAAAACATTATTTTTGTATTGTTTGCGAAAAAACAAATAAAAAAGGCAACAAACTTTTCGAAATTAACTTAAAAGAGATCTTTCTTTCTTTCTTTCTTTTTTTTTTTATCATTTTGGAGTGATACTATACTTATAAATTACTTATGCATACAAACTTATAACATCACTTATTTATTAACATATTATCACTTATAATTAAATGAGTTTATTTTTACAGATTCCTTCTTCCATTTATCTCATGACATATGTATCAATTTCTTAAAAAAAAAATTATAAACTTAGTATTGTTCTATCACTTTAATAAATATGCATATATTTAAAAAAAGGAGTGGTATTTTATTTATAAATGTTTTTAAGGCAAAAAAATGAACAATGACCACCGATCTTTATAATGATAATAATAATCACCACAAATAGGGCGACGAACATGATCACGAATTGAACGACAGGAAAGACGCCCTTGTGCTTTACGAAACTAATGAGGAGTGACGTTCCACTAATTTCTTAAAACTAAAGTAGCATCATTTATTTATTTATTTATTTTTTGCTTGCTTTTAAATCCACTGTTTCTTTCTCAATAATTTCTTTGCTTCTCCACGTTCTCTTATAGAATCCAGGCATCTCTTGACACGACCCGCCCCTAGTTAACACGGGCGAATCGTGCCTAAAACTGTACTAAGAAAATTTAACCTTTTAAAATGTGCTAATTTATGAAAAATTTGGCAGAGTTTCCCCTGTATTTTGGACTAATCCCCCTGCCAAGTACACAAAATTCAACACTTCTAAAATTATTTATATAATCACTAACTTCCTTTTCGGGACCTTAAGTCCATCTGTTAAAATAATTGTATCTCCAAAATAGTCTTTAGAAGAAAATATGGCCTCCGGCCTTAAATATGATTAATTTCGATTCAAAAAGTTTACAACCAAAATTTTAAATATAACTTTAAAAACTCAAACATGATTGAATAACAAAAATGTCTAAAAGAAACTAAAACAAATATTTGATACATATACGATATCAAATATTTACATATGCAAGAAAACCATATACGATAATACAATAAGATATAAAAAAGAGAGCTCTCAAAACATCATCAAATGGCCAACCTCAAGCAGCTACTGGCGTTCCGACTGAACACTGTAATCTCCTGGGGAAAAAGGGGTTTTTAAATAAAAGAAAAATATGGTGAGTATAACCTCAGTGAGTGGGATAGAGTCATTAAAATAGATAAAAATTTTGCATAAAATAAAATACTATATCATAATAATTAATTAATTAAAAATTATGCTTTACTAACATTAATAAGAAAACTACTTAGAAAAGATACAAAAATGAGGAAGCAATTCTTTTAATAATTTCTATGCTTTTCACAAAAATCTAAATTTGAATATAAAAATCTTCTAAAGCATTTCTACTTGTATTCAACGTTCAACATGATAAATATATTAAGTTTCTAAATCTCATAAAACTCATTTCATAATTTAAATTTCTAAGTCATTACAGTTTCACTAATCAAGTACCCAAACTAATCTGACTGATCATGACCTGGCGGGGCTAGGATCGCTCAGGCCAAGATATCACTATACTGATTCTACGCATGCGCAGAGCTGCCCCCAAAGGGCTAAACATCCAGATCACACGGCCCAAAGCCTCTATGTGTGCCTGAATGGGTCCCAAAGACCTCTATAATTTTACTATTTGAATGAATTGGGTACTATCTTAGTAAAACAAAAAAATTCAATTCTTTACTTTTAAATCTCTAAAACATTAAACAATCATTTCTGATACTGCATAGACAAAATTTGATAAACTATAAAATATGCTTCATACTAGAATAAAGGAATATCTATTTATTAACATAATAAAGTTTTACTAACAATTATAAATAAATAGAAATTTATAATTTATAGTTCAATTGTTGGTAAAAATAGTATTTTTCCCACTCACAATCTCGTGGATCAACTTGTGTGGCAACCCCTTCTGCGATCGAATCCCGGTATGTATTAGGAACCGCAGTCTCACCTAAAGGAAAAAAACCAAATAAAATTCTTTAATTTCACACTTCTTAAACTGACCAATTCTGGTTCTCCGATTTTTAATAATTAATTCACTCATCCAATTGGTCTAATATTTTATAAAGGTCTTCTACACATACATACCTAATATCATATCAAATTGCATAGCATTCTGTGTTCATTAGATCCCTTAAATCCTTCATTTTTTTCAGATACACAAATTCTGTAAACTCATTTTCAGAACTGACCTCTCCCTATTCCAAAATACATGATAATTTGTACCAAATTCGTAAAATCACAAAAATCTCCATTTTTAAACTAGACATATAAAAAAAATCATATCCCAAATTTCATAATTTTTGATGATCTCCAGGTACCTCAAATAACTTACCCAAAACAGATTTTCTGCAAAAAAATTAAATTTCCAGCAGTGAACAGTAAACTTCGAAAATTCATATAAAATTGTATACTCAACATTTTTCAGTGAATCCAACTTTAAACAATTCCTTAGGATGTCTATTTTAACATATATAAATTTCAGAATCAGATTACAAGCCATCAGATTGCTATAATTTTCGAAATCTATACTATTCACAGAACCCTAATTCTTTATAATTATCATCAAAACTTCAATTCCTTCAAACCAACTCCATAAAATCAACAAGAATGTGAAATACTTTGAATAAAACTTCCAATTTCACCATTGTTCTTCCTTCTCTCTCTTCCTTCTCTCTCAAAAAAATTCTCAAATATATCTAATTTCTCTCTAATATCATAATATTCCATTTAATTATAGTAAAAGTTGAAGAAATTACCTCAAAACTCTCCAAATTCCTCTTGAAAATCCAAATTGTCCTCTTGCCCTTTCACTTCCTTCTCTCCCGTCTCCCCCTCTGCCTTCTCTTGAATTTTTTTTTTCTAATTATGTCTTAATTAATCCTAATAGATATACATGGCATATAAATGAATATATGGGTTAGGCTAAAATAACAATGGGCTAGGCTTACTTAACAAAATTTAATGGGCTTTACATCTCTCTTTTTCCCTTACCGTGATCCTGTTGAGAATATTTATAATAAATCTAAATAAAATAATCAAATAACAATGCATTGAAGAAATAATAAAATATAAATTAGATTAACAAAACAATGTATTAAATAAATAGAACAAGTAAAGAGATAGAGTAATAAATATATGGCCTGAGCACTTGGGAGGGATGTCAAAGGCATTGTCCTAAAGCCAAAGAGTCTCCCCCTCGTGCGGGTCATATCGGTGCTCAAGAGCTCCAAGATACAACCCAGTGCTCACAGCCTATTTTCTCGATGAGCACGATCTCCGGAAGAAAATAACCTGTCTTCATGTATCGCGGTTGCTCAAAATCATAAAACATTCAAAATATATCATGTCCATGTTAGAACCTTTGAGACTCCTTTATATAGTAGTCTCTTAGCCAAGTAAGTTACAAATTAATTTTCTTGTAACTCCTAAGTAAGTTACAAATTAATTTTCTTGTAACTCCTAAGCCATAATGTTCTTAATAAAAACATGAACGTTACAAATAATAAGTGTCATAACTAATGTTTTTATTATACTTATAACGTATGAAATTAATCTCAAAATAAATTTTGTAACTTATGATGTAAATGTTTGTTTTAAATCTTTTATCTCCAACAGTCCCCCACAAAAGGTTTAAAACTTTAAAGCTTTATAAAATAAAATATCAAGATAAAAATACTCATAAAATAAAAATTATATATAAAGTGCAACCTTCTATTATGCAATGGGTATAGGTACCTTTCGGTTTTGAACCTATACTTAGTGTTGATAGTATCCATTTGAGAAACCTGAGTGAACAAAGTCTTGAACTCGATTTCTTGAGCAAATTTCAAAATATCACACACATAATATCGACGAAGACATGGTTTTGGCGGGTTAGCGTTATTAATGGTCATGCGCTCAATCTTGATTCTCATGAGAGCTTTAGAGAACAACCCAATTCTCACAGTCACGGCCTTCACGACGCTCTCACTTAGGTGAGTCCTCAAAAGGTATATGTGATCTATACCTCACAAGAGTATCTAGCCTTTAGACTCATTCAGGATAAATATTCTTCCTAACATTACGTATAACAAGTGCTTTGTCATAGGGATGAGCAGTATCATATCTCCTCTAAGATATATCAAAATAGTTGTGCTAAACAAGTCACGCAGTATGGATTGTTCTTACCCATTGAACCTCATTCATGGGATCTCCAATCGCAAAGGTTGGGTTACTTCCCTAGGTGACTCCCTTCAGACTTAAGCATATCCCCCTTGACAATTTAATTAATTAATTAGCATGCTGAAAATCTTTATAATTGCACAATCTCTCATTGATTTTATCTTTAAGAACTTGTTCCTATTGTTTTGATGATTGCTTCCACTAGCTCTCTTAAATAATATTAAATATTTCACAAAAGAATGTTAGAGAGTATAAGAATATCAAAGGCACAATAAAGAAAATTGAAGAAGCACTTAATCACCTTATAAATAATAATATTTTCAAACTCATACACAAAATTAATAATCATTTAATAACTTATGATATCATTTTTTTCTCCAAATATCATAAAAACATTAATAGTCATCAAATAAAGAAAACCTCCATATTAAGTAATATTTTAAATACACTAGCAATAACTCCATAAAATATTAATGCACAAATTTGTTAAATTTTAAAACTCATCAAAATAATAACTACACTCAAATTATTGTCATCTTAATTGTACAAAATTAAGAACTAAAATATAAAACCGCTTAAAAACTAGAAACCCTCACATTAAAAAATATTTTTTCAATCCTCACATTAATAAGATATTTATTGCTAAAACTGTAAATATAATATATAACTCATATATGTATTTAATAATAATCATTAGCATTGATGCTATTATTTCATTTAATACAACCACATAAATTATCATAATAATCTATTAGTCTTCTTAACATACTCTAGTAATTAATTATTTAGATGTTATCATATAATATGCATGATAACCACAAGAAACTATAAATTAATAGCTCACTATCATGCATATGAGTTTTTAATTAAATATATTGAAAACAAATGCTTTATTGTGTAATAAAAATTTGATCCATGCAAGTAAGTCATAAATTGAATTTTAATTTAATAATAATATGCAACCAAGATCAAAGATTGTCTTACTCCAAAACAATAGCACACTTAATTAGTAACATATAAAATTAATTAAATCATAAATAATCAATCTATAATAAATATCAGTATGTAAGAATTTTCATAACTGAAATAATTATTAGACCATAATAAAAACTATTAAAAGGTCTTAATAATAAAACCACTACACATTACAACTCATATATATTTAAATAAGAAAATTTTGAATAACCGGTCACATACCTTCATGTTTTAAATTCAATAAAGATATTTATTTACACGTGTTGTAAAATAAAGCTTTATTTGAAAAGAATGTTACACATTGAAGCCACCAACTCCCTAACGCTAATAAGGCTAGATCTGCAAGATAATAGTAATCATCATGTATTCACCATCCAAAGAAGCTTCCAATATGTGAAAATAATTTGTAACTTACTTGGCTAAGAGACTACTATATAAAGGAGTCTCAAAGGTTCTAACATGGACATGATATATTTTGAGTGTTTTATGATTTTGAGCAACCGCAACATATGAAGACAGGTTATTTTCTTCCAGTGATCGTGCTCATTGAGAAGATAGGCTGTAAGCACTGGGTTGTATCTTGGAGCTTTTGAGTAACGATATGACCCGCACGAGGGGAGGACTCTTTGGCTTTAGGATAATGCCTTTTACATGCCTTCCAAATGCTCAGGCCATATATTTTTTACTCTATCTCTTTACTTATTCTATTTATTTAATATATTGTTATGTTAATATAATTTATATTTTATTATTTCTTCAATGCATTGTTATTTGATTATTTTATTTAGATTTATTATAAATATTCCCAACAGATCCTTTCTTCACCATATTCCAAATCCAAATAGCAACTAGAGTCTAAAATCTCTTTTATGATGCTTCTTCTTCTAATCTTTAGTTTTTTGGGGGTTAACTTCGAATTCATAAATAGTTTATGAGTATATACTTGATCAGAAAATAAAATTATGGCCATCTCTAAGCTCTCCGAGGCCAAAACTCTGCTTTTACAAGCCACCATAGATGGCTGCGTTGACTATAAAGATGGTGCAGTTTACAGAGCCAACTTTGGTGGGTGGATATCAGTATACTTCATTATAGGCGCAGAAATGGCTGAGACATTCGCTTATCATGGGATTAGTTCAAATCTTATAACATATTTGATCGGACTACCGGGTCAGTCCATGGCAACTGCGGCGGAGATCATGAACGTGTGGACAGGTATTGACACAACTAGCCCTTAGCTACACAGACAAATCATGCCTAAAACTGTGGACTAGCGACTCTTTCTTAATTCTTGTTTTTCTCATGGAATAAACTTGAAATAATTCCTATTGCAACTACAAATAAAATTTTTCTAACCATATAACTATTACAACCTTAACACATCCTTGCACCATCACGTGGCTGGGCCTCCAGACTTTCTAACTAGATCACATTTTGCTTTCACCTAGGGGGGAAAATTTTTAAAAGAAAGGAAAAATAAAACAAACAGGTGAGTATAAAACTCAATGAGTGGAGATAAAGATATACTTGTAAATAAATCTAAAAAAATTATATTATTATAAAATAAATATTTGCTTTATATAAAAAAATAATCTTTATAACCCATAACTTTTATCTCATCTAAAATGTCATAAAACTTTAAAATAAATGACTAAATTCATCAAAATACTTCTTCTTGTTGACTATACTTAAAAGAATAGAATAATCATCTTCAATCATATAACAAAGATGCTCTTGATAATCATGTTAAAACATTTATCCAACTCTTATTTAAAATAATTGTATAACTTTTCGTACAAATCTTCTTAAAAAAACTTATGTAACTCATGAGAAAAATTAATGCTTTTGTTTTCATAAAACCATAAAATAATGAAGCTGTTGAGAGTCAATAAACTATCATAGTAAAATTCTTTCTAAAAAGTTTGGAGAAATTTTATACAAATTTGCTAAACCTTTTTCTTTTCTGAACTTTTTTTTTTCCTAATTCATATAAATATTTAAAACTTGTACTGCTATAATAAAAAGGTACCCCTTAAGCTGCCTGATCCAACCCGGCGAGATCTCACATCGCACAGGCAGAGTTATCTATACCTGGCGAGATCTAGCATCGTACAGGCCTGCTATACTAGTTATATGCATGCGCATAGCTACCTCCAAAGGGCTAAAGCGCCAGATCGCATAATCCAAAGCCTCTATATGTGTCTGAACGGGCCCCAAAGGCCTCTATCTATATCACTGTCTAAGTGATATGAATAACTATTTGAGTATCTGGTTACTAGCTTAGTATAACATAACTGCACTTTCTTATTTTTATTAAAAACTGATTTCATTGAAAAACGGCTTTATATGCTAAAATTTCTCTTTTCAAGCAATATATCAAAATCTGAAAATTTTATGCAAGCTAAAACTGAAATTATTTGTATTATTTGAATTAATCTAGGACAAACATTTAAAAGGACATTTCTAAATACTTTAATAAACCCTTGAGTCAAATGACTATGAAAACTTTAAATATCAATGCTTTCACACTTTCTTTAAATTCACGAATTATAACTCTCTGAAAACTAAAATGCACTTCAAATATAAAATCTGAATTTTCTTTTCTAAATGTTATATCTTTGTTCAAAAACCAATTTTAAAACTAAAATTTATGTCTACAACCATTTTGAAAAATAGCTTTGAAATATCTTAATAATTGAAAGCAAGTATAACAAATGGGTCTATCTACTCTCAAGAAATATAAAAGAAATTAACTTGAATTCTTCTAAATTCGCTAAAATTCTCGAAAATTCTATAAAATGCTAAATAAACATAACTAAGTAAATACTAAAACATATTTCTTAATTATCTAGAAAAATAAATCTTCTACTCTCTCTAAAACTTTCTAAAGTAGCCATAAAAATAACATTCAGAGAAATGATTATAACCCATAAAATAAAATACTTTTCTACTCACTAATTTGGTTGCATAACTGGGTTAGTTCGCAGTTGATTCCAAAGTCAACGGTCCACCCAACTGGCCACATCCTTCAATAAAGAATTAATCCTTCCTTGTCCTAACATCATAAAAGAGCTCATCACATCATATTAAATTCATAATCAACTTGAATGTTTAAAATTCTCAATATCCAACTTCATATCTTAATCCAATCAATCCTAATTAACTTTATTTTCAAAATTCTTAAACAAAGCAGTTCTTGTTCTCTGGATTTTAATAAATAATTGAATTATCAAAATGGTCTAAGATTTTATATAGACCTTCTACACATACATATCTAATACCATATAAAATTTCATAGCATTATAAGTTTATTAGGTACCTCAAAATCTTCATGTTTTCAGATACAAAAATTCTGTAAATTCGTTTTCATAATTGACCTCTCCCTTTTCTAAAATACATGATAATTTGTAATAAATTTTTAAAATCACAAAACTCTCTAGATTTAAAGTAGACATATATACAAACTAGTAACCTAAATTCCATAATTTTTGACGACCTCTAGATACCTCAAATAATTTATCCAAAACTGATTTTTTGCAGAAAAATTGAGTTTCCAGTAGTGAACAGTAAACTTCGAAAATTCATATAAAATTATATACTCAACATTTTTCAATGAATCCAACTTTATACAAATCCTTAGGATGTCTACTTTAATGTATATAAATTAGAGAATCAGATTCAAACACAACAAACTGTAGCAATTTTCGAAACTATATACTATTCATAGAACCTTAGATTTCCTTTCAACATCTTAAACCTTAAAATTCACCAAGACAAACCATAAATATCAAGAAAATGATCAACTACCTTAGATAAGACTTCAATTCCATCTTGATCTTCCTTTCCTCTCTCTAGTTTCTCTCTCTAAAAATTCTCCAAATGTTAAATAACTCCTCTAAATTCATATCTATAGTTAGGAATCAAAATATTGAATTTAATTTGGGTTAAAGATGAAAGAATTACCTTGAGAAAGCCCTCAAAAATGCTCCCAAAGTTTGTCACTTCCTCTAAGGCTTTCTATCCCCCTTCTCACATTTGCCTCTCTGGATCCTTCTTCCTTTATAATTGTTTTTTTATTTAGACTAGAATAATTCCAATTAAAAGCAAGAAGAAATAATGGGTTGCTTATAAACAATTATTGGGCTTTGGCTATTTAATCTCATGGGCTTTACAGGTACGGCGTCACTTATCCCTCTTTTAGAAGCTTTTGTTGCTGATTCTTTTCTCGAGCTTTAGCAGACTATCATGGCTGCCTCTGTTATATGTATCCTGGCAGGTTTTTTTTTTAATTTTTCTTAATTTTCAAGTTAGGTATTTTCTAAATTTAGCTATTATCTAGTCATACACATGTAGTGTACGTGCAAGGTTATTGAACTTGTTTTATTTAAATTTAACTACTTTGATTAACCATCCTAAGTTTTTGGTAGGGGTGTGTATGGTATCCGCCCACCCGTCCGAACCCGACATACCCGTCATGGTATGGTGGAGGTAGGGTATGGTATAAAAAAATATAGGGTTTGGTATGGTAAAGATTTTGAAAACCCCCCATGGTATGGTATGGTGGCGAGTATTTTTGCAAAAACCTGAAAATACCATACCATACCATACTTCTTTTAAAAAAATAAAAATTATGCCACGTGTCAATTTATAATTGGTTATGTATAATTTGTATTTGTGAGTGTTATATACACTAATAGAGTATATAATGAAAAGAGTAACCCTAAATCCCTCACCCTCTATCATTTTTCTACCATTTTGCTTGAATTTTGAAGTAGTAGATAATGTAATTGCTTGAGTATTCGTGTTATTATAGAATATGTAGTTACATAATATTTTTGTATTGTTATAGATACGATGTTACTTGATTATTTATGTTGTTATAGAATATATAGTTACTTGATTATTTGTATTGTTGAGGATATGTAATTGCTTGATTTTTTTATTTAATACAAATTTTATGAATCATAATATTAAACAATGTCAAAATAAGAACTCAAACTATCAAAATCTTGAAAAAAAAGCTATAAATAAACTTTAAAATAATTAAAAATACATGGTAAAATATTATCCAAATTTTAGTCAATTTAGTCAACTACTTGAAAATACTATTCCATACCCGCCTTTACCCTACCATGGGGGGATGTTGTATGGTATTGTATTCAAGAATGGTATGGTATGGTATAAAAATCTAAAATCCGACCTCTGTAGGGTATGGTAATGGTATAGTGATACCACACCATACCACACCATATGCACACCCCTAGTTTTTGGAAGTAGTATTTTAAGCATGGAGGGGCCGGAGCAGAGAAAAAGGCCAGTGAGTTTGCCTTCTCTAATAGTAGTAGTTATAAGGGTGTTGTGTTTGCTTTTATATTTTGTATGTTTATCTTTAAAATTTATTAAGGATGGTTGGTTAATTTTAATTTTGTTTAATTTTAAATGTGATATATTTATATTGATTTAAAATATATTGATATAAAGATGTACTTTTTTAAAAAATAATTTTTTTAAAACAAAAATAAATAAAAGACCCACAGCCTCTATCTCCTTAAAGCACATACCAATATCTTATATTGTGACAATTTACCTAAACACGCAAATTGGACCAAGTAAGTCATGCTAGAATACGTGCAATGGCAATACACATAAATTTGAAAACACACTACTAGAAAAGTAGGTTTATTACACCCATTTATGATGGGCATTTGAAAATGTAGTAAAACATTAAACTCTGCGGCGACCTACCACGCCTACAGTAAAAAACTAATACATCTACGACGACGTTTAATAAACCACAGTAAAAGCTTGTGAAATACACATTACCGTTTCCCTCTTTTCTCTCTCGTCTAATTTCTTTCTCTCCTAATTTCCTAATGCCTAATTTCCTTCTATCCCATCAACCCAAATCCCTAGCTAATTTCCTTCTCTAGCATCAAATCCCCCCTCTTCGATCATTACCACCACCAAACCCGTAGCTTATTTCCTTCGCTCCCATTGAATCCCTCGATGCCTCTCCATAATTTCTAGTGATGCTTTTCTTCTTGGAAATTAGCATTGCTTTTTGCCAGGCTTAGACCAATACCGCTTTAGATTAACACTGCTTTTCTTCTTGGAAATTAACACTGCTTTAGATTTTACATTGCTGAGCTTTCTTTCAAACTAAAGCCTCAAGGGATTTGCGGAGCTTTTGAGATTGGTGTGCTCTTTTGGTTGGCTCTTTTGGTAAGTAAAGTTATTCAAAATGCTGTTAAATTTGTATGTGTCTTTTTTTGGAAAGCTTTTTCTTCTTCGTACTAGTGCGCTATAACTATGGCTGCGGGTTTGGATTTTTCTATTTAAATGACTAGTATTTTTTTAATTTTAAGTACTCGTACCATAGACAAAGTAAGATTTCTATTATGGTAGAATACTCAGATTAAAAGAAAGGTCAGTATACTAAGAACTTCGCAGGATGCCTTCTATATCTTCCCCATCTTCGCAATGAATAGAACAAAATACTGAAGGATGCTTGTATGAAGTATAATACAATACAGGTTTTAACATCTGTGTGTGTTGGTAAGTTTTGAATCACTTAGGCATTTATTTCACTTTTCATGCAATTCCTTTTTGGGAAGTGCTTCGTGCTTCCTAAATCTCAATCTGAATCTTAGACCTGCAACAAAGAACATATACCATATTTTGTATTAGCAAAGTTAAACTAATTGTTTCTCCAAAATTCTGTAGCAATATGAGGACCTATAGTCATCAAGTTGGTGATATACATATTGTTCTGGGAACAAAACCCATTGATGCATTTTGTTTCAACATAACACATTTATGATGCTACCGCTAGGTCCAAGCATATAAATGCTAAATATGGTTTATACAGAAGTCAAGTGAAAAATAATAAGGTGAGATAAAATAACTAAAAGTACCATGGGACTGTCTTGAGAATAACTTTAGAATCTCATCAGTAATTATAACCTACAACAAATAGACAAGTTAAATATGGAACAAAAGCAAATCTATACAAGAAATATAAAGACAAGAATTATAAGTAATTGACTATGTTCGGAGGCAGATATTCGTAAAGATTGCTCAAGTACAGATGGTTTTTAGATAAATATATAGTCAATACATAATAAATTGCCTGTGAAGATAATACATATAGGAAATGAAAGATATAAAACAACTCTCCACTCAGCCCAAGACAGTGGTTTTACCTGCAATACAAAATATTACATAAAACTCCGTTTCCTCAATAAAAGAGTAGGAGTATATATATAAAACAGCTGATGGTAGGGAAGAAGTGAACTTACAGAGAAAAGAATAGATAATGGTTGCACATACAAAATCAGTATGTGAAGGAGCATTGTCAGGATAATTGAAGCAAATTATAGAGAAAAGCTTTTGAGGAGCTTAGGAAACTTTTGCTTAGTCTAAAGTTAAAATGTGAAAGCAAATTGGCTTGATTTGAGTTCTTTAATAATAAGCTGTGCTCGATTGCAGCTTCACCTTTTCATTTTAATTGTTGTTTGCTACAATCGTCTTTTTGATATGCGAAGCTAGATTAAAATTTCTTCTACCTGAGTGATTGGAATACTGTGTTTTGTGTTTATATGGTAAAAGCTAGAATGTTCTTAAGGAGAGAATTCCAAGTAAAATTCTAAACAGTGAAATTTAGACTATCCTCCTAGTCAGATTTTGTATTTTAGTCAGGAGGAATATGAACCCTGTAAATTAACTTAGTTTACATTCTAATTTATCTGGTTTTTTATGCCATTTGAAAAAAAAAAAGTGACGTAGCTGATAGACTCTTATGATAAGATTTCTAACAGTATGCGTGACTAATGGGGTCTATCTCCACACATATTCTAACACCTGTATTTGAAATTTTGGGTTTTTGTCATCTACTGTTCAACCATAGTCTGCTTTGAAATAACTTTGATGATTATTATTTAGGATGGTTCTACTCTATGCAATTTCTCTGGCATTGGCCATGGCCAAGATTTGAATAACGCAAATATTGCAGGTCCTAGAAAATTTACTATAAAATACTAGAAATATGAGCCATTTGCTAGTGCCTACATAGAATTGAAAATGCAGAAATGAAAATGAAAATGAAAATGACAATGAATAATACAGTGATAAGGACAAATATATTTTCAAGTTAAGCAGAATACAAGATGATATTTTAAGTTCTACAACATCAAGGAACTTGACCAACAACTAAAAAACGGCTAGCTGATTCAACATCAAAAGCAATAAAGTGAAAGGGGAATATATCTTACCAAAAGTCTAAAACAGTATACTTAAGGTGACTTATGATGTTCATCTAATAAAGCATATCTTAAATACATAAGATATCAGCCTTAGTAGAATAAAACATTCCATCAAAAAGGAATGACATAAGGAAAAGTGAAGAATTTGACCAAGCTAATCACCTTGCTTTCCAAATCAAAAGCTTTAGAAGCTAATCCTTCCAGCCATTGAACAATACTAAACATGAAAATGAGCCACATTTGTTGTTATTTTGACTTCTTTATCATTGACCCCAATTCACTTCAGAAAGTTGTCTGATAATAACCAACTGCATTTATAAATCTTAGAAATCCCCTGCTTTCAAAGATGGATGTATAGATAATTATCAATCTAAAATGCTGCTTTGGACAAACGTCAACTTTTAAAGTCAGCTTTTGTGTGGCATTCTTTCTAAGTAATGGATATTAAATACATCTTGACCAAGTACTATAGTATTGTGAGGCCTATAGTGGCAAAAAGTCTTCAAAGGGAAAACTATTTTAAATGCTTTTCGTATATGATCGTTTCATAAAATTGGATTGTGCTTATATATTTTTTTATCTTTCTGGATAACACTGAAACAAAAGCAGACAACTTAAACATTGACAAAGTTTTCTGCTTGATTGAATTTATGGCATGGAGATGTAACATCATGAATTTGACATTGACTGAAAATACATTAAGGAAAAATTCTATGATGAATATGACTAGTCCTAGTCAAAATCCCCTGTTGGAAGATTAACAAGTCGTAAAGGAGCAGCAACAAATTTGAGAACACTTGGGTCCAAATATTCAATTATATGGTGATTGATTCATGAGGTAATCTAATTAATTAAATTAACAACTAAAGCACGAAACTTATATAAAACAGGGTGCACAATATAATTGATTAGTAGGTGAAAGCACATGTGATGAAACCCCACTTTTCTATCTTCTTAATTGCATTTCTTATTAGGCTTTTTCTCCTCACCTCTCTTTTGTTGGCTGTTGACAACTTCATGAATACCCTTTAATCATCCTTTCATTTACTTGGAATTTGTAGTTAATCTTATCATATACATAGATGAAGTCCCATGTTACAGATTGAATTCATTGAATTAAGTATTCATATTTGAAAAAAGTGTTCATTGAATTAAATATTCCTATCATATGTGCTCTGTTCTCTTTCTCTCCCAATCACAGGGCTCTATCTCTCTCTATTGTTGCTTTTCTTCAACTGATTCTTTGGTTACTCTGCTTCTTTTTGGTTGTTTTCTTCTACAATCCAAGCTTGTGGAATCTTTGATTTGAAGACTTTGAGTGAAAGTACAGGAATATCTGGTTCAGAAAGTGAAGAAGACAAATTTGCTGGTTTCAATTCTTCCTCAGAATCGTCCTTGTCTGGTGAGTGAATTCTTGAACTATTTGGGGTTTGCTTTCTATGTTTTCTTTGCTCTTTTTGTTGGGAAGATGACGTTGCAGCTGGTTATAATGGGAATCTACACTCCTTTCATAAGCCATTTCGCATTTCCCCAATGCTTTTCTATGCATCTTTTTTAAGGGTTAAAGAACTAAGATCTGTGATTTCTCTACATATTGATATTTAATTCCTTGTGCTTGACTTTATATTTATGATATGTACTTAGCTTTTATCAACTTGGGTTGCTTTCCCTTTCTGGTTTATGTTTGCAATTCGACAATTCTATTTGTTGATCCTATGAAGTATACCATGAACCTCTCACTTTAGCTGATAAATGGTAAATGGTGGTTGCTTGTCTTTTAGTTATTGAACCTTCTGAGAGGCACTGGTTCCCTACGATTTGAAATTCAAATTTGATCCATTCAATGAATTAGAATTTTGGCAATTGTTTGGACCAAAACATGACATCTGATTTCCCTCTGATTATGACGACCTGACTTTATCCCTCTTATGGGAAATTATAAAGTAGTTTATGCAATTGTTATTGTAACCATAAAACAGAAGAGAAATAAACTAATCCGATGAGATTTTGTGGAGGCCTACAATTTAATTGTTTTTCCTAGAACCATTGTGGAATTTTAGTAATCTAAGTTTTTAGTTTTGACTCTTTTTTGACATGACCTATGAGATTATGTGTCCAGTTGCTTAATTTGAAACCATGTCCAAACAAAATAAATACTGATCATAATATAATACAATAAAATAAGCAAATAGCTTTTATTAATTGTTGTTGAGATGGTTATTGTGTACAATAAAGGTAAAGACATGGCAACTGCAATCATAAATAAATAAATAATAACCAACATACCACTTGCATTGCATTATATAGAATAACTCTCCCTGTGAGTGGTTCTCACACAAGATCTCTTCTGCTGAAAATTGATCTTGGCGGACAATTTCTTTACGCCCACTTACAGACCTGGTGATAGTTGACTCCCTCTTAGCAATTTGATTTACCTTTCCAAAATTATAAAAAAATTGATTGAGATAAGGAATTAGATTTTTCTTTGTTATCTGTTTACAAAAATTATATATATATATATATATATATATATATAATTTTTGTAAACAGATAACAAAGAAAAATCTAATTCCTTATCTCAATCTATCAACTTCTTTGGTGCAATGTTTTCCACCAACCTTTTGACTTTATAATGGTATCTTCTTTTTATAACATACAAACAGTTCAAGGTCTCTACTCCCACTATATCTACATGTAAATATTATTTTGTAGTCTGAAGCTTAGAAATTAAGTGTGTTTTAAATTAATCTTTGGAATCATTAAATCTAGTTTTAGTTTTTTGATTTCAATCAATACTGTCACAAAGTAACAAATTGTCACAAAGTTTAACATTATTTATTTGATATAATATGTTATTTGACAGTAATAAGCCATCAACAAGGACTAGCATCTCCATATACTAGATTTTCGAGCTGTTTGAGAGAAAACAAACTTGGTTGATCGACATAGAACACAATCTGTATCCATTACTAGAGGTAAGCTTCACCAGTTCCTATTCATGATGTTTTAAGTTAGTTTCAAGTGTTATTCATATGCTATTTGAGACTATTAATTTTGTTTTGATTGCTTTCAACTGTTATTGATATGTTGTTTGCTATTCATGCCGAGTTAAATGCTTGCATTCATTTTTTTTTTGTATGTTGTTTCATCGTAAGTGGTATCAATTGGATTTTTTTTTTCTTCTCGTAAAGCATAATTGATATCTAGTGTTAATGATGTGTTGTTTAATGTTGAATTTGGTATTGTTCTGATTTGTTTTTGCATTATAACATTCACAAGGCATGAACCTCCAATTGAATTTGCATTCTTCCTAATTTATTGATGTTATACTATGTAGTTACAAATCCTTTTTTTTTTGTCATTAAAGATGCAAACAAACTTAGAACTTAGTCCTCCATCTACCTTAAAAAACACCTATAAAATTACAATTTAAATTGAAGAAACATAGTTATAGAAAATAGAAACATAGAAACCAAAAATTTTCATGTATAAAATAATCCCACCAATTATACCAGCCCAATAAACCCAATCTCACAAAAATAGTCCACTAATGAAATTTGCCCACTAAACCCCAGCCCACAAAACAATCCTACCAATGAAAGCAACCCTACTAAACCCAAAGAAAGGAGAGATGAATATATGCTGAAAATGCCAACTCACTTCCTAAACTAATTAACTTATTAAATAAGTTTAATTTCAACTTACTACTTAAACAACTTATTTATATAAATTATATTTGTTTTATTGAAGAAAAGTAGACATGGAGAAGAGTTGGATTGAATTAGGAGACAGATTTTCTATGCCATATCTAGAAGGGGTTAATGCATTTTTAAATTTTGCATCTGAGAACGTAGTTGGTGGCACTAGAATTTATTGTCAATGTAAGAAGTGTTACAATCGGTATCTTATGAGTAGGGACATAGTGAGAGACCATTTAATATTCAATGGTTTTTTTACCTAAGTACAAAAGGTGGACACTACATGGTGAGCCGTATATGCCTATAGAGTCTAATCAAAATTTTGAGACTCAACATTCAGAGTTTGGTTGTGATTCTATAGGTGATGATATGGTTGGAATGATACATGATGCCATGCAAATTTCATATATGGATTTTGGTGAAAGTAGCAGTACTCCATTGGATAATGATGTCAGTGCAGACTTGAATGAGGCATCAAAAGACTTCCTTAAATTACTTCAAGATGCGAACTGTCCTTTGTATCCAAGACGTGAAAATTTTACATCACTTTCATTTGTTGTTCGTCTCTTGAATATGTTATGTGGATGGATAGACACTTCAATGACTATGCTGTTTAAATTTTTCAAAGAAGTCTTTCCCCAAGAAGCAAAAATTCCTCCCTCTTATTATGAGGCTTAAAAAATAACTACCAATTTGATGTTTATTATGTTTGCTTACAACCATTGATTGAAGAATTGAAAGATTTGTGGAATGAAGGTGTGGTTACTTATGATGCATCACATCAACAAATGTCTAAGCTGCATACAACTTTGTTGTGGACTATTAATGACTTTCCAGCATATGCTAACTTGTCGGGTTAGAGTACCAAAGGGGAGAAAGCTTATCCTTCTTGTTTTATGAATACAGCATCTCAATGGTTACATCGTAGTAGGAAGTTTTGTTCTTTGGGTCATCGTCAATTTCTACCCTTTTCTCATAGATTTCGAAAAGATAAAGTCTGTTTTAATGGAAAAAGGGAATTTTTACCTCCTCTTATTCAGATGACTGGATTTGATGTGAAGCAACAGGTGCAAAGTGTACTTACTGAATGTAGAATGGAAGATCTTCATAAAAGAGAAAGGAAAGATTTTGAGATGATGAATTATGGAAGCATTTGGAAGAAGAAGAGCATTTTCTTTGAAGTACTATATTGGGAGCATAATTTACTTCAACATAATCTTGATGTCATGC
>SNVD02011400.1:0-11161 GCA_013180625.2 Boswellia sacra
TGATGCGTTTGAAACTAGCAAGTATACTAGTCGCACAAGTAATAAACTGATAAGTAAGATATCGTTCCCACGAGGATTGATTCTAATTGAATTTGTTATTTCTAGCAACAATAAACTAAACAGGGGGGGATTTTTGTTGGTTGATTAACTAGATGAAAAACTGAATACTACGGTAATTAATGAATAACACGATGCAAACTAAATTGAAATGGGAATTAATCAATGATAGAAATCTGGTTAAGGGATCATTCTCCATCACAAGATATGGATTTGCGAATTAATTATAGAATTGTCATCTAATTACAGCATTGAAATTACCAACCGTAGATAACAACAAGCTCTGTTATCCCAATCTTTCCTTACTTTGTTGTTAAACAAAACAGGCTCTTTATTTAATCTCTATCCATTAAACAACCTAGAACAAGCTCTCTAAATTTAATTCAATGGATGCATTATGATAAGAAAGATAGGTTGATCTAAGCAATAAACACACAAGCTCGGATTTTTTAACTTAGGTTGTATTCTCCAATTGCAATCTCTGATCACAATTTTGCTACTACGGATTAGAAATTCAAGACAATTACGGATCAAGATTTCTACTCTAGCAATAGACAACAATCAGATTATATTCAGTTGGCCATTCCAAATACAATCAGCAAGCAATCATAAGCATTATATATGGGAAAATACAAGCAACTTCAATTAGAGAATTGGATAACAATTTCTTACACAATCAACTCACAAAATCCATATCAAGGGCTTTGAAATCAACCCTCAACCAATTCAGATTTAGTTACACATATTCAATCAGAATAACAAATACAATACAGAGAAATTCCAGAATTGAAAAGGAAAGAAAGAACTTAGCAAATTCTTTGAAAATCTTCTTTGTAGATGAATCTTCTTGGAATTGTAGTTCCTCCTCTTTCAAAATCTTTTTTCTCCTTCAAGAACTCCAAGGGATGAGAGAAATCCAGAAATGCAGCCTCCTCCCACGTTTTCCCCTCTTCAAGTTATGAAAATAAAACCCTAAAATGTGTTTAAATCTGTCTCTTATACACATCTAGATGTGTATAAGAGACAGCTACAGTGATGTGTGGAATTACATTTCTACACTTCTCACACTGTTTTGATTACAACTTTCGGTACACTGAATGGATTCATAAACCGTAAATTTCTCCAAAAAGTAGACCTCGAGAGCTTTTCAACGGTATATGATATGTCATCGGGTTCATTGTATATCAATACAATTAAATCCGAGACGATGGTTGACTAGCAGAGGTGAAAATGAAGGGTTTTACTCCATTTTTGTGCAAGTTGCTCCAAAACTCCTACAAACATCAAAACCACACCAAAACATAAAAATACCAAGGAATATAGCAAAGAAACATGGACGAATTGATATGAAAATGATATATAAATAGACACTTAGCAAATTCCCCCACACTTAGACTTTGCTAGTCCTCGAGCAACTACGACAATATGAAATAAAACTAAACCGAAACAGAATCAACAAAAAATTAAAACACACAAATGCTTCATCTTGCAAATAGGCCTCAAAGATTGTACTTAATTATAACCCAAGGAAAACTTCAAATAATGCACTTGATCAAGAATTTTATCTTAAAGATTAGTTTCGCTTCATTTCAATTCCTCAAGTGTGTGTGTGTAGAGCCATTCTCTCCTAATCACTTGTAAACCGGATGAGTTTATGCATAAAAATGAATCATATTTAATATTGAAGATGTGTGTATAAATGAACTCCATATGCCTGCTTTTCAAGTCACTCTCCACTAATGTAGACATGCACAACACCAAGGATCAAGTAGGACTTTATTAAGCTTGTAACGTTTGGCTTGGGTGAAGGTAGGATAAAGGATAATAATTTGGCTCAAATCACCCACAAACACATAAATCATTCAAGACTATGTAGAGCTCAACCCTATAACACAACTTCATTTCAATTCACCAGGTTACACCCCTAAACTTATTTAGAACACTCAATCTTTTTTTTTTTTTTTCAGAAAACAAAAGAAAACTACACCCCCACACTTTGTTGTTTCATTCTTTTTTAAGAACACTTAAGGGTATAGATCTCTTATTCTTCTTCTTTTTTTTTCTTTTTTTTTCTTCTTTTTTTTTCTTCTTTTTTTTTTTTTATTACACTTCCCCTCCCCCACACTTAAACAACACATTGTCCTCAATGTGTAAGTACGTGGACGATAGGTACAGATTGGCTTTTTTTCTGTTTTTCTTTTTTTTTTCCAAACACAATGGAACTCACTTGTATTGCTCATGATACATCCCAACCTCTGATGCGTTCGAAACTAGCAAGTATACTAGTCGCACAAGTAATAAAGTGATAAGTAAGATATCGTTCCCACGAGGATTGATTCTAATTGAATTTGTTATTTCCAGCAAAAATAAACTAAACAGGGGGGGATTTTTGTTTAATGCTTTACTAAATGAAATAAGAATGCAAGTAAAGAATAACAAAATAGAAAGTAAATTTGAATGAAAAATCAATGGGAGAAAGCTGTTAAGGGATCCTTCTCTACCACAAGATATGGATTTGCGAATTAATTGTAGAATTGTCATCTAATTACAGCATTGAAGTTATCAACCGTAGATAATAACAAGCTCTATTACCCCAATCTTTCCTTACTTTTGTTGTTAAATAAAACAAGCTCTTTGTTTAATCTCTATCCATTAAACAACCTAGAACAAGCTCTCTGAGTTTAATTCAATGGATGCATTATGATAAGAAAGATAGGTTGATCTAAGCAATAAACCCACAAGCTCGGATTATTTAACTTAGGTTATATTCTCCAATTGTAATCTCTGATCACAATTTTGCTACTAATGATTAGAAATTCAAGACATTTACGGATCAAGATTTCTAGTCTAGCAATAGACAATATCCAGATTATAATCAGTTGGCCACCCAAATATAATCCAGCAAGCAATCATAAGCATTAAACATGGGAAAAATACAAGCAACTTCAATTAGAGAATTGGATAACAATTCCTTGCACAATCAATTCACAAAAACCATATCTAGGGCTTTGAAATCACCCTCAACCATTCAGATTTAGTTACACATATTCAGACAGAATACAAATACAATACAATATGGAGACATTCCAGAAAATGAGAGGGAAAGGGAAACTTAGCAAATTTGATGAAATCTATTAGGATTTGTAGTTCTTCCTCTTTCCAAGCCTTCAATCTCCTTCACGAACTCCAAGAGATGAGAGAAATCCAAAGATGCAGCCTCCTCCATGTTCTCCCCTCTTCAAGTTATGAAAATAAAACCCTAAAATGTGTTTAAATACTCTGCTACAGTGACTTGCTACAGTGCCCCGTATTATACATGCTACAATGGCTTGTGGAATTATATTTCTATACATCTCACACTGTTTTGATTACAACTTTTGGTACACTGAATGGATTTATAAACCGTAAATTTCTCCAGAAAAAAGACTTCGAGAGCTTTCCAACGGTATATAACATGTCATCGGGTTCATTGTATATCAATACAATTAAATCCGAGAAGATCACTGACTAGCAGAGGTTAAAATGAAGGGTTTTACTCCATTTTTGTGCAAGTTGCTCCAAAACTCCTACAAACATCAAAACCACACAAAAACATAAAAATACCAAGGGATATAGCAAAGAAACATGGGCGAATTGATATAAAAGTAATACATAAATAGACACCTATCAAATTCCTCCACACTTAGACTTTGCTAGTCCTCGAGCAACTAAAATGATACGAAACAAACTAAACCGAAACAGAATCAAAGAAAAATTAAAACACACACAAATGCTTCAACTTGCAAATAGGCCTCAAAGATTGTACTTATTATAACCCAAGGAAAACTTCAAAATAATGCACTTGATCAAGAATTTTATCTCAAAGATTAGTTTCGCTTCACTTCAATTCCTCAAGTGTGTGTGTGTAGAGCCATTCTCATCTAATCACTTGTAACCCGATGAGTTTATGCATAAAAATGAATCATATTTAATATTGAAGATGTGTGTATAAATGAACTCCATAGGCCTGCTTTTCAAGTCACTCTCCACTAATGTAGACATGCACAACACCAAGGATCAAGTAGGACTTTATTAAGCTTGTAATGTTTGGCTTGGGTGAAGGTATGATAAAGGATAATAATTAGGCTCAAATTACCCACAAACACATAAAATCATTCAATATTATGTGGAGCTCAAGCCCATGACATAAAAAATTCATTCTTATTCATCAAATGACTCTCCCAAACTTATTCAGAACACTCGAACTCTTTTTTTTTTCTTTTTTCTTTTTTTCCTTTTTTCATTTTTTTTTTGTAGAAAGCAAAAGAAACTACACCCCCACACTTTGTTGTTTCATTCTTTTTAAGAACGCCCAAAGGTATAGAACTCTTTTTTTTCTTTTTTTTTTTTTTTAACTGCAATTCCACTCCCCCACACTTAAACAATACATTGTCCTCAATGTTTAAGTACGTGGAAGATAAGTACAGATTTTTTTTTCTCTTTTTTTTTTCTTTTAACAAACATAATAAAACTCACTTGCATTGCTCATGGCATAATCCAACCTCCTCTAACTCCCAGAACCCAGAACATAGCTCAAAAATATAATTGCAATGATTTACAGCTTGACACAGGATTGTTACAATCCATGGGATTCATGATAGATCATCAAGGGGTGCAAATTATTACAATGGTCAAGAGTGCACCTGAACCAGAATGAGGGATAATTTCGTAAAAGAACTGGCATTGCTGTGCAAAGAATTAAATGTCAAGATTTGTGGCTGTAAGAGATCTTGAAGTCAGCTTTCTAACACATTTGTCAATGTGTCATTTGGACTTGTCTGCAGGAATCTATGACTATCTCTTCACAGCTGGTTCATAGTTAATGGTGCATTAAAGTCTACTCTAGAATTTGAATTTGATTGCTTAGTTGGTTGGAATTTGAATTTTTAGCTTAGTTGGTTATGCTTTATTACCTAATGAGTTTACTTATGAGTCTTAGTTAATAATTCAGTTGTCAATGTAGTAGTTGAGCTGTAATTGTTGAAATCATTTAATTATTGTCTTTTACCTATGCTTGGAGGGTTGTTCCAAGTTATTTAAGCTCTAAAGTTGTGTATTCAAGGCAGTGAAGTTTGGCATTCGAATTTTAATGGAATTTCAGTGTTTATACTGATTTCTCTTTAACTCTGTATCTCTGGGTGGATTCCATAGAGTGGTGAGTTAGTTTTGAGCCCTGTATCCTTTGTTTACATCCTTGGGTGGTGATTTTTCTGTATCCCATTGGTGTTTACCTTGGTGGTGAGCTTGTTACCCTAGTTTGAGTGTTTATTGGGTTTCATAATCCTTGTTCCAGTCATTGGCTGAGTTGTTTATCAACTTGAAGATCCTCTCTTGATTTGTTACAATCCAGCAGCCCGGTATCACTTGTAACCTTTTCGCTCTTCGCCTCTTGGCGTAGTAGCTCTTTCCTAGACCAGGCATGTATTTTGCGAGATTAATAGATGTGTATAAGAGACAGGGTTTACAGAGGCTCAAAGGGGTAACTAGGGATCAATTTTAGTCAAGGTTGGCTCTTAAGGCTCAAACGGTCCAAAGATGGCCTAAATCATTTCCCCAATGTTGCACAGTCTAGGATTTCGCCTTGAGTGACCATCAAACAAGTTCTAGAATTCATTGAAATCTGAAGAAACATTTAAATTACATAACTTTCTCTAAGTGAACAAATAACTCAGTGATAATAGCTCAGTGCTCAATGTTGTGCCAGGAATCAAAAGCAAAGCGAAAACCAATAAACATTTCAAGCACACAGATCCATGCATCATTTATCATTTTCCAAGAGTCATTCTTAATTCAATCATTATCTTATCATCGACCCACAAAATGCAAGAAAAGAGGTACGTGGCGTTGTTACACCTGAGTCAAGATTGTATATTTCAACAATCCTTAGAACCAGTAGCCCGCAGACTTAAGGTTTCCAGCCTATATACCTTTATTATGAAAGAACAAAACAAGAAACAAGACACTTCAAATAATATGAAATAAACAAACTACATATTTATTTAGAGAGAATGCGTTTCAAGGGTTAAAGAAACCCCATATTCTGCCATTCTCAGGTTTTTCCACAATTATTTTTTTTTTAAATCAAAACTGATAAAGATAAAAACACATAACAACTCTAAATTACGCAAAACTAAACTCACTCATAAAATAACAAAGTTCAACAAGTCAGCAAACAAAAACAAGTTAGTTAGAATGGGTCTACAAAGTTTAGAAGTTAGCCTCCTTATTCAGCCATTAAGGATTGACGAGATCCAGAATGCGTTTCAAGAGAACTTGAACTTTTTAAGCCACCACTCTAAAAACCGAGATTAGAAAATTTTACCTGGGACAAAAGAAATAACCTGAAAAAGCTCAAAAGAAACGACATGAAAAATCTCAAATAAACACACTAAAAAGAAAGCAAACAAAAACGGAGCAAACCAGCAAATAGAGATTACAGATGGAGGGTTAAATCCAGTTGACGCCTTTTGTTGCCTTCTCCAAACCAATTTATGCGAGCCATTGTTGGATCAGGTGAATAGACGAATTCTTGTAGTTTGTCAATTAACTCTCCTGCATTTGAAGCTGTAACCAACATTTGCCTTGCTGACGGTGAGATGAAATTTTTTTCTACAGCTTGATCAAGAAAAGACAACAAACCATCAAAAAAAATTATTGACATTTAACAAACCAATGGGTTTCCGATGGATGTTTAGCTGTGCCCAAGAGGTGATTTGAAATATCTCCTCTAATGTACCATAACCACCGGCAAAGCTATAAATGCATCGGACTTAACAACCATATGTGCAATACGCTCATGCATACTAGAGACCTGTAACTCTCCCCCGATTGTGTTGCCTACGATATTTCGTACAGCTAATGGTTTAGGGATAATGCCGAGAACTTTGCTCCCTCCTAGGGATGCAGCTGTTGACACACACCCCATTAACGCAAGACTACCCCCTCCATAAATCAAATTAATACCCCTTGCAGCTAATGTCCTACCAAGATCAAGAGCTGCTGTGGTAAACTCTCCATCTTTACCAAATTGCGATCCGCCAAATACGCATATATTGCGGAATCGCAGAATTGGTGTTTTCTCCATTTCTACAAGTGCTCTAATCTTGTGTAAGACACGTTAGATATTATGCTTTTCAATTGCAAGACAGGTTATGGACTGACATATGAAAATATGCAGAATGTATATATACACCCATAAAACTCTCAAATTTTGACACATGGGGACATACTTTCGGTGGGGGTTGCTCGATGCAGATTTATCACCCCAAGATTTGAAAAAATGAGATATGCTTTCGGCGAGGTTTGACAAAACCTACACACTAGTCTCCCACGTGAAGCATTGAAAATGGAGATACACTTTCGGCGGGGGTTGACAAAACCCCCACACTTGTCTCCCACGTGAAGCATAAAAAATAGAGATACACTTTCGGTGGAGGTTGACAAAACCTCCACACTTGTCTCCCATGTTTACTTATGCCATAGGGTAGTCATATGGTTTGTCAAAAAGAAAACTTGAAATTAAAACAAACAAAATCAATAAACAACAACAACACAAAAACAACAGTGATAATCAGATCAAACGAAACAAGAAAAAAAAAATTCTACAACAACAACACACATTCAAATATACAAGTAGTTGTGATTTTGGCTCACATCTTCCTCTGGTTTTACGTCCAGTAACGGCTGAAACGCCTTCTATGAGTCGGGGATTTGCTTCCCATCCAGTTTTCTTATAAACTGGCAAACAGGGTCGTTTTTAGTCAGATTCCCTAGACTATAACACTGCAATTCATTACGAAAATGTGTCCATAGATTAAGCAATTCACGCTGAACAAGTCCACAAGAATGTGACTCGAGAGTTAACAAAACATTATCCAGCGAATCCTTACTCAAACCATTCTTAATAAATGAAAGTTTATCTTCTCTATTCCTGGACGCAAAACCTGATGAACGACAAATCAGGTTACAATTCCATCTAGCACATTTATAACATACTTGTAACCTTTTCGCTCTTCGCCTCTTGGCGTAGTAGCTCTTTCCTAGACCAGGCATGTATTTTGCGAGATTAATGTCCGGCTCACCCGACAATCTCACCTTGGCTTCGATAAGCCATCGGATATCAGCAGGCACATTTAGGAGCATCAATGCCCAAAGTCTAGTCATCCGTACTTTATATATTTTAAACACAGCATTTGAGGAAGTGAAGGGAAATATTTACGAAGGTTCGATAGAAAGATATCAGCATCCATTGAAGAGAAGAAAGGAGAGATATTGCCGATAATGCGATTGAGTTTGTTCTTCTCCCAGATATGCACGTTTTAAACCTTCGAACAATGGCTTCAACTCCCGTTTGAATGTTTCCACAAGCTGCTGCACAAATGAGCTCAAAGCACAGAGTAATCAAATTAAACAAAAGAAAGGAAAAGAAAAGAGCATAAACGAAACTAAAGACACATAAAAGAGATAACAACACAATAGCAAACAAAAGTCAAAAACAAGTAAAAAATATAAAAACAAATAAGACAGATGGCAAAGAGAGATAAACCTGATCAATTTGATGGCCTATGAAAGGAATCTCCTCGAGACACAAAATCGATCATTATTACCTCATTTTATTTTTCTTTTCTTCTTTTTTTTTATTTTTCAAAAACATTGGGTTGCCTCCCAATAAGCGCTTGGTTTAACGTCCTCAGCCCGACGTTGGTTCCATCATGAGAGGATCCAATCTCCGCTGTACTTCTCTAGTGGGCTTGGATCCTTCTTCGAACAAGAAATGGTGCAAGCATATGGCTGGGCCTTGGATGTTAGCAATCGTCCGCTTAATAGCTGTTTTGTGAACTCTAAGTACTCGGACGCGTTTCTCTTCTTGCAGTGGTGCAAGGCCCATTTCTATTGTAACTAGCGAAGGATCTTTGTCACCCAAAAACACATGTCTCAAATAATCTGGAAGTAGCTTAAGCTCCAAGGTATTGGCTTTCATCACAGAAGGAAGAAGTTTCTCATTAGATAAAAGCAATTCAATGTACAAAACATCATACCTGTTTGTGATTATA
This sequence comes from Boswellia sacra, assembly GCA_013180625.2. NCBI lineage: Eukaryota > Viridiplantae > Streptophyta > Magnoliopsida > Sapindales > Burseraceae > Boswellia > Boswellia sacra. The sequence continues at coordinate 9,150 of SNVD02011400.1, forward strand.
GCTATAGTCTCATCTAAGCATGCCATAGCTTCCTCCATTTCTTTTGACACTTGTATCAACCTTCCTGGTTCTTTGAAATTTTCTGTCCCTATGTGCTCACTAATAGCCATTTCCAATCCATCCTTGCGAGTTAACTCAAAATATTGTTGTGGCAAAGAATCAAAAATGTCAACTGCAAAAACAGAATGCAAGTCACTAGGGTACCTCATTGCCTCGAAAATATTGAAACAGATCACTTTGCCATCAAACTCCATGGTGAAAGTGCCATCATGAACATGAATCTTGATTCTAGCAGTTTTCGAGAATGGTCTCCCTAACATAATCGGAGTTGGATTAGGAGATATCTCATCCTCTATTTCAAGGACATAGACGTTTGCTGGGAAAACCAATTGATTCACCTGCACAAGCACATCTTCCACAACTCTTTTGGTATATGCATTAAAATGATCAGCAATTTGAATGGTAATACCAATTTCCGCAAAAGGTCCAAGATTTAAAGAAGCATAAATAGAATATGGCATGATGTTAATAGATGCTTCTAAATCTAACATAACTCTTTCAAACTTGGTTTTACCAATGGTGTATGGCATGGTGAACGTACCTGGATCTTTGCACTTTGGAGGAATTTCTCTTTGCAATACAGCTGAAACATCTTCCCCCACACTTACTTTCTCACTTCTTTTTAACTTCCTTTTGCTGGTGCATAACTCCTTGAGACATTTTGTATAATGAGGTACTTGCTCGATAGCATCCAGAAGTGGTATATTTACCTCGATTTTGTGAGAAGTTTCCAGGATTTCTTGGTCTTGTTCCTCCTTTTTCGATTTTGCAAATCTACTAGGAAAAAGTGGAGGAGAAACATATGAAGGAATGGGAGTTATAGGATTTACCTGAGAAGTCAGTGTTTTTTTCATGGTGGAAGTGGTGTCATCTCCTTCATCAGTTTGTGATTTCTTTGGTAGGACATCTAATTGCTCTTCATTTTGCAAAGTTATCGCACAAGAATTCTCTTTTGGATTGATCACCGTTTGACAAGATAATTCTTCTGAGCCTTGGCCCTCAAATTTGCTCATGCTAGTAGCCAATTGTCCCATTTGATTTGCGAGGTTTTGGATACTTGCCCCAGTTTCCTGCTGGAATTGCATTGTGTAGTGGCAAGTGCATTAACAATATCCTGGAGTGACATACCTGAGTTTTCTGGAGCTGGTTGTGGTGCTGGTTGTGGCATTGGTGGTGCTTGCATTTGAAAAGGTTGTTGCACTCTAGGTTGATTGAAACCTTGTGGCCGATTTGGTATCACATTTGAAGTGATTGGTTGATGATTCCAGTAACTGAAATTATGTTTATCTTCCCATCCAGCATTGTAAGTGCTAGAGAAAGGATCATACCATTGCCTCGTTTGTCCTGGAAATTCACCCATGGCATTGGCTTGTTCCATATATTCTTCTTGTAAAGTTGGATACATGTCGATTGGATGCTCCATCGTAGAATATATCCCACATTCATAAGATTTTTGCATATCTCTTATAGCCATGTTTTCCACAAGAGAGGTTAGCTCAGAAAGTTGTTGTTCAATGTTCGGAGTGCTTACCTCATTTACTCTCCATGGTACTTATGGCTCAAATCCGCTACTGAATTGATAGAAGTTTACTGCCATGTTGTCTAAACACAAACAATCAGAAAAGAAAAACAAAGAAAATATGAATCAACAATGAAAACAAAATAACAAATCGATTAGAAAATCAATCCCCGGTCACGGCGCCAAAAACTTGATGCGTTCGAAACTAGCAAGTATACTAGTCGCACAAGTAATAAAGTGAAAGTAAGATATCGTTCCCACGAGGATTGATTCTAATTGAATTTGTTATTTCCAGCAACAATAAACTAAAAAGGGGGGGATTTTTGTTGAATGCTTTACTAAATGAAATAAGAATGCAAGTAAAGAATAACAAAACAGAAAGTAAATTTGAATGAAAAATCATTTAGAGACACTTGGTTAAGGGTTCTTTCTC
>SNVD02011405.1:0-110127 GCA_013180625.2 Boswellia sacra
TTAATTGGTTCTCTTCTTCCCATCAAAATCAGGTTTGGGAAGATAGATTGAAACTCATCTTTTGTTTAGGAACTAATAGGACTTTTAGCTTACAGAACGATTGTTCAAATTAGTTCCTATCACTCATATTACTACCTGCTTGTGTTCCCCTGTCTGATACAAGGCATCCTTGCTTAGAACAATGTTCCTGTAAGTTTTAGTGAACAAACCGAGATTCTGTCTAAGTCAATTACCAAGGGTTTCCTTCAAAGGTTGCATGATCAAACTGATCTAACTGTACCTGAACCTAAACCCACAAGAGTCAGGAAGAATCAATTAAAATTTGTTGAGGAAAAACTTGGATTATTCAATATTGCTTTGATAGAAATTTTGCAGGATTTAAAGGATATTAAACATAAGCAATATGTGTTGGAAAGACAGTTTCTTGGACAATCTCAGTCCACAGCACCCTACACTATGGCATCTGAACCAGAACTTGTACTTGTGGTACCAGAATCACCAGCTGCTGATATTCTTGAAACCACTACACCACCATATGAGCACACAGCTCCGAGTCCATCAAGTCCAGCTACATAACCTACTGTTAAGAAAGACAAAACAGCAGCACAGAAGCCAAAAGAAATATCCAACATGGCCTCTGTCAAGGGAAGTATCAGAAAGGTAAAGAAGAAACTAAAAAAGGTGAAGAATTCATCTGGTCAGAAGAAGCAGAAATCAAAAAAATCTACTCCCACTTTGCAAGATGTGTCTGATTCAGATGAACCAACAAAAACAGATTCCAGAATGAGACAGCCTTCACCATCTGTTGAGAAAGAATCCCTGGACATTCCTGCACCTGCAGCAGCTGAAGAAGTACCTCCTCCACCATCACCCTATCTGCCAGCACCTGAGTTACCAATTCTATCTTCAGAACCGCCTGCTCCAACTACTAAAACAAGTGCAGAAAGAATTGAAAGAGAGATATGCAGAGTAGTTGCTGAAGTTACAGCTACTTCCTCGGATACAACTGAAGTTCCTTTAGCACTAGCTCCAATAGAACCAACCCCATCTGATCAGCAAACCTCTACTCTTAAGTGCAGGGTTAAACATATGGCTCGCAAATCTATCAAACGCCCTGGTAGCTCTACCTCACCACCGGTCAGGAAGTCTCCCAGACTCAGTTAGATTTTGGCCACTTGTGCTAAAATCAAGGGGGAGAAGATCACATCAAGGAGGAGAAAATTCAACGAATTTACCTTGGCTGTTGGCTGACATTCCATGACTTTCTATTTTAACTACTTGTTTTTATTATGTTCTGAACTACTTTTGTTTTTTTTGGTTTTATTTTCTCAGCTTACTAATTTTGTTGTGTTACTTGTTTCTCAAAAGGAACAAGCAAGAAGTGAGGGGGAGAATGAATCTGTTATATGTTGTGTGCACTTGCATGACTTGCTGCATTATCTACATCAGTACAGTGAATGAATGCTGTAGATGATTTTGAGTGCAGTTGTGTTTAACATACATTTTCATTCGTTTTACAGTCTGTGTATGTACTAGTGACACTTCACTTGGTACTATATTCTGTCACATATCTCATGACAGCGTGTTGTTATGTGATTCACAACAACTTTCTAATTATTTATTTGCTTGGGTTATTTGTCTTACAATTCATGATATTTTTCAGTGATAACTAGTTTATCATGTGTTGTTCTTAGAAACAGTTAAGTGCTTTCATCATAAGTTACCAAAAAGGGGGAGATTGTTGGTGTTAACATCAAACATGTGACATACACATGTTCAAAATTTTGGTTAACTTGTGATAAAAGTAATTAAAGTGTTTTATTCCTATTTTACTGTTTCTAGCAAATTATTATAGGAAGTATTTTGATAATTATCTCTCTCTTTATCAGGATAATATTTTGTATCCTAATCAAAATAGGAAGATGGTTAATATATCCTTATTACTTTAGGAGATTAACTATAAAGCATTTTCCTATTTTGTTTTATCATAATCCTAATGTGATCTTGATTGAGATCCTTATAGGACTTTTAGGAAGATTGTATCAAGATCTCTCAATATATATTGATGTATGAAAAAGTTAGAAGCAAGCATTGAGTGAGAGAGTCTTTGGCGCAAGAGAGATTGTTGATTGTTCATCACGGCATTCCATGACGTTATAATTGCAAAACTTTGACACCAAGGGATGTCTTTTTGTCTTTGATTCATTAAGTTTTTGTTTTCATGTATGATAGTTAAAAATCGTACATGAGTTATTGCTTACGTTTGAGTGAATTAGTAAACACTTGAGATAACTTGAGGGTTGAGTGTTTAAGTAATTCTGCATCAGACATCGGGTGTTATGTGTAACTTAACAGTATTCTGTTAAGTTATTTGTGACCGAGAGTGATCAGTGTCACTGGTGTTTAGGATCTTTGCGAAGATTTTGTTTATAAAAGATTAGGTCTGTGCGTGAGAGTGAGTCAGCACTGTAAAAGGTCCTAAAGATTGTATAAACAAGAACATAGTGAATTGCAGCTCTATAGCTGTCCGTGGACGTAGGTTCTTATAACTGAACCACGTAAAAATCCTCCTGTGCCAATTTACATTATAGTTTACTGTTATATTTCTTATAACTGCATACCTCCAGAACTTTCAAAATCAATGTTCCAAAATTAGAAAGTTACACAAACAGTTTTAAAAGATTAATTTAATCTGATGGAGTAATTACCTCTTCATTTTGGCATCACCAAGCATGCAAACCTTCATTTTGGAGCATGGTATACATGCGTGAACACTTTTGTTTTTATTTGAACAAGTCATAAATGTTGTAATATATATTTAAAATATAAGTTAATATACAATTTAGTTGGTGGGAAGCTAAGTAAACAAATGAGAAACAAGTAAATGACTAAGAAAATCGAAACACTATACAACCAATAATAACAAATAAATAATAAGGTCATTGGTAACAATAATTATAAAACAAATTAATTTCTAATAATAAATAAATACTAGGATACTTGGGTGCTTTAGTTTTGGAAGTTAATAATAATTAATGTAGCTTAATTTTCTATAAGAAAAATAAATGTTAAATCAAACTAATAAAATATCTAAACTAATTGTCTTAAATTGATAAATATCAAATAGCCTACGTCCCCTAAACGAAGCCAGTTCAACACTTATTTTGATTTTATTATGTAAATATATATTTTCTCATTAGATAATAAATATACTAGCAGCAAATATTCAATCTTAAACAATATTGCAAAATAATATATGAAAATTTTACTCATGTAATGAAGGACATAAAGCAAGCTTTTCCTAGTTCCAAATGCAAGAAAAGACTCATTTGACAACACATCCATTATCATCTCTACATGCCACAATCTCTCAATTAATAGAAAAATTAATTTTTTTTCCAAACAACCATCAAGACTATGCGAGAAATTTGTAAATTTTGAAATCATATCTATACTTGCAAAAGACAATAATGATAGTGAACGTGAAATGAACTTGGAAAGGAGTAAAATATTAAATAAATGAGAGTGTCTCCGAAAAAGGATTGTCTCCCAAGTATAGGAGTGTTGAAGTAATAAACCCGGTGAGACCGGGGTCGATCCACGAGGAAGGAGATTTTAGCGTTACAAATTATAAGATAAGCAAATATGATATGGATAATTCAAAGAGGTGACATGATAATATCAACAAGTATGTAAGATGGTAGGTGGTATTACCGACCATTCAAATATAAAACAAAAAGCAAGAGGAGGTAAAACCATCCATGGAAATAGGTGGTATAACCAACCATAGTAAATTAAAGAACAATTTCATAAGGTGGTAGAACCTACCATAGTAAATAAAATAAAAAGTTCATAAACAATAGAATAATTAAAATACAAGAGGAATTAACACAATAACAATGAAGGCTAAGGTTAGGGGATCCGCCCTTGATATTTCAAATAAGGATAATTAACCCATTTTAGTTATATGAATTATATTTGTTTCATTACCAATATTTATACCACTTCTTGTAAATGGGTTCAAGCATCCAATGTGCCAATCACCATATGTCTACAACAAATCAAGGTTCTAACTAGATTCGTGTCGGTAAGGAAGAACCATACATCATCTAGAAAGGATCCAAGCATTTGATGTGCCAAGGATTGTCGACAATGGATCAAGACCTCCACTTTACGAGTGGTGTCAAGATTGATTAAGAAATTAATATAAATCATATTGAATAAACATTATAAGATTAAGATTATTAAGCACATATTAAGGGTTAGAGAATCCTTATTCTCATATCAAGGGTTTCACCCTTTCACCTTAGCAAAAGAGAAATTAGAAGAACATTATAATAGAAAGAAAATAAAATGCAAGAAAAAGGAAATTCATTAATAACATAAACACACAAAACACAATACAAGATCCTAGCCAAAGCCAAAATGTTCCAGCCAAGGCCAAGATGCCTCCAATGGGTCACAAGGCACCTCTATTTATAGATACATCCAGGGGCAAACTTGTCAAATTACAAGGGCATAATTGTCAAATATTAGTTGTAAATATCTTTGACAATTGGGATCATTAGGCACCGACTTTGACCATCAATTTTGACATCGAAATGTTGTGAATTTTAATCACATGTCTTCATGAAAGTTGTAGATATTTCTCTCAGCTTTCTAGAACATATTGATTTGCACAATTTGGATACGTATTTTGAGAGATACGGTCCAAATACTGAGGCCTGGTCAGACTGGGCCGAGACTGTAGATGGGTTCACTTCAAGCCCAATTTTGGTCCACTAAGAGCCCGAATTTGATGATTCTTGTGAAATGCATAATCTTGTAGACAATTAAATCAGCTTTCCAAAACATTAAGAATTGCACCATTCTGATCTATAAATAGAGAGTTATGCCCATTTTACCGAACCTGTAACAAAACCAAAATTAAGAGAAAATTAATTCCAAAGATGCAAATGCTACAAATATGCTTAAGTTGAGGAATTTAATGACACTATTAATGCAATATGATGAACTAAGCTCTTATTAAACATATATTTAAGTGTTCATCACACCCCCCAACTAGCTTATTGCTAGTCCCTAGCAATTAAAGCGTTATTATTTAGAAGTGATTTATAGAATTTTACATCCAAGGTGGTCATTATTGCACTTCCTTGATTTTATCCAAATAAACAAACTCTCAACCAATTATTATTATTTTTTTTTATAACTCATGTACCCTTCGGTCAAGGTATCAATAAACCTTCTTTTTGTGCTCAGTCAACACATGACTATGGGGCTTATTAGAAAGAAAGCCATATCGGTTCTAATATTTGTTAAGGCTAACAACCTTAGGTAAGGGGCATTTATTCATTATATATATATATATTTTTTCTGTTCTTTTTTTTTTTTCAAGGAATGCATCTTTAACCCATGTAGCGAGCCTTAGGCTAATGACTCCCAGACCAGTTGGCCTTAGGGCATTAGGTGTTAAGACACCCCTACGAGCTTAACGACTCGGGTTGCCGATGCTTTATTTTTGCTTAGAAACTTGTGGATAGTGCAATGTTCAATCCCATTAAGCTTTCTCCTTAATCCATGTAGCGAGCTTTGGGCCAATAGCTCCCAAACTAGTTGGTCTTAGGGTATTAGGTGTTGAGGCACCCCTCGGGCTTAATTGCTCGAATTAAGGAGGCTACAAGACCAAACTTATCCACCATTGCTTTCTCTCTTTTTCTTTTTTTTTCATTTTTCATTTTTTCATTTTTTTTTAAACTTTCCCCTTCCTTTTGTTGTTATCCCTAAACAAAACAAAAGAACTCAAATATTGCAATATTTCATTTCGCCACCCACAATCAGACATCAAGGTATGTGTGTGTGTGAAGAAAGATTCATAGATACTTGCTTAATGAGCACATAAGCACACAATTTATTAAATGATAAGGTTGTGAGAGTTCATAGATTTGAATGATTCAAAGTGAAATGAATACGACCTCCTTGTTATAAAATTCAAAAATCAAGACTAAATAATGTCAAATAAGTCTTCAAAAATGCAAGAATAAAATGACAAATTGGTTAGAATGGGTTTCAAGAGTTCAAACTGGTCCTCCCTACTCTGCCATTCCTGACCCAGAATGCGTCTTAAGAGGATTTGAACTCCTTACACCGCACTCTGAATCTAATTACTAACTTGCTTTTTTTTTTTGCAAGAATAAAATTTCAAGACACACTTATGTCTACTATCCTTCCCCCCCAACCAAATGAAACATTGTCCTCAATGTTTAAATGTAGAGAGATAAAGTATAGGAGACATTACCTGAAGCTTCTGTTATTCAAGAGAGATGACCTGAAAGACTCATAAAATAACATGCTAAAAATAAAATAAAATAAAATAAAGGACAAGAAGAAAAAAAATTACAAACGGAGATTCAAATCCAATTTGCACTTTTTGTTTTGCCCTCCTGCCCAATTAATTTGAGTACTAGCTGGGTCAGGTTCATACTCAACTTCTTGTAATTTGTCAAGTAGCTCACCAGCAGAAGTGGCAGAAATAAGGAGCTTTCTCGCTGAATGAGGGATAAAATTCTGTTCCACAGCTGCATCAACAAAACTTATCAAAGGATCAAAGAAATTTTTGACATTCAACAAACCTATGGGTTTTTATGGAGATTCAGTTGGGCCCAAGAGGCAATTTGAAAAATTTCTTCAAGAGTGCCAAAGCCACCTGGTAAAGCAATAAAGGCATCTGAATTGATAAGCATATGTGCCATGCGTTCATGCATAGATGAGACCTGTAACTCCTTCCCAACCGTTTTTCCAACAATGCTTTCTACAGCCAAAGCTTTAGGAATAACTCCTAATACTTGACTACCTCCACATGTGCAGCTGTTGATACGCAACCCATTAACCCGAGGCTACCTCCCCCATAAACCACATGAATCTTTCTTTCAGCCAGTAGCCTACCAAGATAATTCGCTACTTCTACGAACTCTTCACTTTTACCTGGTCGAGATCCACAGAATACACATATCCTTTGGATTCGACGTTTTGAAGTTCCCTCCATGTCTATGTAACTCTCTAACTATGTGTGAAGAAGAGAACAAGACATGTGGTATTTATGGAGTGCAAAAAGGTATGCTAATGATGATATCTATCTAGGTAGCTCGATTGTTTGTTGAAAAAGTTGACAATAATGCACAAAAATTCAAAAGATGATGAAATAAGACACCATAAGTCAAACAAAAGATACAAATTCAAAAATGACAGCAATGAGGTATTAAAATTCAAAAATGATGGCACGCATGCATATGTACAGGTAGTTGTGACTGTGGCTCACATCTTCCTCTGGTTTTACGTCCAGAAACGGCTTAAACACCTTCTATGAGTTGGGGATATGCTTCCCATCCAGTTTTCTTATAAACTGGCAAACAGGGTCGTTTTGAGTCAGATTCCCAAGACTATAGCGTTCCTGCTCATCTCGGAATTGTGTCCACAAATTAAAAATTTCACGCTGCACAAGTCCACAAGAATGCATCTCAAGAGTCGTTCGAATATCATCCAAAGACTCCTTACTCAGTCCATTCTTGATAAACTGTAGTTTATCCTCTCGATTGTTAGACAAATATCCCAAGGAGCGGCAACGCTGGTTACAAGTCCATCTTGCACATCTGGGACAAACTTGTAACCTTTTCACTCTTCGCTTTTTGGCATAAGAGCTTTTTCCCAAACCTGGCACATGGGAAACAAGATTATCTGAAAACTCACAAGAGAATCGAACCTTGGCTTCAATTAACCATCTTAAATCAGCAGGAATACCCTTACGCATCAACAACCTTAGTCTTTCTGCACGAGCTTTATAAATTTTAAGCAAATCATTTTGAGGAAGAGAGGGAAAATATTTGTGCAATTTTGAGAGAATGGTATCCATGTGAAGAAAATGAGAAAGAGAAAAGAAATGGATGCAAGGTGAGCAACAGTTTTTAGGGAACTGAAAAACCAACTTTAAAAGCCACGGAGTACCGTATCCGCCACTTGACCGGGAAATAAAATAAAAACACACAACTAAAATAAATGCACACAAAATAAAATAAAAACAAACTAGAAATGATAGCAAAGATCAAGAATAAAAATAAAAATGAAAATATGGCATAGATGGATAAAATTTGATCAATCATTATAAAGAAATGCGAAAAGAGGAATCTCTTCGAAAGTGATTTACCACGGTCAAAAATATGCCATTGAGGTGGTACCTTTCTTTTTCCTTTATTTGTGAAAATGAAGGAGATTACCACTATCTGAGTTTGTTTGTCCTTAAAGCATGCATTATTGAGTGTGGATGTTTGTTCCTCCCTTTTTTCGAACCATGGCTCCCACATCTTAATCTCCTTCACCTGTACAAAATCAAGCAATGAAAATTCTTTAGAAGCAATGGGCACTAGTTGCATACTTGGTTCAAAATAACTAGTTAACCAGATTTCCAAAGGAGTTGAAAAATTCTCATTTTGGATATAGTCTTCCACGTTAGTTTTTGTCCTATTAGCTTCCTCATTTTCATCATGCTCGAAAAATTCATTAATATCAAAATTTTGGTTAAATTCCTTTGCATGATGCATAAGTGAGGATTCGGTCTTTTCTTTGTTAGGTGTAAGTTGATTAACCTCTTCCTTACCCTTTAGGATTGATTCATCATCTTTCTCATAAGGGTTAGGAATATGTTCTTGATCAACCTTACCATCATGAAGAGCACTTACCGAATCTTCGAGAAGAGTACTTACCGAATCTTCATCTAGATGTTGGCCATTTGGATTACTCACATGTGGATTGATGAGGTTTGGGTCGAGTTGAGATGGAAACACACCTTTCTCATGAGTACTAAATGCAAATGCAAGTTTTTCAAGAGCATCATTCAAGTTTGCCATAGTTTGAGCAACTTGACTATTAAAAGACTCTTGCTTTGCAATGAATGAATTCCATGTTTCTTCAAGATCCTTATAAGATGCATGATCATGAGTTTTTTGAAAATTTGACATGATTGAAAGGAAGGTTGGTAAGATTGTGCATTATTATCATTCCTCCAATCAAAATTCAAGTGATTTTTCCATCCAAAATTTTGTGATTAAGGATTAGGATTTGACCTTTGGAAAGTGTTTAAAACATTGGTTTGGTCATGGAGACTTTTCCTAAAGGTAGACACACTTGGGCAATCATCCGTAGGATGATCACTAGAATTACAAGTTTGACAGACAATTTCTTGCATAAACCACATTTCTAAGTCCTCGACTTTCCTAGATAGGGATGTAAATTTAACATGTAGATCATGATTCTCCCTAAAGTTATATATGCCTCTACTAGACGTTCTTGGTACCTTATAGGTGCCAACATTGTACCAATTTTGGGCATTTTTCGCTAGTAAGTCTAGGAAATCCATGGCTTCATCAGGGTCTTTATTTTCAAATTGTCCATTAAACATTAATTCTACCATTTGCCTAGCTTGATGTGTAAGACCTTCATAGAAAATTAAAACTAGTCTCCATGTTTCCAAACCATGGTGAGGACAAGTATTAAGCAATGCTTTATACCTATCCCAACATTGGTAAAAGGTCTCTCCTTGTTTTTGAGTGAAATTGATGATTTGCCCTTTGAGAGAATTTGTTCTATAGGGAGGAAAGAATTTTTCAAAAATTGTTGTTGCATTTCATCCCATGAACTAATGGATCCTGACCTAAGATTTTGTAGCCATGTTTTAGCTTTATCTTTTAAAGAAAAAGGAAAAAGCTTTAATCTAAAGATGTTTAAGCTACAATTTAGGTCACAATAGATATTGCAAAAATCTTTAAATTCTCTCAAATGCAAAAATGGGTTTCCAACATCTAGGCCATGAAAGTGGGGTAAGCATTGAATGAAATCCGATTCATGGTTGAAATATTTTACATCATGAGGGAAGACTATGCATGATTGTGCATGAGTTCTTATGTAATCCATTAATGTCCTTGGGTGGGTATGAGCATGTTTTCCAAAGAAGATGAGTGGCTACAAACAATTCTACCAACTAATGCAAAGAGAAAGAAAAGATGAGCACATACAAGAAAAATAAAAAAATAAAAATGGGGATAGAAGAAATGAACGTATGCAAGAAAAATAAAAATAGAAATGGGAAAAAAAAATACATACAATTTTGTACGCCAAATTTTACCTTCCCCGGCAACGGCGCCAAAGACTTGACACATCCGAAAAAGGATTATCTCCCAAGTATAGGAGTGTCGAAGTAATAAACCCGGTGAGACCGAGGTCGATCCACGAGGAAGGAGATTTTAGCGTTACAAATTATAAGATAAGCAAATATGATATGGATGATTCAAAGAGGTGACATGATAATATCAACAAGTATGTAAGATGGCAGGTGGTATTACCGACCATTCAAATATAAAACAAAAAGCAAGAGGAGGTAAAACCATCAATGGAAATAGGTGGTATAACCAACCATAGTAAATTAAAGAACAATTTCATAAGGTGGTAGAACCTACCATAGTAAATAAAATAAAAAGTTCATAAACAATAGAATAATTAAAATACAAGAGGAATTAACATAATAACAATGAAGGCTAAGGTTAGGGGATCCGCCCTTGATATTTCAAATAAGGATAATTAACCCATTTTAGTTATATGAATTATATTTGTTTCATTACCAATATTTATACCACTTCTTGTAAATGGGTTCAAGCATCCAATGTGCCAATCACCATATGTCTACAACAAATCAAGGTTCCTAACTAGATTCGTGTCGGTAAGGAAGAACCATACATCATCTAGAAAGGATCCAAGCATTTGATGTGCCAAGGATTGTCGACAATGGATCAAGACCTCCACTTTACGAGTGGTGTCAAGATTGATTAAGAAATTAAATATAAATCATATTGAATAAACATTATAAGATTAAGATTATTAAGCACATATTAAGGGTTAGAGAATCCTTATTCTCATATCAAGGGTTTCACCCTTTCACCTTAGCAAAAGAGAAATTAGAAGAACATTATAATAGAAAGAAAATAAAATGCAAGAAAAAGGAAATTCATTAATAACATAAACACACAAAACACAATACAAGATCCTAGCCAAAGCCAAAATGTTCCAGCCAAGGCCAAGATGCCCTAATGGGTCACAAGGCACCTCTATTTATAGATACATCCAGGGGCAAACTTGTCAAATTACAAGGGCATAATTGTCAAATATTAGTTGTAAATATCTTTGACAATTGGGATCATTAGGCACCGACTTTGACCATCAATTTTGACATCGAAATGTTGTGAATTTAATCACATGTCTTCATGAAAGTTGTAGATATTTCTCTCAGCTTTCTAGAACATATTGATTTGCACAATTTGGATACGTATTTTGAGAGATACGGTCCAAATACTGAGGCCTGGTCAGACTGGGCCGAGACTGTAGATGGGTTCACTTCAAGCCCAATTTTGGTCCACTAAGAGCCCGAATTTGATGATGCTTGTGAAATGCAATCTTGTAGACAATTAAATCAGCTTTCCAAAACATTAAGAATTGCACCATTCTGATCTATAAATAGAGAGTTATGCCCATTTTACCGAACCTGTAACAAAACCAAAATTAAGAGAAAATTAATTCCAAAGATGCAAAGACTACAAATATGCTTAAGTTGAGGAATTTAATGACGCTATTAATGCAATATGATGAACTAAGCTCTTATTAAACATACATATTTAAGTGTTCATCAATTAGCTATAGACACAACTCATGCCTGAAGCCTTTGTATAAATATGAATGACCTTAATTCAATTCTCATGAAAAGGAACTTAACAAAAAAAAGTAGTGAAAGACCATTGAAGACATAGCTCTATTACTTTTTGAGCTCAACAATCTATTTAAGATCAACAACTATAGAATTTAGATTTACAACGGCACAAAGGCAAAAAAAGAACTTCACATAAATGAAAAATAAATCGTTATATACTATTTAAGATCAACAACTATAGAATTGAAGACATAGCTCTATTACTTTTTGAGCTCAACAATCTATTTAAGATCAACAACTATAGAATTTAGATTTACAACGGCACAAAGGCAAAAAAAGAACTTCACATAAATGAAAAATAAATCGTTATATACTATATTAAAATAAATGACTTAATCGATTTCATTCAATAGCTAACATATAATTTTGAAAATTTATAAGTTGAATTGTTGAAACAATACTATTTGATTGAAAAAACTAATAAAGAAAAGTTTCATTTTTATTTTATTATATCTTAATCATTCTTTCATAAAGCTTCAATAGAAAAATGTAGAAATTTCACCTCTTAATTTTCCAAAATTTACAGAAAAAATTTTAGCTAAATGAAAGAATTCATATTAAACAAATTTAACCATAGAGACTATATCCTTAATAATAAAAAAAATGAAATTAAGCCTTAGAAGGACTATGATAAATTAAGCGTAACACATAATGTAAAATAAGTTGAATTAAATTTAATTTCTTTAGAAACCAAACCAAACAAAAAACGAAAGTGTCAAGCTGATTAATTTTCTATCTTTTCATGCATTTCCAAAACACTTGAGAAATTAACCCCAAAAAATAAAAACCCAAATCTAGTGTTGGGGAATTAAAGAAGATAATAGGATGGAATTAAAATATACCATGTAATTGCAGTTGAAATTAAAATATACTTGTAGAGAGAGGAAAAAGGATTTGAAAACATTTAGTTAACTTGAGAACTTCTAGACGAAATGCCAAAATTTATACAAACTAAGCACAACCAAAGTAAAAACACCACACCCAAATTATTTAGCTAACAATCAAGGCATAAAGAAATTAGAAATGAAAAATAAAACACTAGAAATTGTGTTATTAAAACCAATTAAAAGAGTACTCAGTTTGCATGCTTAACAATAATGGATCTAAACTAAAAAAGAAAAATGTAATTTATAGTGGTAAAAAATTGACTGACTGGAGAGATCTATGGACATAGATCAAGACTTACTGAAAGCCAACATTGGGATTTCACTCTTGAAATCGTTAGAGCACGGTTAGAGTTAGAGGGATGAGAGCACGGTTTGAGAGATCTATAGAGATTAGGAGGCTAATGAAACGATGATGGAGGTGGAGAGTTCAGTTGATGATGATGATGATGACGATGGGGATGAGAGCGATGGTGATGAGGGGGATGAGAGCTATGAGTTTGAGCGACTAGGGCAAGAAGGAAAATGTTGAAGAGCGTAGATCAAGAAGTGGGCATGTAGGGTTTTGTTGCTCATTTCAACCTAAATGGTATCGTTTTAGCATTATTAGCTTTTTCTGTTTGGTTTAATTTAATTTTTAAAATAAGTTATAATAATTTTTACTTAAGCACAAATGTTACATTATTTCAAAATACGATTTATTTGAGATTCTTGACTCCTTAATTTTTATCCAAAAAAATTTAAATAATTTGATTTTCATCAATTTTAAATTACAAATAATTTTATTTATTTCATACAATTCCATATTTAAAATTTTACTTTTCTATAAAGTAATATCTAAATTTTTTTTTCATATATACAATAATATTATCTTTTATTTAATCATTTTATTACTTTTAATTTTAATTGAAATATCAAATCATATTATTTAATCATTATTTTCATATTTTTTACTTCTTTGTTTTATTGAAATTCAAAATATTATATTCAGATACTTGAAAAGAAAAAAAAATGAAAAGATAGAGGGAAATGAACAAAATAGAGGGAAATGTGAGAGGGAAAAGGGAAAGATTACATATTTATATACTTGTCACACTTTTATAAATATATGACTAAATAAAGACAAAAAGTGATAAATAAGATGAATAGGCAGGCTTGACTTCCAGCCCCATGTTATATATCTCTTTTAAAAAAAAAAACCGCCAAATAAAAAAATTACAAAATGACAAATATGCAAAAAATTCTTGTAGTGTACTGCTCTCCCTTTCACCACCTTCTTGGTGACATACTCTGTCAAATTCTAAAAATTGTATTAGCCATCATGCTAACTTCTCCACCAACACTGGTGCCTCGTAAAGGTACTTCATCATATCCTCCTTTAAGATAACCTTAATTTTATAAGATTGAAAATAATACCTCAATTTCGTTGAGAGCCAAATCATGGCCAAGCACGTTTTCTCAACATAGCTATACTTTGTCTCATACGGTAGCAATTTCTTGCTAAGATAATAGATGGTGTGCCTTATACCCTTCTCATCTTCTTATGCCAACATAGCATCAATGGCCTCTTCTTTAAGAGCCAAGTAAAGAATTAAATTCTTACCAGGTTTTGGTGGTCTCAAAACTGGTGGATTCTACAAGTATTGAATTTTCTCGAATGCCCTGTGCATTGATCATTCTATTCCACTGGTTGATCCTTCTTTAAAAGCCTAAAGATCGATGCAAAAACAGTTGTCAATTTAGAGATGAATTGGTTAATATACTAGATCTTCCCAAGAAACCCTCGAACTTCTTTTTTGGTCTTAGGTGACAGCATCTCCGTAATGGATTTGACCTTCTCTACATCCACTTCTATCCCCTTCTTGCCACTACAAATCCCAACAGCTTTCCTGAAGTATCTCCGAAGACACACTTCTTCAGATTTAGTCGTAGCTTGTATTTCTTTACTTTTTCTGGGAATCTGTCTATGGCTTCAAAGTGACCCTCTCGAGTTTCAAATTCTACCTTCATGTCATCCACATAAAATTCTATCTCCTTATGCATCATGTCGTGATATAGCATCGTTGCCATTCGCTGTTAAGTGGCCCCTACATTTTTTAATTCGAAGGGCATCACCTTGTAGCAATAAGTTCCCTATTTTGTTATGAAGGCTGCCTTCATCTTATCTTTATTGGCCATCATTACCTGATTGTATCGAGAAAACCCATATACAAAAGAGAACATCATACTGGCGGCAGCACTATCTACCAATATGTTGATGTGAGGCAAAGGAAAATCATCCTATGGTGAGGCCTTGTTCAAGTCTCGATAATCTACACCTATTCGAACTTCTTCAATACTGGCACGATGTTGGCTAACCATTCCAGATACTTCACCACTTCTGGAAACTTAGCTTCAATTTGTTTAGAGACTTCATCTTTCATTTTCTAAGCCCACTATAGCCTCATCCTTCTTAGATTCTGTTTAACCAGCTTCATATGTGGATGAGTTGGAATTGTATGCTCAGCGATGCTTCTGTCAATTTCAGGCATGTCATCATACGACCAGGCGATTCATGTTTCTTTAATAATTTTTCAAATCTCTCTCTCTCTCTCTCTTGAGGAGTTGTTTCAAGTACAATGCATATGTTCTTAGGTTTTTTGATTGTACCAAGATTAATGTCATGAGTTTGAATGGTATGAATTTCAAATATGCTAGTGAAATGCAAATTATGACGCACAACACCATTAGGAAAGACATCACACAAGTAAGCAATATTATCTTTCATTGCATTAAACCTTGAAACATAAACAATGTCCTCATCTTCAAAGAGGTTAGGTACAAACACATCTTCATAAGATACACTTGTAATTCCTTCTTTGATGAAAGCAGCAAGGTCGATGGACGGATCCATTGGCAGGGCTTGTTCTTGAGGCTTCTCCTACTTAATGGTCATCCTCTCCATCTCTCTAACTAAGTCATTCCCCTTGGAAACTCTTACCTAAAGAATATCTTTGAAGATCTCAAATCGGGGCTTTAACACTCCTTTGAAACCCATGGTTTAGCAGTCCCCACATACTTCGTATCTCATGCCTTAACAAATTTGATGAATCTCCCTTTCTTGGGCTTAATGTCTTCTTCTTCTGCTTCGGATTCATAGCCCAACCCTCTTCTAAAAGTCTAACCTTTGAAATCTATGAAGGATGGTAAGCCACGTCCCTTCCTCCCATGCCTAGTTCCTAGTAAGTACCTTGTTTCTTCATTATCATAGTAGCAATTAGGTTGACTTTGTCAATCATGGCTGGCTACTTGAAAGCCACCCATTTAAGGTATTTCTCCAACCTTCACACTCAAAGTAGTTGGTGTAGTTGTTGAGGTTGCATGAATGGTTACGATCTCCCCATCCATGTTGAATAAGATTTTCTAATGTA
Source organism: Boswellia sacra (assembly GCA_013180625.2). Classification (NCBI taxonomy): domain Eukaryota; kingdom Viridiplantae; phylum Streptophyta; class Magnoliopsida; order Sapindales; family Burseraceae; genus Boswellia; species Boswellia sacra. Next base: position 16,098 of record SNVD02011405.1, read on the forward strand.
AAGTGTAAGGAACTCCTATAGAAGATGGAACCATGCTCGTCCCAACAAGGTAACAAATGTAACTGGAATATCAAGGACTGTGAATTCTATCATAACTTTGATGGGCCTAGTCTTCACTAAGGCTTTAAAGATTCATGTGGCACTTCTCTTTGAATCATCATATAAGCCCTTATCACCATCTCACAGGGCTTGAGTTTATCTTCACTGACTCAATATTTGTGCAATATCTTCAAAGGCACAATATTGACGGTAGACCCATCATCCACCATGATACAAGGAGATGTTTTCCTACCAATCTCTACGGTGATGAACAATGGCTTGTTATGATTCCTCCCTTCAAATGATAGATCTTTATTAGTAAAGGTGATTTCTCCCCCTTCTCTCACCCCCTTATGTTATCCTCTAGTCAAGCTGGTCAACATTTCACCAATACTGGCAGCCACTGATACCTCTACCTTCGCTAAGGCCTTCGCCATCGTTTCTTTATGCTTTTGGGATGATATAAGTAAATCCCAAATGCTAGCATTCACTTGAGCCTTCTTTAGGTGCTTGATCACTTGATCTTCTTCTTCTTTAGCTTCTTCCCCTGTAGTTGTAAGCACTGGATTTTTAGGCTCAAGAATGAAGTGAAGATGAATGTTGAGCAAAAAAAGTCCAAAATGCCCTTGAGAGTCAAGCAGAGAAGGGTGAAAAGAAGTTGGTGAAGAGTATAGAAAACTAACACATGACTTTGAAAAAATCACAGAAATTAATTCGAGAGGAATCTAGTGATGAGTCATATACCGTTGCGAAGCTTTGGATGTCTAGTTTTCATAAAAACTTATGGATCATAAATTGGGCTTGAACTGAAAAAGCTATACGTGATTGAAAGAGCAAAGGTCTGAAGGGGCTGCATCGTAGGATGATAAAAAAAGAAAGGGGGTCGAAAGGAAATTGGCTGGCCCGTAATCAAATAGCCATCCGGCCATCCAAGACAGTGGCCCGACCATTTGATAACTGCTTCACCGTTGGTCAATGGCTGGGCATCCATCAAATGGCTGCCCAGCTATCTGGAGATGGCCGCCTGGCTGTCTGGAGATGACTTTGGGACCTTCCCTTTTCATTTTCACCCCTCTCCTCTATAAACCCTACTCCTCTCACTTTGCAATACATACTGATTGTCGAATACAATCATCTCTTTCTCCACACACTGATTGTCAAATACAATCATCTCTTTCTCCCTCTTGAAGACACGCCCAAGAATTTGAGAAGTCTTTTCCAGTATAATTTTTTTAGGCGTTTTGTTGCTCTAAACCCAAAATGGGTACGTCTTGAGAGCAGAAATCTCTCCTCCCTACCATGTTCTCTTTTATTTTCTTACTTAGAATAGGCATGTTTAGGATCTGTTTTTTTGCTTAGGAGCATGTCTATGGTTATTGAGAATTATGCTAACCCAATTTGTTTTGCAAGGTAAAAATGCTTATCAAGGTAAGTCATCTTTCCTTTCCTTATTTAGAAACATGATTAGGAACTTAATTTCTTCGTGAATGCTTAGAAATATGCTTAGAAGAACATGTTTAGAATCATGCTTAAGAGTACATAATTAGAATCATGCTACGAAAATTTATTTGCTTTGACACATGTAGGAAATAGCATATAATAGGTTAGAATTACTGTTTTGCCCTTGAATAATGTATTTGAGGAAGAATAGCTATGATTGATTTCAATTGTTTGAATTAGGCTAGAAATGCCATAATTAGGCTAGAATATGCCATGAATGCCATGTTTAGGCTAGAATATGTCACGAATGGCATGTTTAGGCTAGAAATGCCATGATAATGGATACGAATTATGATAGGTAGAATGCCACCATATAAGTTATCAAATCTAGGCTAGAATGCCATGCGCTATTAGATTGTGGCTTTGTTTGATTTATAGTTTATTTATTTATGAATGTATGAATATACCATGATTAGAAGTATAATTGAGTGGTTCTATAATGCCATGAAAGAGGCTTGATAAGCATTGAATAGACTCACATGTGATGGTGAGGAATTCACTATTTATTGAGTCTTGAATTGAATGCCTTTATATGCATGAATATGGTTACTATTATTGAATGTTTCAATCGTATAAATGAATGAATGTGATATTGGAAGTGTTAAAGTAGAATTTACTTTATTGTTGAATAACAACTATTGTAATTTTCTTTCCATTCCCCCATGTTTGGAAGGAATTGTGACTCTGTTCTCCTTCTCTTTCTTTGTATGAATATACAACTGTTTTGATTGAATAATCACTCAATATTTTTAATAAAGATAAAAATGAGAATGTGTGCATAAAATAAACCATTTAAGTGGACTAAGTAACAACACGAGATATTCTTATTTGGTATTTCCTAAGTGGAGGTTGGTTTTACATTCGGGCGGGTTGAAAGACTCGTACCTAACTTCCTAAACCCATCTCTAAAGAGATAAAGGTAGTTTAGGTCCTAAATCGAGGGATCGAATTGCCCCTATTCATTCCCAAGTGAATAATTGGGTGGCAACTCCTTTCTCTAGACGTGCCGATAGCTCATTTGTGTTCCCTTAATTCTCGAGAAAAGCTTTGACATAGTGTCGTGGTCGCAAATGCACTGGCAGGATGAAAGCCCTATTCATAGTGGTGACTCCATTAGGGACAAGAGAAGTTTATTCCGATGGGAGTGCCAAATTCTATTACCTCTTTTTGATATAATGAGTCCTTGCATCACTGCACATTTGCGCACAATGAGCACGAATCGTCTACACTAGCCATGTGGCATTGGCATGAGAAGTCTTTGGCTCTATTTGACCCCTAGACGACTTATGTTGGTGTCACCATCTTTGAGCACATACCATTGAATTAGTATAAAAAGATACCCGCTTAAGGGGCCATCCTCCGCTCGAAAGAGTCCTGACCATTAGACTTGACACTCAAACCCATATAGATGACTTTAAAAAATTTCAATAGGATTAATATCCAAAATCCATGCTGATACGCTTGTCTATGGATATGAAATTCCCCATGATTAGAATAATATCATCTCGAATCTCATGAAACCGTGAACAAATACCACATGCCAAGTCACCCATTAGAATAAAAAATGGGAACATGTGCCATGAGCTAGGGTTATCATGACATTTTGAAAAACATAATCATGAAGATCCAACATCACCATGAATGTTGGAATTAGGAGGGAGAATCTCGCATTCCTACATTCGTGATGATGTCTTGGGAATGAAGCCTAAAATCCTAAGAAAAGAGACTCAACAACATATGTGTGGGGGGAATAAGGTTAGAAGGATGAAAGCGTGTCTGTGCCCTTGTATGAGCATGTATCATAATCATGCATACATGCATGCATGGCATTAACACCTTTGTTTTGCAGCCATGACAGCTTGGGTTAGATGAGGTGGCCATTTGACAAGATAAGAAGAATGAATTGATGAGATAGCTACATCAAATACCACCAATGCTGAAATGGCTCAAATAACGGCTGACATCACTGCGCTCCAATAGCAAATGGCCTAACTATTGAAGCACTCCAAAATGGGCCTAACCACATGAATCAGTCGCCGGTTGAGGGTAATGGTAATGGTGATGGTGAAACTAGCAAGGCAAAAAATAGGGAAGAGCCTGACTAATCATGAAAAACCTGAATGGGTCAAAGAATTCGCCAAGAACATAAAGAAGGTCCAATCCCTTTTGAAGAAGAAGAAGAGGCTAAAAGGGGTCAAAGACCTGGATGACATCTTGCTTATGGGAGACTAATAGTTGCCTCTAAAGTTTTGTCTGCCAAACTTGCCTAAGTTCAACAGGGAGGGGAATCCCAAAACACATTTAAGGCAGTATGCGGCCATCATGGGCATTACTCCTTTGACAAAGGAACACAAACTAAAATACTTCATGCTATCCTTAGAAGATGATGCAGTAGCATGGTACCATGACCTCCTAAAGAGAGTTTGAGAAGATTGGAAGGAACTTTCTCAATAGGTTTTGGAATAATACCACCATAATACCTAACTAGGGGTAACATTGAGGAATTTGGAGACACCGAGACAAAAGCCCAGCGAGACTTTTTCGGAGTACTTAGTTCGTTGGAGGGCCGAAGCTTCCAAGATGACCATAAGGCCTGCGGATAAAGTCCAGGTCTGGATGGTGATCAATAGACCCATGCTCTTATCAATAATAGATTGGCAGGTTTTCCTATTAAAACATTAAAAATTTGTATGATTCAGGCATCCAAATAGAAGAATTAAAGTCTAGACAGAAGAGAAGCACTCGTGGCTACCTTCGAAGAAGTAAAGGGTAGTACCACCAACCTAATAGGCCTAGCATGAAGCATGTGGAAGTGAAAGCAGTTACTCCACAAAGAAGATTCAATCGTCTAAGAAGTCCACTTTCCGAAATCTTTGCAAGATTGAGGGCTGAAGGGATCTTGCAACCATTACCACCAAGAGAGCTTCCAAACCCACTACCAAGGAGTTGGAGGCTCCATGAGAAATGTGAATTTCACCATGTGACTGACCACAAGGGCCAAATTGTCGACCTAGAGACACATGAACCCAACATAAAAAGCAACCCATTGCCTAATCACAATAGGGTGCCTCCTCCATCAACTAACATGATTGGATCGAGATTGACTAAGGAGCAAGTCATGAATTCCTTCGAGGAATGCAGATCAAGCAGGGCTGAGAGAGCCAAGAGAAGGGAGAAGTCAAAGCTAGAACAAAAGGCAGCCTCACAAAGAAGCCCAAAGAAGAAGAGCCCAACGAGATCATCGAGAGGGTAAAAGATGAGCCTATTCCATGGGCAGCCAAAATTCACACCAAGAAAGGTGGATAGGCCAACATTGTAGTAAAAGGGGTTAAGTAAAGCTTAGAACCCAAACTTGTGAATCTTAGTGACCAAGAAAAGGAAAATCCCCAAGAAGTTGAAGTGACACCCATCAAAGAGAAGCCTATGCCATCAAACTTGTCTGCCAAGAAATGAATGGTTAAAAAAGGGGCTAGAAAAAGCCCACCACCTAGGAGACTCAAGGTGAAGAAGGGTAGTGAAGTTACGAAAAGGAAGTGAGTTGAGAGTCTCGTGAGGAGAGAGTTTTCCTAGATGGTGTAAGGAAGTGAGAGTCATGGGAATTTGGGATAACATCCCTCAAGTCAAGACCCTTCCAAACTTTTAGGCTGATTTTAGTAGTGATGATGAAGAAGAAATAAGTATTGAGGAAGAAACATGTGGGGGAGAAACACTCAGGAGTAACAAGGAGTGGTAGATTTTTCGATGAGAAGAAAAGGAGAAATCAACTGACAAGACAATTGAGAAGGGCAAGGAAGTTGCCAAGGAAGAAGAAACCAAGGGAGAAGAAGATCAAGTGATCAAACAGTTGAAGAAGACTCAAGCGAATGCTAGCATTTGGGATCTACTTATATCATCCCAAAAGCACAGAGAAGGCATGACGAAGGCCTTGACGGTGGTAGAGATATCGTTGGTTGCCACTACTAATGAAATGCTGACCATCTTGACTGGAAGAACACCTAATGGGGTGAGAGAAAAAGGGGAAATCACCTTTACATATCAAGATCTATCATTCAAAGGGAGAAACCATAATAAGCCATTGTTCATCACTGCAGAGATTGGTAGGAAGACATCTCCTTGTATCATGGTCGATGATGGGTCTGCTATTAATATTGTGCCTATAAAGATATTGCACAAGTACGAGATTAGTGAAAATGAGCTTGAGCACTGTGAGATGGTGATTACGGCTTATGATGACTTGAAGAGGAGCGTGACACATCCAAAAAAGAATTGTCTCCCAAGTATAGGAGTGTCGAAGTAATAAACTCGGTAAGACCGATGTCGATCCACAAGGAAGGAAATTTAAGCGTTACAAATTATAAGCTAAGCAAATATGATATGGATGATTCGAAGAGGTGACAAGATAATATCAACAAGTAAAGGTAAGGAACAAGTTAATAAATAAGAATAACTAAAACAAAAGAGAAATTAACACAATAATAATGAGGGCTAAGGTTAGGGGATCCACCCTTGATATTTCCAATAAGGATAATTAACCCATTTTAGTTATATGAATTATATTTGTTTCATTACCAATATTTATACCACTTATTGTAAATGGGTTCAACCATCCAATGTGCCAATCACTATATGTCTACAACAAATCAAGGTTCCTAACTAGATTCGTGTCGGTAAGAAAGAACCATACGACATCTAGAAAGGATCCAAGCATTTGATGTGCCAAGGATTGTCGACAATGGATCAAGACCTCCACTTACGAGTGGTGTCAAGATTGATTAAGAAAATAAATATAAATCATATAAAATAAACAACACAAGATTGGGATTATTAAGCACATATTAAGGGTTAGAGAATCCTTATTCTCATATCAAGGGTTTCACCCTTTCACCTTAGCAAAAGAAAAATTAAAAGAACATTATAATAGAAAGAAAATAAAATGTAAGAAAAAGGAAATTCATTAATAACATAAACACACAAAACACAATACAAGATCCTAGCCAAAGCCAAAATGTTCCAGCCAGGCCAAGATGCCCTAATGGGTCACAAGGCACCTCTATTTATAGATACATCCAGGGGCAAACTTGTCAAATTACAAGGGCATAATTGTCAAATATTAGTTGTAAATATCTTTGACAATTGGGATCATTAGGCACCGACTTTGACCATCCATTTTGACATTGAAATGTTGAGACTTTTAATCACATGTCTGCATGAAAGTTGTAGATATTTCTCTCAGCTTTCTAGAACATATTGATTTGCACAATTTGGATACGTATTTTGAGAGATACAGTCCAAATACTGAGGCCTGGTCAGACTGGGCCGAGACTGTAGATGGGTTCACTTCAAGCCCAATTTTGGTCCACTAAGAGCACGAATTTGATAATTCTTGTGAAATGCAATCTTGTAGACAATTAAATCAGCTTTCCAAAACATTAAGAATTATATCATTCTGATCTATAAAGAGAGAGTTATGCCCATTTTATCGAACCTGTAACAAAACCAAAATTAAGAGAAAATTAATTCCAAAGATGCAAAGACTACAAATATGCTTAAGTTGAGGAATTTAATGACACTATTAATGCAATATGATAAACTAAGCTCTTATTAAACATACATATTTAAGTGTTCATCACACCCCCCAACTAGCTTATTGCTAGTCCCTAGCAATTAAAGCGTTATTATTTAGAAGTGATTTATAGAATTTTCCATCCAAGGTGGTCATTATTGCACTCTCCTTGATTTTATCCAAATAAACAAACTCTCAACCAATTATTATTATTATTATTTTTTTTATGACTCATGTACTCTTCGGTCAAGATATCAATAAACCTCCTTTTTGTGCTTAGTCAACACATGACTATGGGGCTTATTAGAAAAAAAGCCATATCGGTTCTAATATTTGTTAAGGCTAACGACCTTAGGTAAGGGGCATTTATTCATTATATATGTATATATATATATTTTTTTCTGTTCTTTTTTTTTTTTTAAGGAATGCATCTTTAACCCATGTAGCGAGCCTTAGGCTAATGACTCCCAGACCAGTTGGCCTTAGGGCATTAGGTGTTAAGACACCCCTTCGAGCTTAACGACTCGGGTTGCCAATGCTTTATTTTTGCTTAAAAACTTGTGGATAGTGCAATGTTTAATCCCATTAAGCTTTCTCCTTAATCCATGTAGCGAGCTTTGGGCCAATAACTCCCAAACCAGTTGGTCTTAGGGTATTAGGTGTTGAGGCACCCCTCGGGCTTAATTGCTCGAATTAAGGAGGCTGCGAGACCAAACTTATCCACAATTGCTCTCTTTTTTTTCACTTTTTTTCTTTTTTCTTTTTTTTTAACTTTCCCATTCCATTGTGTTATTATCCTAAACAAAACAAAAGAACTCAATATTACAACATTTCATTTTGCCATCCACAATCATGCATCAAGGTGTATTTGTGTGTGTGAAGAAAGGTTCATGAATACTTGCTTAATGAGTACATAAGCACACAATTTATTAAATGATAAAGTTGTGAGAGTTCATAGATTTGAATAATTCAAAGTGAAATGAATAAGACCTCCTTGTTATAAAATTCAAAAATCAAGACTAAATAATATCAAATTAGCTAAAATGAGTTCACAAAATCAAAATAAAATGACAAATTGGTTAGAATAGGTTTCAAGAGTTCAAACTGGTCCTCTTTACTCTACCATTCCTGACCTAGAATGCATCTCAAAAGGATTTGAACTCCTTACACCGCACTCTAAATATAATTACTAACTCACTTTTTTTTTTTTTACAAGCAAAAGAAAATTAAAGACATACTTATGTCTACTATCCTTCCCCCCCAACCAAATGAAACATTGTTCTCAATGTTTAAATGTAGGGAGATAAAGCATAAGAGACATTACCTGAAGCTTTTGTTATTCAAGAGAGATGACCTGAAAGACTCATAAAATAAAATGCTACCAATAAAATAAAAGATAAGAAATTTAAAAATTGATGGCACACATGCATGTGTATAGGTAGTTGTGACTGTGGCTCACATCTTCCTCTGGTTTTACGTCCAGAAACGGCTTAAACACCTTCTATGAGTTGGGGATATGCTTCCCATCCAGTTTTCTTATAAACTGGCAAACAGGGCCGTTTTGAGTCAGATTCCCAAGACTATACCGTTCCTGCTCATCTCAGAATTGTGTCCACAAGTTAAAAATTTCACGCTGCACAAGTCCACAAGAATGCGTCTCAAGAGTCACTCGGATATCATCCAAGGACGCCTTACTCAGTCCATCCTTGATGAACTGTAGCTTATCCTCTCGATTGTTAGACAAATATCCCAAGGAGCGGCAACACTGGTTACAAGTCCATCTTGCACATTTGTGACAAACTTGTAACCTTTTTGCTCTTTGCTTTTTGGCATAATAGCTTTTTCCCAAACCTGGCATATGGGAAACAAGATTATCTGAAAACTCACAAGAGAATCGAACCTTGGCTTCAAATAACCATCTTAAATCAGCAGGAATACCCTTACGCATCAACAACCTTAGTCTTTCTGCACGAGCTTTATAAATTTTAAGCAAATCATTTTGAGGAAGAGAGGGAAAATGTTTGTGCAATTTTGGGAGAATGGTATCCATGTAAAGAAAATGAGAGAGAAGAAAAGAAAATGGATGCAAGGCGAGCAACAGTTTTTAGGGAACTGAAAAACCGACTTTAAAAGCCACGGAGTACCGTATCCGCCACTTGACCGGGAACTAAAATAAAAACACACAACTAAAATAAACGCACATAAAATAAAATAAAAACAAACTAGAAATGATAGCAAAAATCAAGAATAAAAATAAAAATGAAAATATGGCATAGATGGATAAAATTTGATCAATCATTATAAAGAAATGCAAAAAGAGGAATCTCTTCGAAAGTGATTACCACGGTCAAAAATATGCCATTGAGGTGGTACCTTTCTTTTTCCTTTATTTGTGAGAATGAAAGAGATTACCACTATCTGAGTTTGTTTGTCCTTAAAGCATGCATTATTGAGTGTGCATGTTTCTTCCTGCCTTTTTTCGAACCATGGCTCCCACATCTTAATCTCCTTCACCTATACAAAATCAAGCAATGAAAATTCTTTAGAAGCAATGGGCACTAGTTGCATACTTGGTTCAAAAGAACTAAGTAACCTGATTTTCGAAGGAGTTGAAAAATTCTCATTTTGGATATAGTCTTCCACGTTAGTTTTTGTCCTATTAGCTTCCTCGTTTTCATCATGCTCGAAAAATTCATTAATATCAAAATTTTGGTTAAATTCCTTTGCATGATGCATAAGTGAGGATTCGGTCTTTTCATTGTTAGGTGTAAGTTGATTAACCTCTTCCTTACCCTTTAGGATTGATTCATCATCTTTCTCATAAGGGTTAGGAATATGTTCTTGATCAACCTTACCATCATGAAGAGCACTTACCGAATCTTCGAGAAGATGTTGGCTACTTGGATTACTCACATCTGGATTGATGAGGTTTGGCTCGATTTGAGATGGAAACACACCTTTCTCATGAGTACTAAATGCAAATGCAAGTTTTTCAAGAGCATCATTCAAGTTTGCCATAGTTTGAGCAACCTGACTATTAAAAGCCTCTTGCTTTGCAATGAATGAATTCCATGTTTCTTCAAGATCCTTATAAGATGCATGATCATGAGCTTTTTGAAAAATTTGACATGATTGAAAGGGAGGTTGGTAAGATTGTGCATGATTATCATTCCTCCAATCAAAATTCAAGGGATTTTTCCATCCAAAATTTTGTGAGTAAGGATTAGGATTTGACCTTTGGAAAGTGTTTAAAACATTGGTTTGGTCATGGAGACTTTTCCTAAAGGTAGACACAATTGGGCAATCATCTGTAGGATGATCACTAGAATTACAAGTTTGACAGACAATTTCTTGCATAGACCACGTTTCTAAGTCCTCGACTTTCCTAGCTAGGGATGTAAATTTAACATGTAGATCATGATTCTCCCTAAAGTTATATATGCCTCTACTAGACGTTCTTGGTACCTCATAGGTGCCAACATTGTTCCAATTTTGGGCATTTTTCTCTAGTAAGTCTAGGAAATCCATGGCTTCATCAGGGTCTTTATTTTCAAATTGTCCATTACACATTAATTCTACCATTTGCCTAGCTTGATGTGTAAGACCTTCATAGAAAATTAAAACTAGTTCCCATGTTTCCAAACCATGATGAGGACAAGTATTAAGCAATGCTTTATACCTATCCCAACATTGGTAAAAGGTCTCTCCTTGTTTTTGAGTGAAATTGATGATTTGATTTTTGAGAGAATTTGTTCTATAGGGAGGAAAGAATTCTTTAAGAAATTATTGTTGCATTTCATCCCATGAGCTAATGGATCTTGACCTAAGATTTTGTAGCCATGTCTTAGCTTTATCTTTTAGAGAAAAAGGAAAAAGCTTTAATCGAAAGATGTTTATGCTACAATTTAGGTCACTATAAGTGTTGCAAAACTCTTTAAATTCTCTCAAGTGCAAAAATGGGTTTTCAACATCTAGGCCATGAAAGTGAGGTAAGAATGGAATGAAATCCGATTCATGGTCGAAATATGTTGCATCGTGAGGGAAGACTATGCAAGATTGTGCACAAGTTCTCATAAGATTCATGCAATCCATTTATGTTCTCAATTGGGTTTGAGCATGCTTTTAAAGAAGATGAATGACTCCTAACAATTCTACCAACTAATGCAGTGAGGAAGAAAAGATGAACACATGCAAGAAAAAAAATAAAAATAGAAATGGGGAGAGAAGAGATGAACATATGCAATAGAAATGGGAAAAGAAAATACTTACAATTTTTTACGCCAAATTTTACCTTCCCCGGCAACGGCGCCAAAAACTTGAGACATCCGAAAAAGGATTGTCTCCCAAGTATAGGAGTGTCGAAGTAATAAACTCGGTAAGACCGAGGTCGCTCCACAAGGAAGGAAATTTAAGCGTTACAAATTATAAGCTAAGCAAATGTAATATGGATGATTCGAAGAGGTGACAAGATAATATCAACAAGTAAAAGTAAGGAACAAGTTAATAAATAAGAATAACTAAAACACAAGAGAAATTAACACAATAATAATGAGGCTAAGGTTAGGGGATCCGCCCTTGATATTTCAAATAAGGATAATTAGCCCATTTTAGTTATATGAATTATATTTGTTTCATTACCAATATTTATACCACTTCTTGTAAATGGGTTCAAGCATCCAATGTGCCAATCATCTATATGTCTACAACAAATCAAGGTTCCTAACTAGATTCGTGTCGGTAAGGAAGAACCATACATCATCAAGAAAGGATCCAAGCATTTGATGTGCCAAGGATTGTCGACAATGGATCAAGAACTCCACTTTACGAGTGGTGTCAAGATTGATTAAGAAATTAAATATAAATCATATTGAATAAACATTATAAGATTAAGATTATTAAGCACATATTAAGGGTTAGAGAATCCTTATTCTCATATCAAGGGTTTCACCCTTTCACCTTAGCAAAAGAGAAATTAGAAGAACATTATAATAGAAAGAAAATAAAATGTAAGAAAAAGGAAATTCATTAATAACATAAACACACAAAACACAATACAAGATCCTAGCCAAAGCCAAAATGTTTCAGCCAGGACAAGATGCCCTAATGGGTCACAAGGCACCTCTATTTATAGATACATCCAGGGGCAACTTTGTCAAATTACAAGGGCATAATTGTCAAATATTAGTTGTAAATATCTTTGACAATTGGGATCATTAGGCACCGACTTTGACCATCCATTTTGACATTGAAATGTTGAGAATTTTAATCACATGTCTTCATAAAGTTGTAGATATTTCTCTCAGCTTTCTAGAACATATTGATTTGCAGAATTTGGATACGTATTTTGAGAGATACGGTCCAAATACTGAGGCCTAGTCAGACTGGGCTGAGATTGTAGATGGGTTCACTTCAAGCCCAATTTTGGTCCACTAAGAGCCCGAATTTGCTGATGCTTGTGAAATACAATCTTGTAGAAAATTAAATCAGCTTTCGAAAACATTAAGAATTATATCATTCGAATCTATAAATAGAGAGTTATGCTCATTTTACCGAACCTATAACAAAACCAAAATTAAGAGAAAATTAATTCTAAAGATGCAAAGACTGCAAATATGCTTAAGTTGAGGAATTTAATGACACTATTAATGCAATATGATGAACTAAGCTCTTATTAAACATACATATTTAAGTGTTCATCAGAGCGCTATTGGGATCTTTAAAGCTTTAGTGAAGATTGGGCCTATTGAAGTGATGACAGAATTTACAGTCCTTGACATTTCAGTCACGTTTGATGCTTTATTGGGATGAGCATAGTTCCACCGGCTTGGTGGAGTTCCTTCCACCTTGCATCAGAAAATTTGATTCAACATGGATGGAGATATCAAACTATTCGTGCATCCTTAACTATTGCACCAACTACTTTGAGTGTGAAGATTGGAAAAATACCTTACATGGGTGGCTTTCAAGAAGCCATGATTGAGGAAGTCACCCCAATTGTTGCTTGAATAATGAAAAAATAGGGGTACATGCTAGTAACTAGACTTGGGAGAGATGGACATGACCTACCATCTTTTTTAGACTTTAAAGGTCAGACCTCTATAAAAGGGTTAGGCTATGAATTTGAAGGGGAAGATGAAGATGATAAGCCCAAGAAGGGGAAATTCATCAAATTTATCAAAGCCCAAGTTGCAAAGTATGTAGGAGCTATTGAACCATCGGTTTTTACGGGAATGTTGAAGCCCAAATTTGAGATCTTAAAAGATATCCTTTAGGCAAGAGTCTCAAGAGGGAATTATTTAGTGGAAGAAATAGAGAAGATGACCATCAAAGAGGAGAAGGCTCAAGAACCAACACTGCCAATGGACCCGTGCATTCATTTAGCTGCTTTCATTAAGGAAGGAGTAAGAAGTGTATCTTATAAAGATATATATTTACCGAACCTCTTTGAAGAACAGGACATTGTTTATGTTTCAAAATTTAATGCAAAGAAGAATAATTTTGCTTACTTGTTTGATGTCTTTCCCAATGATGTTGCGCATCATAGTTTGAATTTCATTAGCATATTTGAAATTCATACCATTCAAACTCATGACATTAATCTTGGTACAATCGAAAAACCTATGAACTTATGCATTGTACTTGATACAACTCTTGAAGAAAAAGAGAGAGAGATTTGAAAAATTGTTAAACAAATATAAAGAAGTCTTCGCCTGGTCCTATGACGACATGCCTGGGATTGACAGAAGCATTGCTAAGCATGCAATTTTGACTTATCCACATGTGGAACTGGTTAAGTAGAAGTTAACAAGAATGAAGCCGGAGTGGGCTTAGAAAATTAAAGAGGAAGTCTTTAAACAAATTGAAGCCAAGTTTCTAGAAGTGGTGAAGTATCCATAATGGTTAGCCAACATTGTGCTAGTACCAAAGAAGGATATAAGGGTCCAAATATGTGTGGACTACCGAGACTTGAACAAGGCCTCACCAAAGGATGATTTTCCCTTGCCTCATGTCGATGTATTGGTAGACAACACTGCTGCCAGTGTGATGTTCTCTTTCGTAGATAGGTTTGCTGGGTAAAATTAGATAATAAAGGCCAATGAAAACAGGATGAAGACAACCTTCATTACAGAATGGGGAACTTATTGCTATAAGGTGATGCCCTTCGGTTTGAAGAATGCAGGTGCCACTTACCAACAAATGGCGACAACACTATTTTACAAGATGATGCATAAGGAGATAGAAGTTTATGTCGATGACATGATGGTGACATCCGAGACCTGAAAGGGTCATTTTCAAGCCTTAGACAGGTTCCTAGAAAGGGTGAAGAAATACAAGCTACAGTTAAATCCAAAAAAGTGTCTCTTTGGAGTTACCTTGGGGAAGTTGCTGGGGTTTGTAGTTGGAAAGAAAGGGATAGAAGTAGATCCAGACAAAGTGAAGGCCATTATGGAGATGCCATCACCTAAGACTGAAAAAGAAGTTCGAGGGTTTTTGGGGAAGATCTAGTATATCAGTCAGTTCATCGCTAAACCAATAACCGTTTGTGCACTAATATTTAGGCTTTTGAAGAAGAATCAGCGGTAGAATGGAATGATCAGTGCCAATAAGCATTCGAAATACTTAAGAAGTACTTAAAAAACCCACCAGTTTTGAGGTCGCCAAAACCTGGGAAGAATTTAATTCTTTACTTAGCTCTTGAGGAGAAGGCTATCGTGCCATGTTGGCACAAGAAGATGAGAAGGGTTTCGAGCACACCATCTCTTATCTTAGCAAGAAGCTGCTGCCATAGGAGATGAAGTATAGCTACGTCGAGAAAACCTGTTTAGCCATGGTCTGACTCTCAAAGAAACTGAGGCAATATTTTCAATCTTACAAAATTAAAGCTGTCTCAAAAGAGGATCCGATGAAGTATCTTTATGAGGCACCAGCATTAGTGGGGAAGCTAGCAAGATGGTTAGTTTAGTTATTAGATTTCGACATCAAATATGTTACCAAGAAGATGGTGAAAGGAAGAATAGTGGTAGAATTCCTTATCATGAACCCAATTGATGACAATGAACCATGGGAGTCAGAATTCCTAGATAAAGATCTGAGGGTAGTCTCGATAATGGGATGGAGAAATTTTTCTGATGGAGCTGTTAATCATAACAGTGTTGGAATAAGAGTTATTCTACTATCACCAACAAAAGAAGTCATCCATTCACCAAAAAGTTGGAGTTCAGAGTCACCAACAATACGGCCAAGTATGAAGCCTACGCCTTTGATTTAGAAATTATGATTGCCATAGGTATTGATAAAATAGAGGTGTTGGGAGATTCCGAGATTGGGATTTACGAGAAGGGAAGCTAAAGCCCTACCTTTAACATATCAAAAGGTTGATTGGGAGGTTAAAGCAATGCACCTTCACCCGTCTTCCTATAAGTGAGAATCAAATGGTTAGCGTATTCATTGGCATCAGTATGGGCAAGCACACAATAATTATTGGTGAGGCTAATAGTGATATTACAAGCGTGGCGTCCTTGTGAAATGGAGCCTTATTTAATAAAAATCAAAGTGGATGAGAAGCCATGGTTTTATGACGTAAAGAAATATCTAAAAGGAGAGGAGTTTGCCTGAGGAGGCCAACGAAAAAGGTAGGGCTGTGTTACGTAAGCTAGCCCAAAAATTTACTTGTCATGAGGGGATGATGTACAAGAGAATGCTAAAAAGGAAGCAGCTAAGGTGCATGGATGAGAAAGAAGCAAAGAGGCTTATGGAAGAAATCCACAGTGGTGTATGTGGGCCACACATGAATGGGCTAGTGCCTGTAAGAAAGATCACGAGGCAAGGATTCTATTGGCTTACCATGGAGACAGACTGTGTTCGATTTGTGAAGAAGTGTCACCAGTGCCAAATCAATGGAAACTTTATCCATCAACCACCCTTGGAACTATAAGGGATGGATGCACTATGGACCTTTGCTGCATGGGGCATCGATATTATAGGTGAAATAAGATTGTCAACCTCTAACTAACATCGATATGTAGTGGTGGCAATCGACTACTTCACCAAATGGATAGAAGTTGAGTCCTATACTAAGTTAGGGGTGAAGCAAATGGCGAAGTTCATTGAGAAAAACATCATATGTAGATTTCGAGTACAACATCGCGTCGTGACTAACAATGGGGCTCATTTTTAGGTAGAGACTAGGGCTTTGTTTGAGAAGTATGAAATCGAACACCATCAGTCATCTCCATACCGACCACAAGCCAATGAGGCAGTAGAAACGGGTAATAAGAATATTAAGAAGATGTTGGCCAAGGTGGTGCAGACATATAAAGATTGGGCAGAGAAGTTACTATTTGTGTTATGGGGTTGTAGGATGACACCTAGAAAGTTTGACTGGCATGACGCCATTCTCGTTGGTATATGGTTAAATAGCAGTTCTACCAATTGAGATAGAAATGAAATCAGCAAGAGTTCTGATAGAAGCAGAAGTTCTTAAGGAGGAGTGGATTCGTAGTAGATATGGACACTTGGCCTTGATTGATGAGAAAAGAATGAAGGCCAGGTATCACATACAGCTATGCCAGAAACGGGTAGCTCAAACTTCTAACAAAAGAATAAAGGCAAGGAATTTCAAAGAAGGAGAGTTGATCCTCAAGCAAGCAAGACCAGTTGTGTTTGATCCAAGAAGGAAGTTTAAACCTAATTGGGAGGGTCCATTTATTGTGACAAAGGTCATGTCTGATGGAGTTGTCATTTTATCAGATATGGAAGGGAATGAGTTCACTAAACCTATTAACATGGACAAGCTGAAGAGATATTATGTATTAAAAAAAGTGAGACAAAAGTGAGAGGAAAAATAATTAATCTGAAAACCAGAAATGGCTTATTAATGACTGAAGTTATGTCATTATGCACATATTGTTCAAAGAACAAAGATTGTACTTTTATTAACGAAATGAATATATTTGGAACAAATATATCATTTGAAATATCTTATTATTTTGCATCATAATAGAAAGGAAACATCAAACATCTAAGCCAACCAAGGAACTAATGATGTCATCTATACCTCTTCGATAGGCTACAAATAGGCTCACTGTATCGCTCACGGCACTACCTAGCTCAAAGAATAGGATCTGGAATGAAAGCCTGAAAGGTGACCCAATCCTTGTATCGATCGTCAGTCTCCAAATCAGGATCATGGAATGGGTTCCTTTCAATGGTGCGATGTGCCCAAGAATCTCTCACAAGCTCTAGATAACGAGCAAATAGTCTCCCAGGACTGAAAGCAATCGGTGGATCTATAATCCTTTACTTTTGACCATACTGACGACGTAGTCTGGCAGGATCATGGAATGAACTATGGGTGAAACCCACTAAAGGAACACATGCAATATACATCCCTATAGTAACATGCTCTAGTCTCCACCATGGACAATGCCAACAAATCTGAGTATTAGGAATGACTTGGAGCCAGTCAATCCAAGAAGAGCGTCTCTCGGGTCTCCTCCTCGTATGAAGTCAAGGGCTATAACAGAAAATGTCTCCTTCGGGTGGTATAAGGACAGATAATCCTTCTTGTAAACAAATCTGAGAAAGATGGAAAGAAGAAAAATAAGAAAAAGATGGCTAAGTTGAAAACCCAAAAAGGGTGACGTAGAAAAAAATTAAGGCAAGACCACTAAGCTTAAAACCCGAAAAGGGTAGTTGAGGCAAAAATTAAGGAATGAGAAGAGCCCACTAAGTCAAGAACCCAAAAAAGGGCTACTTAGGCAAAAGTTAAGGCAAGCTTGCTAAGCCAAAAACCCAAAAAGGTAGCTTAGCAAAAGATAGAGTGTATTAAAGAAAAAAAAATTGGCATAAGAAAAACCCGAAGAAGCAGAAGACTGCCACTAAATCTCTGACTCGGATCCATCCTGACACGATCCAACCTAATCAATGTTTCAGCCAAAATCAAGAGGACTACGGTGAAACCGGGACCCATATGAGGAATAATGGTCACAAGTTGTAGAACTCCAAGATGATTTGGTGAGACCAATAGAAACTATGCAAGAAGACAGAACTAAAAAAGGCGAAGCCAGCCAGGCGAAACCCTATCCATCATCCCGAGCAAAGGCATGATGGAGGATAATCTTACTCTACCACCCCTGGTGTGAATGCCCATGGTGGAAACCAGAAAGTCAAAAAAGTGTGCGAGATTAGATGTTGTTGGTGTCTGGATAGTGGGCAGAATGAGGCTCTCAAAACTGGAAGAATGATGACTAAGTATGGCAGAGAATTCCTCATACAAAAGGCAAAGCTCCTGCCCATTAAAGCAAAAGACGTGATCGTGAAAATCCAAAAAAGGTTAGATAATCCTTTAGAAAAGGGATGTCAAGCTTGACATGGCGAAGAAACTTTGGATGGCAAAGGCTGACAAGCTCGAGTGGTTTCCAATCCTCATCCCTCAAAGGCCTCAGAAGGGGCTGGAAGATCTAGAGAGAAGATTCAGACATGTTAAATGACACGAAAAGGTGTTAATACAAAGAACGAAACCTCCAGAAACGAGAAAAAAGTGCACAGAAGTAGCCACAAGGGATAACGCTTAAATGGTGCACAAATTGAGACAAAATAGGGCCAGAGAGCCGTCATTTGACTATTTGACTATGAGCTGATTGTTGCATGATAGCTAGATGGCTGTTAGATAGCTGCATGATTGTCAGACAGTCACCGATGGTCTGATGCTCGGCCAACAGTTATTAGGCCTTTTTAGCCCATCTATGCGATCCTTCAACTTCTAAAACACATGCTGATGAATGGTTTCGAGTGTCTGGCCTCCAGATTTTGTAATGTTGTACAGAATTGAACAACTAATGATGTAGAAACAAATTCAAATGAATTTGGATGTAAATTCAGTATAATGTGCAAAATGTATGGAAGTAGAAATAAAAAAAGTTTCACTAAATCTTTGAAATTTATTATACATCGTGAAAGTTCTTACATGAAAGTAAAGTATCCTGATAAAAGCCGGTGGTGACAGACCTCAGTCATTGCCATCATTATCAAATATCGAAGGAGAAAGCGGCAACGTAAGCCTAAAGGAGCTCCACCTCATGTTGCAAATGGATGACTTCTTGACGATCCGTTTGACCAAGCAAAAAATCATATATTTAGAAGAACAATTAAGATAGAAAGCATACATACATGAATTAAAGAAAGACACCTTACTTGATATCGGTGAGACATCTATAAAACATATCCATGTGAAGCGGCCTGCATGCAAAAAACCAACTCCATAGAAGATCGTGGCACCTACGTTCCATTTCATTCCTGTTAGTGATAAATGACAGAGAATTTGAGAAATGACAGAGTGGTGTTCTCCCTTCAAACAATAGATCTTCATCAGTAAAGGTGATTTCTCCCCTTTCTCTTACCCCTTAGGTTCTCCTCCAGTCAAGGCGGTTAACATTTCACCAATAGTGGCAGCCACTGATATCTTTACTTTCCCCAAAGCCTTCACCATGGCTTCTTTATGCCTTTGGGATGACATAAGTAAATCCCAAATGTTAGAATTCGCTTGAGTCTTCTTAGGTTGTTTGATCGTTTGATCTGCTTCTTCTTTAGCTTCTTCCTTGACAACTGTAAGCACTGGATTTTTTAGGCTCAAGAATAAAGTGAAGACAAATGTCGAGCAGAAAAATGGCCAAAATGCCCTTCAGAGTCAAGAAGAGAAAGATGAAAAGAAGTTGGCGAAGAGTCTGAAAAACTGACACATGAATTTGAAAACTCACATAAATTAGTCTGAGAGGAATCCAATCATAAATCATATACTGTTATGATGCTATGATTGTCAAGTTTTCATAAAAATTTACGGATCATGAATCAAAGTTGAATTGAAAAAGTTATATATGATTGAAGGGACAAAGGTCTGAAGAGGCTGCATCAAAGGTTGATAAAAAAGGAAAGGGGGCCGAAAGGAAATTGGCCAGCCAGCCATCAGACAATCGCCCGACCATTTAACAATTGCCCGATTGTTGACCAATGGCCGGGTGTCCATCAAATGGCCGCCTGGTCCTTGGAGGCTTATTTTAAAAAATTAGCTTTGGGAGTTTCCTTTTTCATCTTCACCCCTCTCCTATATAAACCTTACTCCTCTCACTTTGTAATACACACCGATTGTCGACTATAATCATCTCTTTCTCCCTCTTGAAGACATCTCAAGAATGTGAGAAGTCTTTTCAAGTATAATTTTTTAGGTGTTCTATTGCTCTAAACCCATAAAGGGTACTTCTTGAGAGCAAAATTCTCTCCTCCCCCCCATGTTCTCTTTTATTTTTCTTGCTTAGAATAAGCATGTTTAGGATTTGTTTCTATTCTTAGGAGCATGTCTAGGGCTATTATGAATTGTGCTAACCCAATTTGTTTTGCAAGGTGGAAATGTCTGTCAAGGTAAGTCATCTTCCATTTCCTTATTTAGAAACATGCATAGGAATTTAATTTCTTCATGGATGGATAGAAATATGCTTACGATAACATGTTTAGAATTATTCTTAAGAGGACATGATTAGAATCGTGCTAGAAAAAATTTATTTGCTTTGTTAAATGCGAGGAAGTAGCATAGAATTGGTAAGACTTACCATTTTGCCCTTGAATATCTTGTTTGAGTAAGAATAGCTATGATTGATTTCAATTGTTTGAATTAGGCTAGAAATGCCATAATTAGGCTAGAATATGCCACGAATGCCATGTTAGGCTAGAACATGTCATGAATGTCATGATAATGGATATGAATTATGATAGGTAGAATGCCACAATAGAAGTTATCCAATCTAGGCTAAAATGCCATGATATTAGATTATGGCTTTATTTGATTTATAATTTGTTAATTTATGAATGTATGAATATACCATTATTAGAAGTATAATTGAGTGATTGTATAATGCCATGAAATAGGCTTAATAAGCATTGGATAGACTCACATGTGATGGTGAGGAATTCACTATTTATTGAGTCTTGAATTGAATGTCTTGATATGCATGAATATGCTTTCTATTATTGAATGTTTCAATCTTATAAATGAATGGATGTTATATTGGAAGTGTTAAAGTAGAACTTACTTTATTGTTGAATAACAACTATTGTAATCCTTTTCCCATTCCCCCATGTTTGAAATGAATTGTAACTCTATTCTCCCCCCTCTTTCTTTATATGAATATACAACTGTTTTGATTGAATAGTCATCAACATCTTTAATAAAGATAAAAATTAGAATGTGTGCATAAAATGAACCATTTAAGTGGACTAAGTAATAACACGAGATATTTTTATTTTGTATTTCCCAAGTGGAGGCCGGTTTTACGTCCGGGCAGTTTGAAAGACTCATACCTAACTTTCTAAACCCATCTCTGAAAGGATAAGGGTAGTTTAGGTCCCGAAACGAGTGATCAGATTGCCCCCATTTATTCCCAATTAAATAATTGGGCGGCGACTCCTTTCTCCAGATGTGCCCACGGCTCGTTTGTGTTCCTTAAGCCTCAAAAGAGGCTTTGACACAGTGTCGTGGTCGCAAACACCCCGGGGAAATGAAAGCTCCATTCACAGCAACTTCTTTGCCTTTCCCTACTATCTCTTTAGTAGTTTTATCCTTTTCCTTCTCATGATAAAATCTACCACTCCTTGTCACTCCTTGGACATTCTCTCTCTCACCCCTGAGTGTTTCTTCCTTGTGTGTTTCTCCCTCATGTGTTTTTCCCTCAATTCTTACTTCCTATGCTTCATCGCTACTAAAGTTAGCCCAAAAGTTTGGAAGGGTCATGACTTTAGGGATATCATCCCAAATCCCCATAACTCTTACCTCTTTACTCCTTATAGGCAGGCTCCCTTTCCTTACAAGACTCTTAACTCGCTTTCCTTTCATAGCTTCACTACCCATTTTTTACCTTGATTCTTCTAGCAGGCGGGCTTTTCAGCCCCTTTTCTAGCCCTTCACTTTTTGGCAAAGGAGCTTGATTGCGAGGGCTTATTCTTGATAGGTGTTATTTCGACTTCTGGTTCTTCTTATAGTTTTTACTTTTCTTGATCATTGAGATTCACAAGTTTGAGCTCTAGGCTTTGCCTGACTTCCTTCATTGCAATGTTAGTCTACCCACCTTTCTCCTGTGTGAATCTTGGTTGGCAAAGGAACAAATTCACCTTCCACCCTCTCAATGATCTCCTTGGGCTCTTCTTCTTTGGACTCTTCAGCCTTGGACTTCTTTGTTGAGACCACCCTTCTAGTGGATTGTTCTAGCTTGGATTTCTCCCTTCTCTTAGCCCTCTTAGCCCTGCTCAATCTACTTTCCTTGAAAGAATTGATCACTTGCTCTTTAGTTAAGCCCAATCCAATCATATTGGCCGATGAAGGAGGCATATGATTGTAATAGGGCAATGCGTTACTCCTTGTGTTGGGCTCATATGTCTCTGGGTTGGGAATTTGGCCTTCGTTGATCAAATATGGGATCTCATGGCGAAGGTGAGTGTAGCATCAATCTCGTGATGAGTCACTTGTGAAATTCACACTTCTCGTGATGCCTCCAATTCCTTGGTAATGGATTTGGAAGCTTTCTTGGTGGTAATACCTGCAAGATCCCTTTAGCTCTTAGCCTTGCAAAGATTTTGGAAAAGGGGCCTTCCCAAACGACTGAACCTTCTTTGTGGGGCAACTGCCCTCACTTCTACATGTTTTGTGCTAGGTCCACTAGGTTGGTGATACTGCCCTTGACTTCTTCGAGGGTAGCTATGATTGCTTCTCTTCTATCTGGACTCCAATTCTTCTATTTTGATGCCTGAGTCATATAAGTCTTCAAAGGTCTTGATAGGGAAGCCTGCTAATCTATCGTTGATGAAACTATGGTCTCCATTGATCACCATGCAAGCCTGGTTCTTTTCCACCGGCTTCGTGGTCATTTTGGCTACCTTAGCCCTCCAACAAACTAGGTACTCCGAAAAAGTCTTATTGGGTTGTTCCTTCGTCATCTCCATATCCCTCAAAGTTACCCCCAATTGGGTATTGTGGCGATACTGTTCCACGAATTGTTGAGAAAGTTCATCCCAAACTTCTTGAACTCTTTTAAAAAGGTCGTGATACCATGCTACGACATCGTCTTCTAAGGATAGCATGAAGTATTTCAAAATGTGCTCTTTCATCAAAGGAGTGGTAGCCATGATGGCTGCATATTGCCTTAAATGCATTTTTGGGTTGCCCTCTCCATTCAACTTGGGCAAGTCTTACAAGTGAAACTTTGGAGGCAAATCTTGGTCTCCTATAAGCAAGATGTCATCTAAGTCTTCGACCCCTTTGAGCCCCTTCTTCTTCAAGAGGGATTGGACCTTCTCCATATCCTTGGCTAATTGCTTGACAGACTCAGGTTCTTCATGGTTGACTGTGCTTTTCCCCCTATTTTTGCCTTGGCTAGTCTCACGATCATGCAGTTAGGCCCATTTCATAAAGCTTCAATGAGTTGGGCCATTTGCTGTTAGAGCACAGTGATGTCAACCCTCACTTGAGCCATTTCAACATTGTTGTTATTAGGTGCTCCCATTTCATCTTATTGTCTTGTCAAAAAACCAGCTCATCTAACCCAAGCAGTGTGGCTATAAAAAAAAAGGTGTTAATGCCTTGGATGCATGCATGTATGCATGATATGATACATGCTCATATAAAGGCATAAACACGCTTTCAGCCTTCCAACCTTATTCCCCCCACACATGTGAGGTTGAGTCTCTTTTCCTATGTTTTTTGGTCTCATTCCCAAGTCATCATCATGGGAGGTGGGAATGTGGATCATCTCTCATAATTCTAACATTCATGTTGATGTTTGGATTCTTCATGATTATCATAAACATGGCTTTTAAACATCATAATAACCTTAACTTGTGACCCATGCCCCCCATCTTATTCTTATGGGTGACTTGACATGTGGCATTCATTCGTGGTTCCATGAGGTTTGAGTCAATATTATTCTAATCATGGGGATCTTACATCCATAAACATGCATCTCAACATGGGTTTTGGATATTCATCCTATTGGAAAGTTCTAGAGTCGTCTACATGTGTTTGAGTCTTAAGGATCTAATCGTTTGGGCTCCTTCGAGCGAGAGATGTCCTTTTGGGCCAATATATTTTTATACCAATTTAATGGTATGTGCTTAAAGGTGGTGAGACCAACATGGGTTGTCTAGGGGTCGAATGGAGCCAAAGACTTCTCATGCCAATGTCATATGGCTAGTTTAGGCAATTTGTGCTCATTGTGGGGAAAAGTGTTGTGATGCAAGGACTTATTATACCGACATGAGCTATTAGAATTTAGTATTCCCATCGGAATCAACTTCTTTTATTCCCAGTGGGGCCACCACTGTGAACAAGACTTTCATCCCAGCAGAGTATTTGCGACCATGACATTGTGTCAAAGCCTCTTTTGAGACTTACGGGAATACAAACGAGCCATAGGCATGTCTAAACAACGGAGTCACCATCCAATTATTCAATTGAGAATGAATGGGGGCAATCCAATCACTTGCTTTAGGACCTAAGCTACCCCCATCCTTTCAAAGACAGATTCAGGAAGTTAGGTATGAGTCTTTCGACCTGCCCAGATTAAGATCCAGCCTCTGCTAAGAAATAATAAATAATCACATCTAATGTTGTTACTTAGTTCATTTAGTGTTATTCATTTTATGCACACATTTCCATTTTATATTTGTTAGTAATGTGGGGTGATCATTCAATCAGTGTCAATTATATGAGCATCCATAGAAAGAGGGAGGAGAATGGGGTTACATTTCTTTTCAAACATGGGGGAATGGGAAGAGCACCACATCGCTTTTATTCTTCAATAAAATAAAATTTAAAATGTATATTCATCCAACATAAGTTTAAATATCAAATACAAATAGTCTATTCGAGATCCAATAGATAATGAATTCCTCGCCACCATACGTGAGTCTATTCAACGTCTGTTGAACCTGTATTCATACATTAAGTCATTCAGTCCTCGTGATGGTCCCTCACCTTTAATATGAGTCCAACACTACTTCAAGGCATTACACAATTGCACTTCTATCATAACACAAACATTCATACATTCATAAGTGAACAAATTACAAATCATACAAAGCCATAATCTAATATCATAGTATTCTAACTCAGATTTGTTAAATTCTATCACGGCAATTCTACCCATATCTATTCTAGCAGTATTCATATCAATTCATTGCATTTCTAGCCTAATCATAGTTGTTATGGCATATTCTAGCCTAAACGTGGCATTCATGGTATATTCTATCCTAATTAAAGCAACTAAAATCAATCATAGCATACAAGGCAAAATGGTAATTCTTACCTATTCTATACTATATTCTATGCTATTTTCCAAGCATACATCAAAGCAAATATAAGTCTTCCTTAGAATGATTCTAAGCATTCGCAAATAAATTAAATTCTTAGGCATGATTCTAATAAAGAAGGAATAGTGGACTTACATTAACACGCTTATCCAATTGCAAAATAAATTGGGTTAGCACAATTC
The DNA here is from genome assembly GCA_013180625.2 of Boswellia sacra. Taxonomy (NCBI): domain Eukaryota; kingdom Viridiplantae; phylum Streptophyta; class Magnoliopsida; order Sapindales; family Burseraceae; genus Boswellia; species Boswellia sacra. The sequence continues at coordinate 41,733 of SNVD02011405.1, forward strand.
ATAGTAACCGTAAATATGCTTATAAGCATAAAATTAAACCCTAAACATGCTTTTTCTAAGCAGGAAAAATAAAAGAAAAAATAGGAGGGAGGAGAGAATTCTGTTCTCAAGACATACCCTTTGTGGCTTTAGAGCAATAAAACGCCTGAAAAAATATCTATACTGGAAAAAACTTCTTGAATTCTCGAGCGTGTCTTCAAGAGGAAGAAAGATGATTGCATTTAACAATCAGTTTGTCCTACAAAGTGAGAGGAGGGAGGTTTATATGGGAGGGGCGTGAAGACGAAAAAGGAAGTTTTTAAGGCTAATTTCTAAAAATAAGCTACAAAAGGCTGGACGGCCATCTCCAAACGACCGAACGACTATCTGACAGTTGATCAGCCATCAACCAACAAATAGGTGGCTACCAAATGGCAGACAGCTATCTTGGACAACAAGGTGGTTGTTTGATTGCCAGCCAGTCAATATTCCTTTGGCCCTTTCCTTTTTCATCATCCTTCGATGTAGTCCCTTCAAACCTTTGTTCCTTTGATCGCACATAACTTCTTTAATTCAACTCTGATTTGTGATCTATAAATTTTTTTGAAAACTAGAGATCTGTAGCTTCATAACAGTATATGACTCATCAATAGATTCTTCTTGGATTAACTTTTGTTAATTTTCAAATGCACATGTCAATTTTCCAGGCTCTTTACCAATTTCTTCTTACCCTTCTCTTCTTGGCCCTCAACGGCATTTTGGCCTTTTTCTTTGCTCGACAGTCATCTTTATCTCATCATCGAGCTTAAAAAACTCAGTCTCTACAATAAACACATTAGCCTTTGAGTGGGAACACCTTTTCATAGGAGTGGAAGAGGAAAGAAGATGTTGAGAAGTCTCACAGAATAAACATGAGGGTGAAGACGTCAAGATGGAATAAGGAAGGACGAAGTGAGAGTACTTCGTCGACCTTTGTGTCTCACAAACCTCTCCAAAATAGGGGCAAGCTATAGAAAATGGATTTTTTAGGCTCAATGATGAAACGAAGATGAATGCCAAGTAAAGAAAATGATCAAAATGCCTTTGGAAGCTGAAAAGGAAAGCAGTGATAAAGAATTGATGAAAGGTCTAAAAAATTGATATGTAACTACAAAAAAGTCACAAAAATTAATCCAAAAGGACTCAGTTGATGAGTTATATAGCATTGTGAAGCTACGGATGTCTAGTTTTCATGTAAACTTATAGATTACAAATTGGAGTTGAATTCAAAAAGTTATGTGCAACCAAGCAGGCAGAGGTCAAAAAGGGCTACACTAAAAAAAGGCAAAATAGGAAGGACCGAAGGTAAACAGTCACGTGATAGTTTGTCAACAGCCACCTGATTGTTGGTTATGTATTTTACAAAATTTACATTAAGGACCTTTCATATTTATTTCTTTGCTTCCTTTTTTAATCCAACCCCTCTCCTATATACGCAGCCCTCCTCACTTACTTTGCAAGACATCCGAAAATCCTCTTTTCTCCCTCTTGAAGACATGCTTGACAATTTGAGAAGTTTTTTCTAGTCTAATATTTTTGGGCGCCTTATATTGCTTTAAACCAAAAAATGGTATGTCTTGAGAGCAGTGCTCTCTTCTCCCTCCTTATTTATTTTTTACTTTTCTTATTTTAGAATAAGCATGTTTAGGATTTATCTTTATGCTTAAAAGCATGTTTATGGGTTATTGTGAATTGTTCTAACTCTTGTTTGTTTTACGAGATGAATAAGCGTATCAAGGTAAGTCTGCTTTCGTTTCTTTATTAGAATCATGTGTAGGGGTTCATTTTCTTTGCAAATACTCAGAAACATGCGTAGGAGCACATGATTAGAATTATACCAAAGGGAACTTATGATTGCTTTGAAGTATGCTAGGAAATAGCATAGAATAGGTGTGGATTACCCTAATTGCCCTTGAATGCTTTGGTTGAACTAGAATAGCTGTGCTTGATTTTAATTGATTGAATTAGGCTAGAAATGTCATGATTCCTTAGAAATTGAAATGAATTATGCTAGAATAGTAATAGGTAGAATTACCATGATAAAATTATCATATCTAGGTCGAAGTGCCACGATTCTAGATTTTGACTTTGTATTTTGATTAATTAATATAAATGAATGTGTGAATACACTACGATTAGAAGTATGATTAAGATGATGCCATGAAGTGATGGTGAACTCACATTGATAGTAATGGACCATTACTTATAATGAATGAATATATGAGTATATCCATGAAGAGGCTTAATAGACTCGCATATAAAGTGAGGAGAAATTCATTATCTATTGAGTCTCGAATTGATTACTTATATTTGATATTTAAATGTACGATTTATGTGAACGAATGAATGCTATATTTGAAGTGCTAAAGTATAATTTACTTTACTATTAAAGAAAAATCAAATCTTTTTCCGCTTCCCCCATGTTTGAAGGAAATGTAATCTATTCTCCTTCGTCTTTGTTTGTATGAATATACAATTGTCCATATAGAATATCATCTTAAATGTCTTAAAGAAGATAAAATTGGAATTTGTGCATAAAATGAGCAACTTAGGTGGACTATATGGCAATACAAGTTATTTCAATTTGGTATACCCTACTAGAAGCTGGATTTTGATTCGAGCGAGGCGAATGGCTCATACGTAACTTCCCAAACCCATCTCTAAAGGGATAAGGATAGTTTAGGCCCTAAAGCGAGGGATCGAAATACTCTTATTCAATCCTAATTACAAAATTGGGTGGTGACTCCATTTCTCCATACATGCCCATGGCTTATTTGTGTTCCTTTAAGTCTCGAAAGAGGCTTTGACATAATGTCGTGGTCGCAAATGCTCTAGCAGGATAAAAGCCTCATTCACAGACGTGCCCATGGCTTATTTGTGCTCTCTTAAGTCTTGAAAGGCGCTGTGACACAGTGACGTGTTTGTAAATGCTTTGGCGAGATGAAAGCCCCGTTCACACCTCCTTTATCTAGAAACATGATTAGGAGTTTATTTCTTTACGAATGTCTTAGAATCATGCTAGGAGCACATGATTAGAGTCATGATTAAGAGTCAAACTTATAATTGCTTTCAAGCATGCTAGAAAATAGCATAAAATTTGGTAAGAATTACCTTGATTGATTGAATTATCATGTTTACTTTGATTGCTTTAGGCTAGAAATGCCATGATTAGGCTAGAATGCCCTCATTTGCTATGATTGATTGAATTAGCCTATAAATGCCACGTATAGGCCAGATTTGCCATATTTAGAATGCCATGAAAGAATTGTCTTGAATAGGTTAGAATTGCATGCTTGGTAAAATTAGGATGATAGAATTATCAAATTAGGTAGAAGTGCCGTGATTTTCGTTCATGCCCTTAGTTGGACTTTTGTTGATTTATTATGAATGTATGTATGAATATACTATGATTGAATGATTGCATGTTGCCACAAAGTGGTGATGGACTCACATTTGATGGTAAGGGACCATCACTAAGAATATATCAATGCAATGATTGCATGCTTAAGGAGGCTCGATAAGTATTGAATAGACTTACATATGGGGAAGGGAAATTCACTGTTTATTGAGTCTTAAATTGATTCATTATATTGATTATATGATCTGCATGGTATGAATGAATGAATTTTTTTAAGTGTTAGAAGTACATTTACTTTATTTATTGTTAAATAACAAATTGATGTAATTCTCCTTCCATTCCCCCATGTTCGAAAGGATATGTAATTTTTTTCTCCTTACCTCCTTCTATGTATGAATAGGCAATTGTCATGGTTGAATATACCTCATGTGTCTTAAAGAGGATAAAATTGGAAAATGTGTGCATAAAATGAACAACATAAGTGGACTATATAACAAATTCAAGCTATTTTTATGTAGGTTAGATTTATATCCCAGCAGACCAAAGGCTAATATCTAACCTCCCAAACCCATCTCTGAAGGATGAGGGTAATTTAGGCCTTGAAATGAGGGATTGAATTGCCATAATCCATTTTCCCAATAGAAAATTGGGTGGTGACTTTATTCTCCAGACGTGCCCATGGCTCATTTTTGTTCCCTTTAGTCTCAAAAGAGGCTTTATCAGAGTATCATAGTTGCAAGCGCTTGGACGGGATAAAAGCCCCATTCACATTGGTGACTCTACTTGAGACATGAGAAGCTAATTCCATTTGAGATACCAAATTCCAATAGCTTACTTTGTTATTTTGAGTCCTTGCATTACTACACATTGGCACACAATGAGCACGAATTGCCTAACTAGTCATGTGCCATTCACATGAGAAGTCTTTGGCTCCATTCGACCTTTGGATGACTCATGTTGGTGTCACTACCTTTGAGCACGTACCATTGACGTGGTATAAAAGGAGACTAGTCCAAGAAGGCATCTCTCGCCCAAAAGAGCCTAGACCATTAGACCCTTAAGACTCCAACCTATATAGATAAATCTAGAAATTGCTAATAGGATGAATATCCAAAACCCATCTTGAAATTCATGTCCATGAATGTAAATTCCACATGACTTGAATAACAATGACTCAACCTCATGGAACCATGAACGAATGCCATATTTTAAATCACTTGTAAGAACAAAATGGGGGTGAATGCCATGACTTAAGGTTATCATGACATTTAGAGCCATGTTATGATAATCATGAAGAATCCAACATCAACTTGAAAGCTAGAATTAGGAGAGAAGACCTCACATTCCAACATCCCATGACGATGACTTAGGAATGAAGCCAAAATCCTAGGAAAGAGACTTGACCTCATGTGTGTCAGAGGAATAAGATTGGAAGGCTAAAAATGTGTCTATGCCCTTAAATGAGCATGCATCATATCATGCATACATGCATGCATGCATTGCATTAACAACTTTGTTTGAAGCCATTATAGCTTTCTTTAGATGAGGTGGATGAAATAGCCAACCAAGGTGAAGAAATGGGACAAATAAAGGCTAGCATACAAGAATTGAAATGGTAGGTGGCTTAAGTCATCAAAATTTTGAGAGAAGCAGGCAAGTTAATTGCAAGTACAATTACTAATCAAGACGAGGGGATTAATGAGATCAGTATAGACATAGAAACGTTAAAGCAACAATTGTTTACCCAAATACTCACTTTAACATTACAAGACTTGGCCTTTGAGAGAAACTTGAATCAATCCAATAGGTTAACCAATGAGAATATCACTGTTTATGCCACAAAATGGCTGAGTAAGTTTCGCATTTGGGGGAATCTTTGTCAAAGATCTTTGCTAGATTAAAAGTTGAAAGGGTCTTGCAACCATTGCTACCTTATAAATCTATTACCAAGGAATTGGACGCACAAGAAGTGTGAAATCCATCAAGTAACCAATTAGAAGACCGATGATTGCACTCGTCTTCATCACAAGATTCAAGATTTGATTGATGAGGGTCAGATTCTCAATCTGAAGCTTTAAAAGCCCTATACGAGAAGCAACCCACTACCCAACTACATTGAGGTACCTCCTCTATCGACCAACATTATTGGGTTGGGAGTTTGTCATGAACTACTTGATCGAGGAGTAGGTCATGAACTCTTTTAAGGAAAAAAGCGGATCAAGTAGTGTTGAGAGAACCAATAGAAGGGAGAGCAATCCAAGCTTAAGCAACAAAAAAGGGCCCACTAGAAAGGTGGCCACCAACAACAAGCCTAAGAAGGAGGAGTTTGAAGAAGGAAAACCCAAAGAGATCATTGAGATGGTGGAAGAAGAGTCCGTTCATTTGGCAACACAAATTTTCACCAAGAAGGGTGGATGGGCCAACATCACTATGAAAGGGGTCAAGCAAAGCCTGGAACCCAAATTTGTATGCATTAGTGACCAAGAAGGGGAGGAGAATGAAGAAAAATATAGAGTGAAAGATGAAGAAGCATCCATCAAGAGAAATCAGCATCTATGAGTACCTTTGCCAATAAACGGATGGCAAGAAAATGGGCTAGAGGAGGCCTGCCATCGAGAAGACTTCAGGTGAAGAATAGTAGTGAAGCTAGGAAGGGGAAGCGAGGTGAGAGCCTTGTGAGAAGAGAGAGTTTGCTTAGAAGGTGTAAGGAGGTAGGGGCCATGGGTATTTAGGATGACATTCCTTAAATCAAGACCATTCCAAACTTTTGGGCTAACTTTAGTAGTGATGAAGAAAAATAGGTGCGAATTGAGGGAGAAACACTTAAAAATGGGAGTGAGAATGTACAGGAAGTAACAAGGACTGATAGATTTTACCATAAGAAGGAAAAGGACAAAGCTATTGAGAAGGACAAAGAGGTTGCCAAGGATGAGATCAAAGAAGAAAAGACCAAGCCATCAAATAATTGATAAACACTCAAGCGAATGCTAGCATTTAGGACTTGTTAATCTTGTCTCAAAAGAATAGAGGAGCCATGGAAAAAGTTGGCAGATGAGGAGACTTAAATGGCTGCCACTCCTAATGAGATGTTGACTACCATGATTGGGAGAGAACCCAAAGGGTAAATGAAAAGGGTATGATCACCTTCACTGATGATGACTTACCTTTCGACAGGAGGAATCACAACAAACCATTGTTTATAATCGTAGAGATAGGAGGGAATATTTCTCCTTGTATCATGGTGGATGATAGGTCCGCCATCAATATTGTTCCTATGAAGATATTGCACAAGTTTGGTGTTGAAGAAGATGACCTTAAACCTTGTGAGATGGTGATCATGGCTTATGATAACTCGAAGAGAAGTGTGATTGGGATTTTTATGGCGTTAGTAAAGACTGGCCTATCAAAGTGATGATTGAGTTCACGGTCCTAGCCATTCCTATCACCTTTGCTGCTTTGTTGGGTCGAACGTATTTCCATCCACTTGGTGGGGTTCTTTCCAACTTGCACTGAAAGACTAGATTCAACTTGGATGAAGAGATTATGATGATCCAAGCTACTTCGACCATTGCACCCACTGCTTTAAGTGTAAAGGTTTGAGAGAACCTTACATGGGTGGGATTCATGTGGCCATGACTGATGAGGTCAACTTGATAGTTAAGAAAATCATGAAGAAGCGAGGATACTTTCCAGGAACTAGGTTGGGGAAGAATAGAAATAGACTACCATCCTTTCCAAATTTTAAGGGTCTATGTGTCCGATGAAGATGGAGACTTTGAGATGAAAGGTGGGGGGGGGGGGGGGTGTAGGAGTTCATCAAGTTTCTCAAAGCATAAGATACAAAGTATGTGGGAGGTACTACACCATAGGTTGACAAGTGAAAGCTTAAGCTCTATTTTGAAATTTTCAAAGACAAACTCTAAGTTGAAATCTCCAAGGGATATGAGTTGGTTGAGGATATTGAGAAGATTAAGATCAAGGAAGAGAAGCCTAAGGATCCAGTGCCTCCAGCAAACCTATCAGTTGACCTTGCCATTTTCATTGAAAAAGGGATCAAGGCTATCTACTATGAAGATGTATTTGTTCCTAACCTCTTTGAAGAAGAGGACATTGTATATGTTTCCAAGTTCAATGCAACGAAAAATAACTTTACTTGTGTGATGTCTTTCCTAATAGAACTATGCATAATAAGTTGTGTTTCACTAGCATATCTGATGTACATACCATTGAAACTCAACATTAATCTTGGTATAATTAAAAACCAAGAACTTATGCATTACACTTGATGCAACTCTTAAAAACAGAAAGAGAGAGGGATTTGAAAAATTGTTAAAGAAACATGGAGAAGTCTTTGCCTGGTCCTATGATGACATGCCTGGAATTGGTAGAAGTATCATCGAGCACAAGATTTTGACATGAAATTGGTCAAGAAAAAAGTTGAGAAGGCTAAGATTAGAATGGGCTCAAAAAATAAAGGAAGAAGTGTCTAAGTAGATTGAAGCAAAGTTCCTAGACGGGGTAAAATATATAGAGTGTTTAGCCAAAATCGTGCCTCTGCTAAAGAAGGATGGAAGAGTCTGGATGTATGTCTACTATCAAGATTTGAACAAGGCCTTACCAAAAGATGACTTCCCTTGCCTCACATAGATGTGTTGGTAGATAATGTTATAGCTAGTCATGTTCTCATTCATAGATAGGCTTTTTGGGTGCAACCAATTAATGATAGCCAATGAACACAAGATGAAAAATGGCCTTCATTACGGAGTGAGGAACCTACTTTTACAAGGCGATGCTCTTCAGGTTGAAGAATGCAAGGGCAACCTACCAACAGATGGTGATGACGTATTCCATGACATGAGGCATAAGGAGATAGAAGTTTATGTCGGTGATGTGAAGGTAAAGTCCAGAACAAGAGATGGGCATTTCGAAGCCTTAGATTCTTGGAAATAGTGAAGAAGTATAAGCTAAAGCTAAATCTGAAGAAGTGTGTTTTTAGAGTCACCCCACGGAAGCTATTAGGGTTCATAATTGGCAAGAAGAGGATAGACGTAGATCTCGACAAGGTTAAGGCAATTACTAAGATGCCATCACCCAAGATGGAGAAAGAAGTTCGTGGCTTTCTTGGGAAGATCTAATACATCAGTCAATTCATTGCCAAGCTGACGACAATTTTTACACCCATCTTTAGGCTTCTAAAGAATGATCAGTCAGTATTATGGAATGATCAGTGTCAAGAAGCATTTGAGAAGATTAAGAAGTATTTGCAGAATCCGTCCGCTTAAGCGTGGCAAGAGTCTAACTCTCTTTTTAGCTCTTGAGGAAGAGGCAATCGGTGCCATGCTAACATAAGAAGATGAGAACGATGTAGAGCATGCCATCTATTATCTTAACAAGAAGTTTTTGCCTTATGAGATGAAGTATAGTTACACGAAGAAGACGTGCTTAGCCATGGTGGGGCTTTTAAAAAAGTTAAGGCATTATTTTTAGTCTTACAAGATTAAGGTTGTATCGAAGGAGTACCCAATAAAATATCTCTATAGAACAACATTATTGGTGAGGAAGTTAGAATGATGGCTGATTCAACTACTGAAATTTGGCATTGAATACGTCACCAAAAAGTGGTGAAAGGAAGAGATATTGTAGAATTCTTAACCATGAATATGGTCAATGATGAGGAACTATGGGAGTTGGATTTCCTAGATCAACATCAAGGGGTAATCTTAATACTAGGATAAAGGATTTCTTTAACAGAGCTGTCAATGAAAATGGTGTTGGAATATGAGTAATTCTACTCTCACTAACTGAAGAAGTCATCCCTTTTGCTCAGAAGCTAGAGTTTAGAGTCACCAATAACATGACTGAGTATGAAGTCAATGCCTTTGGGTTAGAGATCTTGATTGCTATGGGAATTGATAAAGTAAAAGTGTTGGGTGATTTGAAGTTAGTCATCTTACAAGCTATTGAAGATTGGGATCTAAGGGAATGAAGGCTCAAATAGTACCTTAAGCACATCATAAGGTTAGTTGGGTAGTTCAAGCAATTTAACTTCACCCATCTTCCAAGAAATGAGAATCAGATGTTTGATGCCTTAGCTTATTTGGCATCAATTTGGGTAAGTGCTTAAAAGTTGTTGGTTAGAGCAATAGTGATATCACAAGCATAGGGCCTGTGCTACATGGATTCCCAAATAATGGAAGTAGAAGTGGATGAGAAACAGTTGTTCCATGATCTGAAGAGGTACCTAGAAAAGAGAATTTTGTAGAGGAGGCTAATGGAAAAGATAGGGGTGTGTAACAACGGTTGGCCTAACAATTTACTTGTCATCAAGAAATGATGTACAAATGAGCCAAAAGGGATGCAATTGAGATCTGTCGATGAGAAAGAAATGAGAAGGCTTTGCGGAAGAAATCTATAGTGCTGTATATGGGCCACACATGAATATGCTAAAGGAAGATCATGAGATAAGGCTTCTATTGGTTAACCATGGAGATAGATTACGTCTAGTTCATGAAGAGGTGTCACCAATGTCATATCAATGGAAATTTTATTCATAAACCACTCCTGGATCTATAAGAAATGGCAACACCATGGCTCTTTCTGTATAGGGTATTGACATCATAGGCGAAAAAAGGGCGCCAGCCTCTAATCAGCATCAATATGTGGTGGTGACAATCAACTACTTCACTAAATGGATAAAAGCTGAGTCCTACAGTAAACTAAGGGCAAGGCAAATGGTGAGGTTCATCAAGAAAAATATCATATACAAATTTGGAGTGCCACATCATGTTGTGACTAATAATGGAGTTCATTTCCATACTAAGACTAAGGCCTTGTTTGGAAGTATAGGATTGAACACCATAAGTCTTCTCCATATCGACCACAAGCAAATTGAGTAGTAGAGGTAGCCAATAAGATTATCAAGAAGATGTTGGCTAAGACGGTGCATACATACAAAGATTGAGGGAAAAGGTATTGTTTGTGTTGTGAGGTTATAAAACCATGCCTTAAAGCTCCACGAGCATGATACCATTCTTGTTGGTGTTTGGTTTAGATGCGGTCTTACCAATAGAAATAGAAATGAAGTCAGCAAGGGTTCTGATAGAAGCAGAAATTCCTGAAAGGGAATGGATTTAAAACAGATGTGAGCAATTGCCCTCAATTAATGAGAGGAGGATGAAGGCCAAATATCACATACAATTGTACCATAAACTGGTCGCCTGAGCTTTTAACAAGAAAATAAGGATGAGAAAGTTCAAAGAAGGAGAATTGGTCCTTAAGTAAGCCAGATTGGTAGTGTTTGATCCAAGAGGAAAGTTCAAGCCCAACTGAGAGGGTCTATTCATTATGACAAAGGTCTTGTCCAGCGGAGCCGTCATCTTATTTGACATGGAAGGGAATGAATTCACTAAGCCCATTAACATGGACAAGCTGATGACATACTATGTGTGAAAGTGAAGAAAAAGACTAGAGAGTGAGAGAAAATAATTAATAAAAAAAATAGAAATGGCTTATTAATGACAATAGTTGTCTTATTGCGTACATATTGTTCATAGAATAGTTGTACTTTTATTAATGAAATGAAATTGTTTAGAAACAAATAAGCCTTTGAAATGTCCTATTATTTTGCATAATAACAAAAGGAAAGCATCCAACATTTAAGCCAATATTAACAGTCCTCTCTCATCACCATTATCAACATCATCAACAAAGAAGGCTGCAATTTGAGCTTGAAAGCACTCAATCACTCACTCCAAACTGAGCATTCTCCTGATGACTCATCTAATCCAAGCAAGAAGCATATAGTTAAAAGAGCTATTTAAGATAGACATCATGCATGCATGAAGTAATAGAATATGGTTTTACCTGACACTGGAGAGACATCTGCAAGATATATCCACGCGAAGCAGCTTGCATCCAGAAAACACACTCTATGGAATATCATGATACCTACATTGCGTTGCATTTTTTTCATGGCTAACAAAAATTTTAAGAGTAATAGGAAACTTAAAGAAGACATAATCAAAAGACTCACTAGAGTGGTATATTGAGGAGTGAAAGGAAAAGGCATGGTCGGATCATCAGTGATCATATGACTGCTGAATTTTTTGTTGGCATCCTATGTGCAAACTATGTTGCTAGGGTAAGCCTCAAGACCATTAGTCATATGATCAATTGGAATAGCTATTTGACCTAGAGGTGGACAAGGCTACTTAATAACAATGGCAAACGATGCAAAGGTGCCTATACAAAAGAGAAAACTCTCAACCTCTTCCCACGATGAGCAGAGGAGTCAATAGTATGGCTAGAAGAGCCACGCCTAATACTAGTAAAAGGATGAGGAATCTCATTAGTGACCCACCAGCCTGGTGTGAAGTAATGTGACTTGAGCCGACTCCGCATAAGAGATTGTCATCTTAAGAAACTTAATCTCTCTTAGAGGAAAACGAATCGTATAATCTGTCACCTCAGATTCATGGCCAAATCGCCAAAGTCTATCATCAGAATCAATGGTGGAAAAGGAATCTGGTGGTTGTCTGGACCCTTATACCAGCCTCAGACTCAATCACATAAATAACACATTATGATATCGATGCATGGAAGAAGGATATGACAGTTAACATATGGAGCGACGGCCCTTATAGCACTTGACCAACTCTCAACAGGCCTCTGTCATTTAAAATGAATCTATAAGATAAAAATATGGTAAGATAATCATAGAATGAATTAAAACTAACTACGATGCTTTTTCCTTGCTCCGGACCATTGTATTAATATAATCACAAAAGAAATCCAATTAAGATCTCTCAAGCTTTACACGAGGCGCAACCCACTTCTTCATTTATGAAAAAGAAAAATCCTGACAAGTAGAAAGCAATGATGGTAAAATGCCTAACTCATAGGCCCACATCTGTTATGAACAAAGCAGAATTAGGAATGGAATTCATACAAAAGAAACACAAAGGTGTAAAAGAGGATAAGTCACCTTAATCAGTGGAGCAAAACCAATAATCATAGTGATACCTGGACATGCAAGCTCTAATCAAAGAAAAACTGGCCAAGAGCACATGAACACCTGATCAAGATCCTGGAAGGTAGGAAGCAGAGTCAAGTAAGTGGTGTTCAATGCACTGGCGAAAAGCATCGAACCAAGCAGATATGTGATGAAGCTACATGCTATTGGTCTACCTTGATTAGAGTTACACTCGATCTCCTCTTCCAATACACATATAATGAATTGTACCAAATTGCTATGTTGTTCTTGATCTTCACATCACAACCGAGAAGTTGATGGACCAACTTTCCTCGATCTCTTGAATCTGTGATGCAAGAATCTATGGGCATAACCCTCTTATTACATTGAAGGTTAGTCGAGGCAATGACGTCGAACAGTGTAATAGTCATCGCACCAACCAAAAGGCAGAAAGTGTGAGTTGTGCCCATCCCTCTCTCACATAGAGTAGCCAATGCCCGACGATCAATTCACTAAGAGGCATGTGGAAAAGAAGTGATGAATTCATAGAAATCAGTAGCAATAATCTTATTCCTATCAGCCTTGGTTTTTATCTCTAAGAACCAACTGTAGGCTCCAGAAAGCGACCCATGCATCTTGCTCTCATATAAGTCCTAAAATAAGAAATTTACGTCTCTATGTGAATACATACCTAGAAAATTCCTAGAAAATAGAAAAACGAAGAATAAAGAAGAATACAAACCTGGTTGCTTGTGTGGGAATCCAAGTCATAAACGATAAGCATCTATTGGTCTTTTGAAAGACCTCTCAATGTTGATCTCTAGACCGGATCGATCTCATTGAAGTCAAGATGGATCGATGACATGCCATTGGAAAGAGGTAGTCGAGACAGTCATGTAGGTGAAATCTAGAAGCGAATCAGATGAGAAACGAAAAAATGGCATGTGAATGAAGTGTGGGACAGTTAAGGATCTCTTTATAGACCCTTTACCACTAGACAGATATTGGGCAATCGCCTGTCTGTGGTCCTCCCACAGCCAACCGGTAGTCCTTTTAATAAAAGGCAAAAGGGTAAAAGGCAAAGAAGAATAAGGAAAGAAAAAGACAAAGAAGAAAGAGAGAAAGAAGAAAGATAAAAAGGAAAAGAAGAGAAAAAAAGGAAATAGAAAGAAAGGAAAGGAAAATAAGACAGAGAAATAAGAAATGAGAAAGAGAAGAGAGAAAAAATCTTTGATTGACATGAAGTCTAAGAAATTTTCAAACACAACCGATTATAAGAACTCGACCACGGTAATAGTTTAGCAACTCACAAGGAAAGTTGAGTAACATCAATCGATGGAATCAGAATCATGTGGAAGAATTCCTCGAGAGACTAGAAAGTAGTCTATTGAAGAACACATCGAGCAAGATAAACTTTGAATTGATTTGAAATTATCAAGAGATGTTTGATGTTTTACAGGAACTTGCAAAGACAATAAAGAAATCCCTACTGAGTTCAAGAACCAACAATATGATAAGAATTCCGCAATGGAAGGTGTCAAATCTTATGACTACAAAGTTTTAAGAGATCAAGGAAGGAAGAATGAAGAATATTCAGCCAAGGCATGAAGAAAGAAAGGTCTAAAGGCCAAGAAGATGCTTTATGATAGAAATCTCTCTTGTGCGTTTGAAAAAGTCAAAAAAATGAAGAATAAAAGTACGATACATTGAAAAGAAGGGCATGAAACCTAACAAACGTAAGAGTCTAGAGAGATTTATGGATGACCAATACCTAGCCAAAGGCATGAAGAACGGAAGGTCTAAAGACCGTGAAGCAATGCATGATAGACATTTTCCTAGTGGGCATGCATTAGAAGAAACCGTAGGAAGTAAGTGCCTTTAAGAGTGTTTTAAGCCCTATAATAGGCACAAACCCTAGGAGGAGGCATACCAGAAAGTTTTTAAAAACCCTAGGAAGTAGGTGCACTTAAAAGTGTTTTAAGCCCTTAAAATAGGCATAAGCCCTAAGAAGAGGCGTATTGAAGAGTGCTTAAAACCCTAAGAAATGGGTGTACCAAGAGTGTTTGAAGCCCTTAAAATAGGCACACTAAAACGTGTTAACAAAACCTTAAGAAGTAGAAACGCTTAAGAGTTTCTCATCAAAGCGTCCCAAGGATGCACATGCCTTGCCCTAGAAAAGTGCACATCATACATCATAAGGATGCATTCCATGCATTAGAATAATGTATTTGTTCACACAAGAAGTGTGCATTTCATTCATTAGAAGGATGCACTAGCCCTTAAATTGGCACACCTCTTTTTGCATGAATTGAATAGGAGAGTAGATGATAAGAAGTCTAACAAAATGCAAGTGATAGGAAAGATATCAAGACGAGAAGAAAGAAGCTAAAGTAAGAGTCCTTTGTCGATCTTTATGTCTCACAAACTTCTCCAAAATAGTGGCCAAGCTATAGACACTATATTTTTTAGGCTCCATGATGAAACATGAAGGTGTGATGAGCAATGAAAATGACCAACGTGGCCTTAAAAGCAAATAGAAGCGAGTCAAGAAAAAAAAACTAAAAGCTTTAAAAACTAATAGATGGCTTTGAAAAATCACATAAATTAATAAGGAATATGATGATGAGTCATATAATGTTGCAAAGCTATAGATATCTAATTTTGAGAAAATTTTACAGATTGCAAATTGGATTTGAACTAAAAGAGTTATGTACAATTGAACAGGTGAAGGTCAGAGAGGACTGCATTGAAAAAAATAAGGAACTAAGGGGTCAGGCAGCCCCATTCACACTAAGCTATTTAATAAATTTGTACGAGACCTGATTGAAGGCCTAAGCAAAACAACCCCAAGAAGGAAGAAGAAGAAGATAGAATTGTGAATGCCTTCAAAAGAATGAATGTTGAGAAAAGGAGCTAAGTCATGTTTGAGGCCTAAAGGAGAGATAAACAGCGTGACAAAAGTTGAAGCAGGAGAAAGAAGCCTTCTTACCAACAGGGATACCCAAGTATTCAGCAAAAGAGTGAAAAAGTAGTCCAGAACAGGTACAAGCAAGTTAATGGGGAAGGAAACCCAACTGAATACTTCTCGCTCAAAGATGAGTTTATGCCAGCCTATATGGGTGAGGATGAATACACCCCACTCAAAGAAAGGGATGATGAGTATGTGCCACTCAGTGACACAGGGAGCCAAAGTGTATACACGCCACTAAGTGAAGAAGGTGATCCTAGTAGGTGCTCACCAAAAATTTTCATGATTAGCTTAGGAGTCATCGAAGAAGAGGTATTGAGGTCTTTTGAGGAAAGATATCAAGAGGACATGAAGGGGTCAATCCATGTAACTCCATTGGTGGCCAGTATCCAGATTAAAAGGAAGTAAGTAAAACTGACTTTGCTTCAATTTAGAGAATGGTTGAAGAAAGAAGAAGAATGGTAGATGAAAGGAAAGGAACCACTTGAGGGAATACCTTTGGTGGCAGAAGTGTACCCTCATAATGTCGAATGCTTAAAGGTCAAAGTGAAGTCATTGAAGAAGATAAGGAGATGGATGAAAGAGGAAACAGGGTCACAACTAATTCAGGTTGGTGATAGTAAAGACAGTATTGAAGAAAAGGTCCTTATAATTAGATTAGGGCACATAGAAGAAGGAATCATAAAGTTCTTTAGAGATGATCACACAACTCGAGCGTAGGTCAGGATACAGATTCAAAGAGGATGGGTAGAGATGACTTTAAATAGTTCAAGAAGTGGATGATGATTGCCAAGAAGTCACTTGAGGTGTTATCTCTGACTGTAGAAGTATAATCTCGAAGTGCTGGGTGGATGTGAGTTGATATGACTATAAGTGACAATGAAGATAGAGAAGATAGCAAGAAAGTTCTTGGAATATGGGACAACACTGAGACCATTCATGACTTTTGGGACTATCATAGTGACAAAGAAGAGACAAAAGAAGGAAGTAAAGAAGACATGATAGAAGACTTCTAGGACAACTTCAAGGATGAAAGAGACGATAAAGAAAAGGGATGACTTTTGGGATAGTTTTAATAATGAGGAAGAAACACTCGGTGAGGGAGAAGCACTGAGAGAAAATGAGAACAAGAGCATGAAGACAATAATAAAGGAGATGGGTGAAAAGAAAGAAATAATTGAATAAGAGAGGAGGTTCAAGTCCTAACCTGGAGTGGGAGATTCTATAAGAACCCAAAGGCCAATAGGGAAGTAGATAAGGGAGAAAATGAGATTGAAAGAGAGAAAAAAAAAAGAAGAAAGAATAGGAGGATGATTTACTCCTCAAACAATTAAAGAAGACGCAAGCCAATACGAGCATCTAAGACCTGCTCATCTCATCCAAGAAACACAAAGAGGTAATGGCCAGAGCCTTAGCTGGAATACAAATTTCGCTCATCTCTAACCTTGTAGAGATAATCACGATGGTTAATCTTAAAGAGGTACAAAGAGTTTGATGAATTTCTCTGATGTCGATCTTCCCTTGGAAGGAAGGAATGCCAACAAACCACTCTTAATAGCAGCTATGATTTGAGGGAGGAGGACCTTATATATAATGGTAGATGATGGACTTAAGTGGTCATCAAGGCTTATGATGACCCTAAGAGAAACGTAAAAGGAACCTTTAAGACTCTAGTAAAAACAGGACCAATTAAAGTGATGACAGAATTTAATATATTAGATATCCCAGTGACTTTTATAACACTATTAGGACGTGCATGGTTCCACCCATTAGAAGGTATGCCATCTACTATGCATCAGGCCATCCACTTTAACTTTGAGGGATAGAAAATAATGATTTGGGTTGAGTCTTCACCTGTAGTGGCAACGCTAAGTACAAAGGAAGTGGAGATACCCTATGTGGGTGGGTACCAAGTATTAGTGATTGACCAAGTCAACCCAAAGATCGCTGGTATCATGAAGAAGCAAGGTACATGCTCAGGATCAAACTTGGAAAAAGCTTTGTAGAAGTGCCCACTTTTCCTGAAATCGAGGAACAAACGAGTTTGAGAGGGTTAGGTTTTGACTCAAACGAAGACATGTACCCAACTAAGGGTAAAGGGCCCATTAAGTTTGTGAGAGCTGAAGAAGTCATGTATTCTGGGGAACCTAAACCATGGAGCTACAATGGGATCCTGAAACCGGGGTTTGAAATCTTCAAGGATGTGATAAACCCAAGGGCTCTAGAGATTAGTGAACTTAACAAGGAGATGGATAAGCTAATGTTGGGGGGGCAGGTGATGAAAGAGGTAGCATGATCAGATGAGGAGATTCCTGCAGACCTAGTCACCCTTATTGAAGAAGAAATGACTAACGCTTATTACGAAGATGTCTTTGCTCCCGAGTTGTTTGAAGGCACTCTGTTTGTAAATAAATTTGATGCAATAAAATCTGACTTGGCTTACTTGTGAGATGCTTTTCGTAATGGTAACTTGCATGACTTTCTTTTTAATATCATATTTGACATTCATCTCATGAATATCCATAACATTAATCTTGGTACGACTAAAAATCCAAGGAACATATGCATTGCTCACGATACCACCCTTAAGGAGATAGAGAGATTCGAGAAAATATTAAAAGAACATGAAAAAAGTATATGCTTGGTGCTGTGATGATAGCCAAGAGTTTATCGCAGCATAGCAGAGCATACCCTCCCCATCTATTCGTATATGAAACTAATTAAGCAGAAGTTGACGAGAATGAGGCCGAAATAGGCACAGAAGATTAAGGAAGAACTTGCCAAATAGATAGAAGCAGAATTTTTAGATGTGGTAAACTACCCTCAATGGCTAGCTAACAAAGTCTTATTGCTAAAGAAAGATGGAAGGGTAAGGATGTGTGTAGATTATCGGGATTTAAACAAAGCCTCGCCAAATGATGATTTCTCACTACTGCATATAGATATGTTGGTAGGTAGTGTAACTTCAAGCAAAATGTTTTCATTTGCCGATGGGCTCTCAGCTTATAATCAGATCATGATGGCAATAGAGGACAAGATGAAAATGACTTTTATTACATAATAGGAGACCTATTGCTATAAGGTGATGCTGTTTGGATTGAAAAATACCAAATTAACTTACCAAAGGATGGCCACGACACTCATCCATAACATGATCTGCAAATAGATTAAAGTTTATATCGATAACATGATGGCAAAGTCTGACATGTAGGAATTGCATTTTAAAGCCTTGGAGAAATTCTTAAAGAATATAAAGAAGTATCGATTATGACTGAACCTAAAGAAGTGTGTTTCGAGTAACATCACGAAAGTTGCTAGGATTTGTAGTCAGTGAAAGTGGGATGGAAGTTGATCCAGGCAAGGTAAAAGCCATCGCAGAAATGCCAATGCCAAAGATAGAAAAGGATATTCGGGGGTTTTTGGGAAAGATCCTATACATCAGCTAGTTCATTGCTAAGCTCACGACTGTTTGCATGCCAATTTTCAAGTTGTTGAGAAAGAATCAGCTCGCAAAATGTAATGAACAATGCCAGAAAGCCTTTAAGAAGGTAAAGGAGTATTTGGCTGACCTGCCTACATTAAAACCTCTGAAGCTAAGGAAACTACTAATTTTATATTTGGCAATCAAAGAGGAGGCAATACGAGCCACATTGTCATAGGCTAATGAAAATGTTATGGAACATGCAGTCCACTACTTAAGCAAGAAGTTGTTGGAGTATGAGTTTAAGTACACTTAGATAGAAAAGACCTGCTTAACAATGGTGTGGGCCTCTAAAAAGCTTAGGCACTATTTTCAATCATACAAAGTACAAGCAATTTCTAAAATGGATTCAATGATGTAATTGTATGAGAAATCATCGTGATAGGGAAGTTGGCAAGATGGCTAGTGCAACTATCGTAGTTCGATGTTGAATATGTCACCAGGAAAGTGGTAAAAGGCAAAATAGTGGCAGAGTTCTAAGCAATGAATCCGATAGAAAATGATGAACCATGGGAGTTGGAGTTTTGGATGAACACTTATGAGCCATTACAATAATGAGATGGCAACTATACTTTGATGGAGTGCCAAATAGAAATAGGGTAAGAGTAGAAGCTGTCCTCATCTCACTTCCTAGGGAGATACTGCCATTTGCAAAGAAACTAGTATTTAAGGTCACGAACAACATGGTCGAATATGAGGCATGTGTGTTTGGACTAAGAATAGTAGGAGTTGATGCTAGGCTGCTAAATTGTGATAAGTCAAGATAGGATCTTTAAGTTGATAAACAACTCCACCAATGGCCGGAACAAACAAAATGTAACCCAATAAACACTATTTCAAAGGACAACAAGCTCACCACCAAAGTAAACACCAATGGGATACAGAGAATTCATCACCCAATGATGTAAACAAAGGATACAGGGCTCAAACTAACTCACCACTCTATGGAATCTACCAAGAGATACAAAGTTAAAGAGAATTCAATATAAAGACTAAAATTTCATTAAAATTAGAAAAACGAGCTTGACCTTGAATACATAACTTTAGGACTTAATCAACTTGGAACAACCTTCCAAGCATAGGTAAAAGACAATAATTAAATGTGTTCTTATGGTCCCAATAATAATTATAGCTTAATTAATACATTGACCACTAAATTAATGACTAAGAGTCATAAATAAACTCAATAGATAATAAAAGCGCAAATAACTCAACTACAAAACTCTAATCCCCGAGTAGACTTAATACTGCATTATTTACGAACCAATTGTGAGGAAATAGTCATAACATTCTATAGGGAACTCCAAATGACACACTGTAAGATGTGTTAGACAGCTGACTTCAAGGACTTTTATAGACATAAATCCTAAGAGCTAATGTTGTCCACATCTGTACCAGTTATTTGTCAAAATTACTCCCCATTCTAGTTCATGTGCACTCTTGGTCATTGTAACAATTTGCATCCTTTTATGATTTGTCATGAAACCCATGGATTGCAACACTCCCGTGTCAAGAGTGATGGGCATTAAAGAAATCAAAATGATAGAAGATTCATAGTTAGTCATCCTACAGGCAATAGAATAGTGGGATATAAGGGAAGAAAAATTGAAGTTGTACCTGGAGTAGGTCAAGAAGTTAATTATGAGGTTCATTAGATGTATCTTCACTCAAATATGTATCTCATGAAGAAAATTAAATGGCCAAAGCTTAGGCAGGATCAGCCTCTATTTGGGAAAATTTGAAGAAAATGGCGGTGAAGTTGTTGGTGGTAACAAATGCTCCTTAACCGTGCTACTAAGAATAATGGGTTGTGTAAGTTGATGTGGAAGAAAAACCATGGTCTTATGACCCTAAAAGATAATTAGAAGAAAGATTCTTCGTGAAGAAGTAGATGAGTATGATAGGAAGGCCCTAAGACAGTTAGCCCAACAATTCATGTTCTAAAAGGGAATGATGTATAAAAGAATGACAAATGGCCTACAGATAAGATACGTGGATCAGAAAAAAGCTCGATAGATTATAGAGGAAGTTTATGCATGAGTTTGTGGAGCTCACATGAATTGGTTAGCATTAGCCAAGAAGATCTTAAGATAAGGATTTTATTAGTTGACCCTGTATGTGAAATTTGTGAAAACTTGTCATCAGTGTCAGATTCATGGAGTTTTGATTCATTAGCCACCATAGGAGTTACATAACATGTCACCACCATGGCCTTTCATTGTGTGGGGTATCGATATTATCAGAGTGATAAGCTTCGAATGGACGCCGATATGTGGTAGTAGTGATAGACTACTTCTCGAAGTGGATGGAAGCTGAATCTTTCAATAAAATAAGCGCAAAGCAAATGGCCAGGTTTATTAAAAGAAACATCATTTGCAAATACGAAGTGCCGCACTACTTGGTAATAGAGAATAGTGTTCATTTTCAAGGAGAAACAAGGGATTTATTAAAACAATACAAGATTGAGCATCATAAGTCCTCCATGTACTGTCTAAAGGCAAACAATGCAACAGAGGCAACCTATAAAAATATTAAAAAGATGCTGGCATAAATGGTTCAAACTTATCGAGATTGGGCTAAAAAGTTGCCATTTGTGCTATGGAGATATAGGACTCCTAGTAGGAGTTCAACAGGAGTGACCCATTCTCCTTGGTCTGTAGGACAAAAGTAGTATTGCTAATGGAAGTAAGGCTGCAGTCAATAAGAGTTATGACAGAGGCAGGAATCCTTGAAGATAAATGGGTTGAAAACTGATGTGAACATTCGACACTTCTAGAAGAGAAAAGAATGAAAGCTCTATAGCACATGCAGTTATAACAAAGAAGGGTAACCTAGGTATTCAACAAGAAGGTAAAATAGAAGAAGATTCAAGAAGGGGATTTGATACTCAAGCAAGCTAGGGTGTCAGTACTTGATCCATGGAGGAAATTTAGACCAAATTGGGAAGGGCCTTTCGTAGTGAAGAAGATAATGATTGTTGGTGCAATCAAGATATCTGACATGAATGGGAATGAGTTTGTAGAGCCAATCAACATGGACAAGCTAAAAAAGTACTTTGTATGATAAGAAATAGAGAGAAAAGGAAAAAGGACGAAAGAAAAATGAGATAAGAGAGAAAATGGCTAATTAGAAAACCTGAAAGAGCTAATTAGTAACAAGAATTGTTTTTGTGTGCACATACTGTTTCAAACATTTATACCTTTGATTAATAAAATAATGTTTTGAGACGCAAGTATGTTGTGGAAATGATTTGCATGATAGCCATAATAGTGAAAAATAATAAACAAGTAGAGATAAAACTGCATCACTATCCTCTCTATCTCTCGACCTGTCTGGGACCAACATAGTGCTCTTGGCATGCTAGAGCACGAAGGGTAAGATCAATGAAGGAAGCTTGTGAGGTGACCTACGCTTTGTAATCATCATCAGTCATTAAGTCTGGAGAGGAGAACAGGCCATGCTAAATTCTTCATGAGACCAAGACTTCCTAACATGACAAAGAAAGTGCTTAAACAGTCTCCCTAGGATGAAATATGATGGGCAAATCACGATCCTCTGTTTCACCACACTAATGATAAAGGTGACAAAAGGAGTAGAAAGAGCTATGGGTGAGCCACATAAGATGTGTAAGTCTAGAGTGTCAAGTGTTGGAGTCTCTACTAAGGGTAGTAGCAATGAATTTGGACATCTGACATGGTCCGTAGATATGTGGTCCAAAACTCTACATAATGCAACTTCCGTGCCTGATGGTTTCTGGCCCATAACAAAGTGGTTGATCTCATGAGTGGCTAAAATTGACAACTTCTCCTGCACCCATATTTGAAGGATATGGACTAAACCATTAGAAGATGGTGCAAAAAAATGATGATGTCACCCAAAGGAGGAGTAGACTGCTGAGAGCTTGGGATAAGCACCAAATTTCACCTGATCTATGCCAATCAATGTCTTTGCCAATATCGAGGGCACCAAAATAAAGCCAAATCATATCTAAGGAATCAAACTTACCAAAAAGGGATCACTGTAGTCATCTACTAATATAAGCAGAAACTGAGAAAGAAGACAAAATTGCAGTATACAGAGCCAAGAAGCAAAGGTCTTCTCTATGATTCGTATCAGAGGGATCAGAAATAGGAGCTTTACCCATCCAATCAATAGTGTCAGCCCCTACGATGTCACGTGGAATATAGAAGAAGTTAACCATGTCTAACAAGGTGGGCCCGTTAAGAGGCGGCAAAATGTTATTAGTGCTAGAGAAAGGTATCTCAAAATAACACTGGACTCCTTATACAAAGGGCAAAGCTCATGCCTATTGAAATGAAAGACATGATCAAAAACATCCCAAAAATCTATAGGTACTCTAAAGAAGGGGATATCGAGCTTTACCTGATGAAGAAACCCTAAGCTGGATAGACCACTCGACTCCAATTGGTAGCATTTTACAACCTTCAAAGGCTTCAAAAGGGTTGAAGTAATTTCTGGGTGGCCTCACTCATGATGGATGGTGTAAGAAGGAAGGTAGAATGGTAATGCCCTTATTAAAGGAAGAATGAGGTCCTCCAAATCATGAAAATTTGATATGGAGCTATTACTATAGGTGCACGCCTGTAATAGAGGTGCGATGCCTATATGGTGCAAAACTGAGGCATCGACTTCTTTGCTTGTTGTGATGATCGAATTTGGATGTTTAGATTAGGAAATGGTTTTTTCCCACTTGGCACCTTAACTATGACCTCGAGTAGAAGAATTTAAGAAGGTCATGATTGATAGGACCGTGATGATTCAAAACATAAAAGGAATAAGGCATAATGTAAAATAACAAATCCCCACTCTTGAAAAGAAAAATACGAAAACAATGTCAAAACATTAATAGATCATCCAAATCATAAACATCCATGATAAATGGATCATCTTGGATGATGATCAAAAAACAAAGAGAAGATGTTCAAAATTGGGATACAAGGAAGTCAGGACTAGAAGTGTCTATGAGCTGGGAAGGCCCGACTTCTATTACAGGAAAGGGCTTAATGTAAGTGGAGGTACCAGCTGGTAGAGAAGAACCAGCTCCTAACATCCACTCTCCACCTAAGGAGTCAGTGCCACTCGTGGGACCCAACCTTTCTAACAAAGTCTCCTCCAAGTAGCTTACTTGATCCTGGAGGTCCCTACTCTATTCCTAAAGGACCTCATTGGCTTGTACAGGCCTCTAATCCAAGCAAACAAAAGGGTTAACATATAGTAAGTAAGGCATGCATACATAAAACATAATAAAACTAAGATTCTTATCTAGTACTCTGGGGAGAGCTCAAATATGAGCCCCTAAGCTACTATGAAGAGTCTCATCCACTGCTCTGCCTCATCCCTATGAACTTGCATTAGTGTTTTGCCTTTCATTAGAGGGTCAAATAGGTAAAGGTTAAAGAATCAAAAGAAAGAGAAGAAACTCATATAAGTGGTGCCCGCTGATGAGAAAGCAAACTGTGAACTCCTATTGACTTGGAGCGCGTGAACACCAAAAGACCTTGACAGTGTCTTAACACTCACCATAGAAGATAGTCTATTCTGGAGATGGCCATTCATAATGTAGGATAAGGGGTAGTGGTCCCCTCTGAGGCAAAAGCGGAAGGACAAGCAGCACGAGGCCTCTTCCCCTAGCTCGAGGAAGGACCCGGATGAGGAGACTAAGGAGCGGTAGGGGTAAAGGATCTTGACTATGACGCTGGCGAGGATCAATGTCTCTACCTCTCTATGGCTCAAGCAGAGTCTCTTGGGCCCACTCTGAGTAGGATCACATATGCGCAAGAACGAGATGTCATCTACATGGCTCCCCACCAAGAAAATCGGAAGAACCTCCTCTCTCAAGGCATGAGTATCGGCCATCTCCTAAGGTAGAGGAGGCGAAATCTTGTAGTGGGCCAGTCCCCTTGCCATGTCACATATAGATCATAGGGCCCACCTTCAACATCCGAAAAGGAGCTAAAGCATTGGACCTCCTTCATAGTATGGGTCCACTGATTATGCCTTTGATCCTGTGGCCATGGCTTAGATTTCACCTGAAGAAAAAATAAAATAGGTAAGTTTTCTTTCAAAAACTTGAATTAAAAGGATGCTATCACTATTTCTCTTGCCATGTCCTTGGTAAGGGTAAAGAGCATGTTCCTGAACATGCCATGCAAGAAAGCCTTGTCGAACCTCCTACATCCATAGGACCACCTGAGGGTCTGAGGGTAAACCGGTGTAGGCTCTGTGATTTGTAAAGGAAGGATACGATGCTCATAAGCCGACATATATCAAAAGAGGAAGGAATAAAAGAATTAGAAATCTGAATCAGGAAAATAATGAATAAAAGAAAAGATAGAGAGGTACGTCAAGAAGGAAAGACAAACCACTGATAGTCTACTATCGGTGACAACCTATGTCAAGGTGGTAGTAAAGATGGGCCAAGCATTGATGACCCTAATTGAAATATCGGACCATGTTGAGGTCCCTAAGGGGCTAAAGGATGGCCAAACCCCCATTACTAGATGTGTTCACCAATAATATCGTGTTGACGAGGTATACGATGAATTTGTGAGCACACTACTTAACCTGCTTGTTAGTCTCAGGGTCACAGCCGTCCCAATATTCTCGAATAGGAGTATGGGGCACCCTACTAGGGCCAACAGAAGGAGAAGTGAAACCCAGAAGCCTCTGTAGCCATCAACTCAAGGCATCTACAGCAAACTGTATAAATGACTGTTGAAGAGAATGAGATCTACAAAAAAAAAAAAAATCCCCAATCAGAGTGGTTAAATTTAAGGGTGTGATTGTCATCTCCTTGAAAGTCAAGTGGAAAGTGTGGGTGTTGTCCCTTCAATGATCACTAAAGCCACTAAAGCGTGGCAATCATTGCATCTCTGTTACATGGGCAAGACCTTGATGAAATGTTCAAACTAGATGCCCGAAATGCTCCTTCAACCCGGGTCCTTGGGGATAGTATCATACCATGGCAAACATAGGAGTAGGAACCTCTGCGCTTATGCATGTTCTCTAACTGAAGGAAGAAAAGGGTAGAAAAAGTGTTAGTAAAGTAAGAAAAGGACTGAAGTGCAAAGAAAGGAAACTGGGTATACAGGCGTGTGCTTATGATAAGAGGCGCAATCCTCTAAGGGAAAGAGCCCTAAAGGCGCATGCCTTTAATGGCCAAACCCTAAAGGCATGTACCACTTACAAAAACCCTAAATTGCACAACACTCCACGCCTATACCCAAGAAAACCCTAAAGGTGCCAAGAATTTACCTAAAGGTGCACGCCTCTAAGAGCCAAGCCCTAATGGCATGTGCCTTTATAGAGACAACTCTAAACTTAAGGGCGTGTGCCTTTAACTACCTACAAGTGTGTGCCTTTAATAAGAGTTTCAATGCAGGTTTTGCAGAATGTCAAAACTATCCAAAACACAGCAAAATATACCAAAATGATGAGAAAACACTAAAATCAATAAAGAGGGAAATGAGACTTGCCCAGGAGAAGTCATGGTTGTCGATGTCTCACCGAATTCTGGCATCACCACCAAAGCACGGGGAGTGAGGTTGATGTCCACTAGAAAGTGTGCCATGGTCAAAGAATGTTGAAAACTTGAAAGAAATCAAAGAAGAGTTGCAGAGAAATCGAAGATATATGTAAGAGGTGACCTAAGCAAAAAATGAAAGCTTGTTTATATACTAGTTCACATGCTACAGAGGCGTTGCCAGTCCATATACGCACATGCTTGTAGATAGATGCATGCGCTTGAAAGTTTTAATTTTGATTTTTAGTAGAAATTTCTAACATAGTTTTGTAGAATTTTTTAGGACCTCTAAAAGATCGAAAGATTTCATCAACACCCGTAGAAAGTGCATAATCACATCATCACCTCCTCGGAATTATAGAATCATATTAGTAGCACCCAAAAGAATTGCAAAGCCATGCCTATGCCCCTCAAAGAGTGGAAATGATGGCAAGAGTCCCTAGTGAGCGAAAATTTACAACAAAAATCCCCAGTGGACACGAATCGCAACAGAATCCCAAGTAGACTCATATCTAGAGCCAAAAAAAATCTATTCCAATCCCTGTGAGTATAATTACATTTAGAAAATCTAAAATCTACACAATCACATCCAAATCTAGAATACCAAAAACAATAGAATTGCAACCAAACTTGCCAGAATGCACATAATTGCACCCAAAACCCTTAAAGAGTGCAAAATCATACAAAAAATCCCCAGGGGATACATAATCATATTCAGAGCCCTTTGAGTGTGGGATCACACTCAAAATCCCTCATGAACATAAAAACCCCCATGAAGTGTCGGAAGAACACAGAGCTGTATCCGGGTCTCCAATGAGCATATAGTTTCAATCCCAGAGAGCGTGAAGCAATACATAAATCTTCAGAGAGTGCAAAACTATACCAAAAATCCTTTTAGTGTGGAATTGCATGATGGTGTCTTCAAAGAGTGTGGAATCACATTATAGACTTTTAGAGAGCGCAAAATTGTACCCAAAAATTCCTTTAATGCAAAATTGCATAGAGGTATCTTCAAAGAGTGTGGAACCACATCAGAGACCTTCGGATAGTGCAAAACTGCACCAAAAGTCCTTTTAGGACATAATTGTAGGGAGGGGTCTTTAGCGAGTGTGGACCCACACGAGAGACTTTCAATGAGTGCAAAACTGCACCAAAAATCCTTTTAAAGTGGAATTGCACAAAAATGTCTTCAGAGAGTGTAGAATCACATCGTAGACTTTTCGAGAGTGTAGAATTACACTTAAAATCCTTTTAGCGTGGAATCATGCAGAGGTTTCTTTAGAAAGTGTGGAACCACATCGGAGACTTTGAAAGAGTGCAAAATGGCACAAAAATCCTCGAGCGTGGAATTGTGTCTTGTTGGAACCTTTAACAGAATTTAAGATTTCAACAAGCTTAGAGAGTACAAAGTAGCGCCACAAACAACAGATAGTATAAGGTTACCTAAAAAACCACCAAAATGCTAGTGGAATTTAGACATCAGACCTTGGGCAGGTAAGTTCAAGGTACAATATACTTTGTTCGGTGTTTATGTTCCACAAACCCCTCCAAAGGAAGAGGAAACCGTAAGCACTATAATTTTGCTTACAGTTTTTTAGGCCCAATAATGGTAACAAGGGATATTAAATCAATGGTATTCTTAGCTATAGAAATGATACCAGAAAGGGTAAAAAAGCCAAGTAGGCTTAGGATCGGTATGGTACCTGTGAACGACACTTTCATCCTGCTAGAGCAATTACGACTATGACACTATGTCAAAGCCCCTTTTGAGACTTAAGGAAACACAAACGAGTCATGGGCATGTCTGGAGAAATGGAGTCACCAGACAATTCTTCAATTGGAAATGAATGAGGACAATTCGATCATTTGCCTTAAGACCTAAACTATCCTCATCCTTTTAGAGATGGGTTCTGATGCATTCGAAACTAGCAAGTATACTAGTCGCACAAGTAATAAAGTGATGAGTAAGATATCGTTCCCACGAGGATTGTTTCTAATTAAATTTATTAATTGAAAGCAACAATAGAATAAATGGGGGAGTTTTGTTGATTGATTAACTAAATGAAATATTAATGCAAATGAATAGTAATACAACAGAAAGTTAAATGGAGTGAGAAATAATCAAGGAGAGAAACTTGGTTAAGGGATCATTCCCTGCCACAAGATATAAATTTGTGAATTAACATATAATTGTCATCCAATTACACAATTGAAATTATCAACCGTAGATAACAACAAGCTCTGCTACCCTAATCTTTCCTTACTTTGTTGTTAAATAAAACAAGCTCTTTACTTAATCTCTATCCATTAGACAACCTAGAACAAGCTCTCTAAATTTAATTCAACAAAAGCATTATGATAAGAAAGATAGGTTGATCTAAGCAATAAACACACCAGCTCAGATTATTTAACTTAGGTTATATTCTCCAATTGCAATATCTGATCACAATTTTGCTACTAACAATTAGAAATTCTAGACAATTACGGATAAAGATTTCTAGTCTAGCAATAGACAACAACCAGATTATATTCAGTTGGCCACCCAAATACAATCAGCAAGCAATCATAAGCAGTAAATATAGGAAAATAGAAGCAACTTCAATTAGAGAATTGGATAACAATTTCTTGCACAATCAACTCACAAAAACCATATCAAGGGCTTTGAAATCAACCTCAACCAAATCAGATTTAGTTACACATATTCAAAAATGTCATAAATACAATACAACATAGAAACATTCCAGAAAATGAAAGAGAAAGGAAAAACTTAGCAAATCCTTTACAAATCTCCTTAGGATTGTAGTTCTTCTTCTTTCCAAGCCTTCTTTCTTCTTCAACAACTCCAAGAGATGAGAAAAATCTAGAGCGATAGCCTCCAACACATTCTCCCCTCTTCTTCTTGTCAAAAATAAAACCTAAATATGTTTATATACTCTGATACAGTAACTGAATACAGTGCCCCGTATAATAACATGCTACAGTGGTTTGTGGATTACAATTCTGCACTTCTCAAACCATTTTGATAATAACTTTCGGTACACTAAACGGATTCACGAACCGTAAATTTCTCTAGAAAATAGACTTCTAGAGCTTTCTGATGGTATATAGCACATCATCTGGTTTATTGTATATCAATACAATTAAATATGAGAAGTTGGTTGACTAGCAGAGGTGAAGGGTTTTACTCCAATTTAGTGCAAGTTTGTCCAAAACTTCGACAAACATCAAAACCACACAAAAATATAAAAATACCAAGGAATATAGCTAAGAAAAATAGACGAATTGATATGAGAATAATACATAAATAGAAACCTATCAAATTCTCCCGCACTAAGACTTTGCTAGTCCTCGAACAACTGAAACGATACAAAAACAAAACTAAATCAAAATAGAATCAAAGAAAAAATTAAAACACACAAATGCTTCAACTTGCAAATAGGCCTCAAAGATTGTTTTTAATTATAACCCAAGGGAAACTTTAAAATTATGTGCTTGATCAATAATTTCATCACAAAGATTAGTTTCGCTATACTTCAATTCCTCAAGCGTGTATGTGTAGAGCCATTCTCACCTAATCACTTATAACCCGGATGAGTTTATGCATAAAAATGAATCATATTTAATAGTAAAGATGTGCATATAAATGAACTCCGTAGGCCTGCTTTTCAAGTCACTCTCCACTAATGTAGACAAGCGCAACACTAAGGATCAAGTAAGGCTTTATTAAGCTTGTAACGTTTGGCTTGGGTGAAGGTGCGATAAAGGATAATAATTTGGCTCAAATCACCGACAAACACATAAATCATTCAAGGCTATGTAGAGCTCAACCCCATAACGTAAAAAAAAATCATTTCAATTCACCAAGTGACTCCCCCAAGCTTATTTAGAACACTCGATCTCTCATTTTGTTGTTGTTGTTTTTTTTATAACACAAAAGAAACTACACCCCCACACTTTGTTGTTTTATCAAGGATATAGATATTTTTTTCTTCTCTTTCTCTTTTTTTTTTTTTACTACACTTCCCCTCCCCCACACTTAAACAACACATTGTCCTCAATGTTAAGCACGTGGAAGATAAGTATAGATTTTTTTTCTTTTTCTTTTTTTTGTTGGTGTACAAGCACAATTGAACTCACTTTCATTCCTCAAGATACAACCCAACCTCTTTTAACTTCCCATAATCGTAACACAGCTCAAAAAGTAATCATGAATGATCTACATGCTCATAGGTAAGGGATAAGCTGTTTGAAAAAAATTTCATATGAGTTTGGGAAATCTTTAGTGAGTTAACAATGAAAAAATGCTCAAAGGGGTAACTAGGGATCAATTTTAGTCAAGGTTGGCTATTAAGGCTCAAACGGTCCAAAGATGGCCTAAATCATTTCCCTAATGTTGCACAGTCGAGGATTTCGCCTCGAGTGACCATCAAACAAGTTCATTGAAATTTGAAGAAACACTTAAATTGCATAAACCTTCTCTAAGTAAACAAATAACTCAGTGATAATGGCTCAGTGCGCAATGTTGCGCAAGGAATCAAAGGCAAAGCAAAAACCAATAAACATTTCAAGCGCACGGATCTATGCATCATTTATCATTTTCCAATAGTTGTTCTCAATTCAATCATTGCCTTATCATTGGCCCACAAAATGCAAGAAAAGAGGTACGTGGCGTTGTCAGACCTAAGTCAAGATTGTATATTTCAACAATCCTTAGGACTAATAGCCCACAGACTTAAGGTTTCTAGCCTATATACCTTTATTAGGAATGAACAAAACAAGAAACAAGACACTTCAAACAACAGTAAATAAACAAACCATAAATTTATTTAGGTAGAATGCGTTTCAAGGATTAAAGAAACCCCATATTCCGCCATTCTAAAGTTTTTCCACAATTTTTTTTTTTAATTATACCTAATAGAGACACAAAAAAAAAACACATAACAACTCTAAATTACATAAAACTAAACTTACTCATAAAATAAAAAAGTTCAACAGTTAGTAAACAAAATAAGTTAATTAGAATGGGTCTAAAAAGGTTCTAAGTTAGCCTCTTTATTCAGCCATTCTGGATTGAAGAGATCTAGAATGCGTTTCAAAAGGATTTGAACTTTTTAAGCCACCACTCTAAAATGCTAGATTAGAAAATATTACCTGGGGCGAAAGAAATAACCTGAAAAATCTTAAAACAAATAACCAAAAAAAAATCTCAAATAAACACAATAAAAAGAAAGCAAATAAAAGTGAAGCAAACCAATAGATAAAGATTACAGGTGGAGGGTTAAATCCAGTTTACGCCTTTTACTGCCTTCTGCAAACCAATCTATCCGAGCTATTGTTTGATCAGGCAAATGGACAAATTCTTATAGTTTTTCAATCAGCTCCTCTGCAGTTGAAGCTAAAACCGGGATTTGCCTTGCCCTCTGTGAGATGAAGTTTTGTTCTACAGCTTGATCGAGAAAAGACAACAAACCATCAAAAAAATTATTGACATTTAATAAACCAATGGGTTTTTATTGTATGTTTAGCTGTGCCTAAGAGGTGACTTGAAATATTTCCTCTAATGTACCATAACCACCGGGCAAAGCTATAAATGCACCAGAGTTAAGAAGCATATGTGTAATATGCTCATGCATGCTTGAGACCTGTAACTCTTCCTCTATTGTTTTGCCTATGATATGTCGTACAACTAATGGTTTAGGGATAATGCCGAGAACTTGGCTCCCTCCTAAGGTTGCAGGTATTGACACACACCCCATTAACCTAAGACTACCCCCTTCATAAACCAAATGAATATGCCTCTCAGCTAATACCCTACCAAGATTAAGAGCTGCTAGTGTAAACTCTCCATCTTCACCAAATAGAGATCCAAAAAATACGCATATATTTCGGAATCGCCGAATTGGTGTTTTCTCCATTTCTACATGTGCCCTAACCTTGTATAAGACAATGATGCATGTTAGGTGTTATGTTTTTCAAGGGAAAAAAACTTCTAATAATAACATTTGAAAATATGGAGAATGGATGGATGCACACGTAATGCTTTCATATTTGACACATGGGGACATAATTTCAGTGGGGGTTGCTCGATGCATATTTATCGCTTCAAGATTTGAAAAATTGAGCTATGCTTTCGGCACAGGTTGACAAAACCTCCACACTTTTCTCCGACGTGAAGCATGAAAAATTGAGAATGCTTTCGGCGGGGGTTGACAAAACCTCAACGCTTGTCTCCCACCTGTGCTTATGTCATGGGTAGTCATATGGTTTGTCAAAAAAAAAACTTGAAAATAAAACAAAGAAAATCAGCAAACAACACAAAGACAACAAAAATAATCAAATCAAGCAAGACAAGAAAAATAAATTTCAACAATAATAACACACATTCAAATATAAAAGTGGTTGTGATTGTGGCTTACATCTTCCTCTGGTTTTACGTCGAGTAACGGCTGAAACGCCTTTTATGACTTGAGGATTTGCTTCCCATCCAGTTTTCTTATAAACTGGCAAACATCTGTTAGTCAGATTCCCTAGACTATAATGCTACAGTTCATCACGAAATTGTGTCCAGAGATTAAGCAATTCATGGTGAATAAGCCCGCAAGAATGTGACTCAAGAGTTAATAAAACATTATCGAGAGACTCGTTACTCAGACCATTCTTAATGAATGAAAGTTTATCTTCTCTATTCCTGGACACAAAGCCTAATGATCGAGAAGTCTGGTTACAATTCCATCTAGCACATTTATAACATATTTGTAACCTCTTTGCTCTTCGCCTCTTAGCGTAGTAGCTCTTCCCTAGACCAGGCATGTATTCTGTAACATTAATATCAGGCTCATCGGACAATCTTACCTTGGCTTCGATAAGCCACCGGATATCTGCAGGCATTTTTAGGAGCATCAACATCCAAAGTCTAGTCATCCGCACTTTATAAATCTTGAACACAGCATTTTGAGGAAGTGAAGGGAAATATTTACGAAGGTTTGACAGAAAGATATCAGCAACTATTGAAGAGGAGAAAAGAAAAGATATTATCAATAATGCATTTGAGTTTGTTCTTCTCCAAGATATGCACACTTCAAACCTTTAGGCAATGGCTTCGGTTCCCGTTTGGGTGTTTCCTCAAGCTGTTGCGCAAATGAGCGCAAAGCACGGAATAATCAAATTAAACAAAAGAGAAGAAAAGAAAAAAGGCACAAAAAAGAAATAACAACATAATAGCAAACAAAAGTAAAAAACAAACAATAAAGCAAATGAGACAAATGGCAAAGAGAGATAAAGCCTGACCGATTATGATGGGTAAAGCCCGCGAAAGGAATCTCCTCTAGACACAAAAATTGATCATTACTACCTTCTTTTATTCTTCTTTTTTTATTATTATTAATTTTTTTATTTTCCAAAAACATTGGGTTGCCTCCCAATAAGTGCTTGGTTTAACGTCCTCAGCCTGATGTTACTGATCCTCACCCATCAAGATATGTTGGCTCGTAGAGAGGCACCTCCTCGATGTCCTACATCACTGAATTTTCATAGTAAGGCTTCAACCTATGTCCATTCACCTTGAATACTTTGTCAGTTTCTAAGCTCTTGATTTCCACTGCACCATGAGAAAAACATCAGTAATAACAAAGTGCCCAACCCATCGAGAACGTAATTTACTTGGAAATAACTTGAGATGATAATGAAATAAAAGGACTTTCTTTCCTACTTCAAAATTATTCCGGGAGATCATCTTATCATGAAATGCCTTAGTTCTCTCATTGTAAATTTTTGAGTTCTCATAGGCATCATTTCTAAGTTCTTCCAATTCTTGCAGTTGAAGCTTCCTTTGTTCACCAGCAGCATCCATCTCCATATTGCACAGCTTTACTACCCACCATGCTTTGTGCTCGAGCTCTAGTACTGGAAGATGGCATGGCTTACCATAGACTAACCTATATGAAGACATACCAATAGGTGTCTTGTAAGCAGTCCGGTATGCCCATAGTGCATCATCAAGTTGTAGGCTCCAATCTTTTCTATTCAGATTAACTGTCTTCTCGAGGATGGACTTTACTTCTCAATTTGAAACTTCAACTTGACCACTAGTTTTTGGATGATATGCAATAGACACCCTGTGAGTGATGTTGTATTTCTTGAGCAAGGCTTCAAATTATCTATTGCAGAAGTATGTCCCTCTGTCACTAATTACGGCTCTTGGTGTTGCAAATCTTGCAAAAATGTTAGATTTTACAAAATTTACAACAACTTTAGAATCATTAGTTCTCGTACCTTTTGCTTCCACCCATTTAGAAACATAATCCACAGCAAGTATAATGTAAACATTACCAAAAGATGAAGGAAAAGGACCCATGAAATCAATACCCCCTGTCTCTTATACACATCTAGATGTGTATAAGAGACAGGTATAGAGGATTGTGGCATTTGATTTTTGGCACTTAAATTACCTATCATTGACAACGGTCACAAGCTTTGCAAAAGAGATAGGCATCTTTGAACAAAGATGGCCAGTAGAATCCACAATTAAGAACTTTGAGGGCTGTTCTTTTTAGTCCAAAATGACTTCCACATGCATATGAATGACAGAAGTCTGAAATTTAATGAAATTCAGATTAAAAAACGCACCTTCTTACCACTTGGTCAGAACAATGCTTCCATAAGTACGGATCATCCCATATGTAATGCTTGGCAATGTTTTTGATCTTGTCTCTTTGAGCTTGAGTCAAGTCATGTGGTAGCTTCTTAGTAATTAAGTAGTTGACAATATCGATATACTAAAAGGCTACTACATTTAGAGACAACAATTGTTCATTCGAAAAACTTTCTTGTAATGGTAGTGTATCCTTATCATGGACAAGGTGACTAGGAAGGTTTTCAACTAAGTTTTCACTTCCCCTCTTATCTTTGATCTCCAAGTCAAATTCCTGTAAGAGGAGTATCCACCTGATAAGCCTTGGTTTAGCATCCTTCTTTGTGAGCAAGTACCTCAAGGCCGCATGATCAGAATAAATAGTTACTTTAGTACCAGTCAAATAGGAATGAAACTTTTCTAAAGCAAAAATAACCGGTAACAGCTCTTTCTCAGTGGTAGAATAATTAAGCTGAGCATCATTTAAAGTCTGAGATGCATAGTAAACGGCGTGCGGAATTTTGCCAATTCGTTGACCCAAGATGCCACCCACAGTATAGTCACTTGCATCGCACATGATCTCGAATGGATGATCCCAATTTGGAGATTGGATCACTGGAGCCGAAGTCAAGAGTTCCTTCTGTTTCTCAAATGCCTTATTGCATTTCTCATTAAATTCAAAGACCACATCATTCTGTAGCAATCTGCACAGGGACAATGCTATCTTCGAAAAATCTCTTATGAACCTACGATAGAAACTTGCATGAACAAGAAAAGAACGAATATCCCGAACACTTATAGGCGGTGGTAAGGAACATATAAGGTCTATCTTAGATTTATCAACTTTTATACCCCTAACAGAAATAACATGTCCCAAAACTATACCTTGATCCACCATAAAATGACATTTTTTCCAATTCAGAACAAGGTTAGTTTCTATACATCTTTGAAGTATAAGGGTAAGGTTGTCAAGGCATTTATCAAAAGAATCACCAAAAACACTAAAGTCATCCAGAAATACCTCAATGATGCTCTCAACATAATCAGAGAAAATACTTACCATACACATTTGGAAAGTGGCAGGGGCATTACAAAGATCGAATGGCATGCGTTGATAGGCAAATGTACCAAATGGGCATATGAATGTAGTTTTCTCTTGGTCCTCAAGGGCAATGACAATCTGACTATATCCTGAGTAGCCATCAAGAAAACATTAGTGAGAATGACCTGCTAACTGTTAGCCCTAAGGCTACATGATAATTTTGATAATAACAATACACATTGATTAATTGAGATTTACTAACATGTTTATTTATGTGCAAGAGTAAGATCATTGAAATAATTGTAAAATCAAGAAGAGGCTTATTAAAACAAAGTGTTGAAGCTAAGGAGAAGACTACGTGTTAAAGGCACCAAAGTTTAAGAACATGGTTTGATTCAAGGAATGTGATATATGAGCAATGTTCAATCAATTGGCCATATATTTCTCTACAAATGTCCAAATAACATGATCCAAGAGCTTTTGGAAAGCTTACTCAATTTATAACACTTCATATGTTTTAAAGAAATTCAAATTTCAAGTGTAAGGTTGTCCAAATCACCATGCAAGTTAAAAGACAAATGGAAGTAGCTGACATGAGCACCAAATACTCTTTTGGACATATCTTGAGCTAGAAAAATCAAAATGACTTTATTCTTATGGCATTGGAAAGAGGACTTAATGAAGCACATTTCATATGTTTTAAATAAATTTAAATTTTAAACGGAAGGCTGACATAATTGACATAAAATTCGGTCGACTGACACAGAGAAGAAAAATCAACTCATTTGAGCACTGAATAATTTTTTATCCATATCTTGAGTTAGAGATATCCAAATGAATTGATTCTTATGGTGTTGGAAAGATGATTCAATGGAGCAGATTTCATATTCTTTGAGGAAATTCAAATTTCAAACAGAAGGCTGACATAATACACATGCAAGTCATTGGACTGACACATGGAAGAAAAATCAAGTCACATGAGCACCGAATGGTATTTTGGCCATATCTTAAGCTACAGATATCCAAATGACTTGTTTCTTGATGCGTTGGAAAGCTTATTCAATTTTGCAGATATTTTATGGTGGGCAGACAAAATTACGGTTTTTATGGTGGGCAGAAAATTTGTAGTTGGTGTCTTCATTTGATGAAGTTCATCTCATTTGCCTATAAAAAGAGCCCTTCTCGCATGCATTCAGACAGTGAAGAGAAGCATTTTATCAAGCAAAAAAAAAAACAAAAGAATTATCAAGTCTACAGAGCTTTTATATTATTTATCTACTCTTTGAAGAGAGTTAAACTTTTGTTGTCAACATTATCTTTGTTCTTGTATTGTGGTGAGAGTGAGATCTTCTTGTAAATGATAAAAGTTATCCTTGGGAGAACTCTTTCCTTGGTGAGGTTGTTCATCAAGAAGAACTCTTGGTGTAGTGTTATCAAGGGTTGAAGGAAGTTGCCTTGGTGAGGTTGTTCATCAAGAAGAACTCTTGGTGTGGTGTTATCAAGAGTTGAAGGAAGTTGCCTTGGTGAGGGTGTTCATCAAGAAGAACTCTTGGTGTGGTGTTATCAAGAGTTGAAGGAAGTTGCCTTGGTGAGGTTGTTCATCAAAAAGAACTCTTGATGTGGTGTTATCAAGGGTTGAAGGAAAAAGTCTTGGTGAGATTGTTCATCAAGCAAGTTGTAAAGATTTCTACAACTTAGTGGAAAGCTTAGCTCGTGGAGCTAGGAGCCCGTGGACGTAGACAAGGTTTCCCGAACCACGTAAATTGAGTTTGCACTCTCTCTATCCCTATCTCCTTACATTAACTTGCACTTGTGATTGTTCTTTATTTCTATTCTATTGATTGCATTCTATTTTCATCTTCTTCATCTTTATTCTCAAAGAAAGAGTTAAATAATTTTGAACTTTCAAGAAAAGTTTTCTAAATTCATTTTTGTAAAAAAAACCCAATTCAACCCCCCCCCCCCCCCCCCCCCTCGGGTTGCCATACTTGGGTCAACAAGTGGTATCAGAGCAAGGTTGCTCAATTTTTTAAATATTAATCGATTTTTGAGCTATGGCAACTTTTAATTCAACTTCATATGCTGAGGGACTTTCTATCTCTAGACCTCCGTTTTTTAATGGAAGTGATTACTCTTATTGGAAAACTAGAATGAATATTTTCTTGAAATCTTTTGATTATGATTTGTGGTCTATTGTTTTGGAAGGACCTTTTGTTCATACAAAAATTGAAAATGGTGAATGCATGCTTAAAGAACCTAAAGAGTTTAGTAAAGATGATAAAAAGAAATTTAGTTTGAATGTCAAAGCTATGAATGTGTTGTATTGTGCTCTAGATAGAAATGAGTTTAATAGAATATCAACTTGTTCTACGGCATAAGAAATATGGCACGCACTTGAAGTAACTCATGAAGGAACTAGTCAAGTTAAAGAATCCAAAATTAATATGCTAGTTCATAGTTATGAGCTTTTTAAGATGAAACCGGATGAATCAATTTCTGAAATGTTTACAAGATTTACGGATATTATTAATAGTTTGAAATCTCTTGGTAAATCTTATTCTAATGTTGAAATGGTGAGAAAGATTCTTAGGTGTCTACCAAAATTTTGGGAGCCAAAAGTGACGGCAATTCAAGAAGCAAAGGATCTCACCAAATTACCATTAGAAGAACTTATGGGTTCTCTCATGACTCATGAAATCACCTTGAAGGAGAATGAAGAAGATTTCAAGAAAAAGAAAAATATCGCTTTCAAATCTTTAACAAAAGAAGATGATGAGTCCGACGATGAAAGAGATGATGAAGTTCTTACATTCATCACAAGAAAGCTAAAAAGAATGATTAGAAGAAACCAAGGATTCAAGAAGAATTCTAGAAGGGAGTACAAAGGGCAAAGCTCAAAGCAAGATAAGAAAAATGATCAAGTCATTTGCTATGAGTGCAAGAAAACGGGACATGTAAAGATGGATCGTCCTTACTTCAAGAATCAAAACAAGAAATCCAAAGCAATGAAAGCCATAAATTAGGATGATAGTGAAGCTAGCTCCACCAAAGAAGAAGATTGCGAAGTGGCAAACATGTGCTTCGTGGCTTTAAGTGAAGATGAGGTAAGTATTCTAAACTATGATCCTAAGCTTTCATATGATGAATTACTTGAAGCATTCCAAAATTTAAATGTGCAAGTTGATAAGCAAAATTCAAAAATCAATGCTTTCAAAAAGAAGTCAAAAATCATGTTATCTCAATTAGAATAGTTGGTAGAAATAAATGAAGCTTTAGAAAATAAAAATTAAATTTTAAAGCAAAAAGATTTTGAAAGTTTGGAAAGTCAAATACATTTATTAAAAACTGAAAATGACATTTTAAAACAAAAAGATTTTGATAAATTGGAGAAACAAAATGCTAGTTTGAAAAAAGAAAATAATGACTTAAGAAATATTGTTGATAGTTTTACAAAAAGCACAAAAAATTTGAATTCTATGTTACAAAACCAAAGGTGTGCTTTTGATAAAAGAGGTTTAGGATATAAAACTCATAAAAATCAAAAGTATTTTAAAAATTATTTTGCTCATGCATCTTCTAGGAATAATCCTAATCATTCATGTACTTATTGTGGAAGAAAATGACACAAAGTGCATTCTTGCTATATTAAGAGAAATCCTAATTTGAAACAAATATGGGTTCCAAAAAGTACCATAACTAACCCCAAGGACCCAAGAACATTTGGGTACCAAAAAGTTACTCTTTTAATGTTGATTGTAGAAACAAAGGAGTGGCAAACACAAGTGGTACTTAGATAGTGGATGCTCAAGGCATATGACCGGAGATGCCTCCAAATTTCAAGATTAATCATGAAGAAAGGAGGATATGTGACCTTCGGTGATAATGCCAAAGGAAGGATAATCGGACATGATGATATTGGTAACCCTTCTTCACCTATTATTAAAGATGTTTTGCTTGTTCATGGTTTGAAACATGATTTGATTAGCATTAGTCAATTGTGTGATAGGGAATATTTTGTTACTTTTGAGTCTAATAGATGTGTGATTTAGGATGTTAGTAACAATAAGATATTATTTGTTGGTAATAGATGTGGTAATATTTATACAATTGATATTGATGTTAATGATCATGTAGAAAATTGTTTCATTATTAATCATGATGCTTGGTTGTGGCATAGAAGGTTAGGTCATGCTAGCATGGACACAATTTCTAAAAATGATTTAGTTGATGGTCTTCCAAAAATAAAATTTTAAAAGGATAAGATTTGTGATGCTTGTCAATTTGGAAAACAAGTGAGAACTTCTTATAAACAAAAGAAATTTATTTCAACAAATAAACCTTTACAATTACTTCATTTGGATTTATTTGGACCATCAAGAACTCAAAGCCTTGGTGGAAAGTATTATATTTTTGTTATTGTGGATGATTATTCAAGATTCACTTGGGTATTATTATTGAAAACTAAAAACGAGGCCATACAAGCTTTTTTAAAATTTGCAAAAAGAGTCCAAAATAAAAAAGGGTATTCTATTGTGTCCATTAGGAGTGATCATGGTGGTGAAGTAGACAATGTTGCATTTGAAAATCTCTGTGATGAAAATAGTTTTGAACATAATTTTTCCTCACCTAGAACTCCACAACAAAATGGTGTTGTTGAGAGAAAAATAGGACTATCCAAGAAATGGCTAGGACCATGTTACTTGAAAATAATTTGCCAAAATATTTTTGGGCCGAAGCCGTTAATACCGCATGCTTTATAATCAATAGAGTCCATATTAGAGCTTTAATAAAGAAAACTCCTTATAAACTTGGAAAGGAAGAAAACCCAACATTTGATTTTTTAAAGTTTTTGGATGTAAATGTTTTATTTTAAACACCAAGGATAACCTTGGAAAATTTGATGCAAAAGCCAATTTTGGAATTTTTGTTGGCTACTCCAACCATAATAAGGCATATAGAGTTTTTAACAAAAAGACTCTTACTATTGAAGATTCTATGCATGTTGAATTTGATGAAACTAATGTGATTTCTTCAAATAATTTAGATGATGATGTTATTGAGGTAGAAAAGCAAATCAAGGAATCAAGGCTTGATGAAAAGAGTCAAGATGAATTACAACTTCAGCAAGAAAAGCTTGAGGAAGTAATTGATTCTTCCCAAAAATTACCAAAGGAATTGAGGTATGCAATAGCTCACTCTAAAGATCTCATTATTAGCGAACCATCATAAGATATGAGAACTAGATTTTTTTTAGAAACTTTTGTAATTATTTTGCATTTGTCACTCAATTTGAACCAAAATCTTTTAAAGAAGCCGAAAATGATGAAAGTTGGATTTTGGCTATGCAAGAAGAATGGAACCGATTTGAGAGAAATCTAGTTTAGGAATTAGTCCTTAGACTCAAATATGACTAAACCCCTTAGTCAAGATAGATTTTGCATAATTAGAAGAGAATTAGGCATGTTGGATATGTCTTAATTTTGCTTTAATATGATAATTTTTAAATGGTAGCATATGTTAAGGGGGAGAATATATTTAGGGGGAGTAATTAATTTGACTACATCTTTTTTATGATAACAAAAGGGGGAGAAATAGTTGGATTGCTTATATTCATAACAAGTGTCATTTTTTTTGTTTATTCTTGATTTTATTTTCATTCTTTATTTTAGATATTATTTGAAAGCAATCAATGGTTTGTCATCATCAAAAAGGGGGAGATTGTTAGCCCTAAGGCTACATGATAATTTTGATGATAACAATACACATTGATTAATTGAGATTTACTAATATGCTTATTTATGTGCAAGAGTAAGATCATTGAAATAATTGTAAAATCAAGAAGAGGCTTATTAAAATGAAGTGTTGAAGCTAAGGACAAGACTACGTGTTAAAGGCACCAAAGTTTAAGAACAAGGTTTGATTCAAGGAATGTGACATATGAGGAATGTTCAATCAATTGGTCATATATGAGGAATGAATCACATTTCATATGTTTTGAAGAAATTCAAATTTTAAACGGAAGGCCAACATAATTGACATGCAATTCGGTGGACTGACACAGAGAAGAAAAATCAACTCATTTGAGCACCGAATGATTTTTTATCCATATCTTGAGTTAGAGATATCCAAATGAATTGATTATTACAGCATTGGAAAGATGATTCAATGGAGTAGATTTCATAATCTTTTAAGAAATTCAAATTTCAAACAGAAGGCCGACATAATACACATGCAAGTCAGTGGACTAGCACATGGAAGAAAAATCAAGTCATATGGGCACCAAATGGTGTTTTGGCCATATCTTAAGCTACAAATATCCAAATGACTTTTTTCTTGATGCGTTGGAAAGCTTATTCAATTTTACAGATCTTTTGTGTTTTGCAAATTTTCAAATTTCAAACAGAACATTGACAGAAATGGTAGACAAAATTACAGTTTTTATGGTGGGCAGAAAAGTTGTAGTTGGTGTCTTCATTTGATGAAGTTCATCTCGTTTGCCTATAAAAGGAGCCCTTCTCCCATGCATTCAAATAGTGAAGAGAAGCATTTTATCAAGCAAAAAAAACAAAAGAATTATCAAGTCTACAGAGCTTTTATATTCTTTATCTACTCTTTAAGGAGAGTTATACTTTTGTTGTAAAAATTACCTTTGTTCTTGTATTGTGGTGAGAGTGAGATCTTCTTGTAAAGGATAAAAGTTATCTTTGAGAGAACTCTTTCCTTGGTGAGGTTGTTCATCAAGAAGAACTCTTGGTGTAGTGTTACCAAGGGTTGAAGGAAGTTGCCTTGGTGAGGTTGTTCATCAAGAAGAACTCTTGGTGTGGTGTTATCAAGGGTTGAAAGAAGTTGCCTTGGTGAGGTTGTTCATCAAGAGAACTTTTGGTGTGGTGTTATCAAGAGTTGAAGAAAGTTGCCTTGGTGAGGTTGTTCATCAAGAAGAACTCTTGGTGTGGTGTTATCAAGTGTTGAACAAAAAAGTCTTGGTAAGGTTGTTCATCAAGCAAGTTGTAAAGATTTCTACAACTTAGTTGAAAGCTTAGCTCGTGGAGCTAGGAGCCCGTGGACGTAGGCAAGGTTTGCCAAACCACGTAAATCGAGTTTGCACTCTCTCTATCCCTTTCCTCTTTACATTAACTTGCACTTGAGATTGTTCTTTATTGCTATTCTCTTGATTGCATTCTATTTTCATCTTCTTCACCTTTATTCTCAAAGAAAGAGTTAAATAATTTTGAACTTTCAAGAAAAGTTT
The DNA here is from genome assembly GCA_013180625.2 of Boswellia sacra. Lineage (NCBI taxonomy): Eukaryota > Viridiplantae > Streptophyta > Magnoliopsida > Sapindales > Burseraceae > Boswellia > Boswellia sacra. The sequence continues at coordinate 84,992 of SNVD02011405.1, forward strand.
TCTAAATTCATTTTTATAAATAAAAACCCAATTCACCCCCCCCTCTTGGGTTGCCATACCTGGGTCAACACTAACCTCTCCAGCATTTGATCAATGAATGGCAAGGGAAAGTGATCCGTGCAAGTTGCTGAATTGAGCTTCTAATAATCAATACAAGCCCGCCACCCGATTTGGATACGAGTGGGAACTAGCTCATTATTATCATTCTTAACCACTGTAACACCAGATTTCTTCAGAAAAACTTGGACTGGGCTCACCCACTTGCTGTCTGAAATTGGATAAATCACACCCACATCTAACAATTTGAGGATATCTTTCTTGACAACTTCCATCATCAGAGGATTCAACCTCCGCTGTGCTTCTCTAGTGGGCTTAGATCCTTCTTCTAACAAGATACGGTGCATGCATATGGCTAGGCTAATACCTTTGATGTCAGCAATTGTCCACCCAATAGCTATTTTGTGATCTCCAAGCACTCGGATGAGTTTCTCTTCTTGTAATGGTGCAAGGCCCTTTGCTAATATGACCGGTAAAGTATCTTTCGCACCCAAGAATACATGCTTCAAATGATCTAGAAGAGGCTTAGGCTCCAAGGTAGGGGCTTTCATCACAGAAGGAAGAAGTTTCTCATTAGATATAGGCAATTCAATGTACGAAACATCATACCTGCTTATGGTTATAGCTATAGTCTTATCTAAGCTTGCCATAGATTCCTCCACATCTTCAGACACTTGTATCAACCTTCTTAGTTCTTTGGAATTTTCTGTCCCTATGTGCTCACTTATAGCTACTTCCAATCCATCCATGTGAGTTAACTCAAAAAGTTGTTGTGCCAAAGAATCAATAACATCCACTGCAAAAATAGAATGCAAGTCACTAGGGTATCTCATTGCCTCAAAAATATTGAAACGGATCACCTTGCCATCAAACTCCATGGTAAGAGTGCCATAATGAACATCAATTTTGGTTCAGGCAGTTTTCAAGAATGGTCTCCCTAAAAGAATCATTGTTGGATTAGGAGATGTCTCATCCTCCATTTTAAAAACATAGAAGTCTGCTGGGAAAACCTATTGATTCACTTGCACAAGCACATCTTCCACAACTCTCTTAGGATATGCATTAAAACGATCAGCAAGTTGAATGATAATACTAGTTTCTACAAGAGGTCCAAGATTCAAAGAAGTGTAAATAGAATATGGCATGATAGTAATAGATGCTCCTAGATCTAACATAGCTCTTTCAAACTTGGTTTTACCAATGGTGCATGGAATGGTAAATGTACCTGGATCCTTGCACTTTTGAGGAATTTTTCTTTGCAGTACAGCTGAAACATTTTTCCCCGCACTTACTTTCTCATTTCCCTTTAACTTTCTCTTGTTGGTGCATAACTCCTTGAGAAATTTTGCATAACGAGGCACTTGCTTTATAGCATCCAAAAGTGGTATATTTACCTCGATCTTACGAAAAGTTTCCAAGATTTCCTGTTCTTGCTCCTCCTTCTTTGATTTTGCAAATCTGCTAGGAAAAGGTGGAGGAGTAACATAAGAAGGAATTTGAGTTTTAATATCTATCTTAAAAGATGATGTTTTGTTTATGGTGGAAGTTGCGTCACCCCTTCATTAGTTTGTGAGTTTTTTGGTGGGACTTCTAATTGCTTTCCACTTCTCAAAGTTATCGCATTAGCATTCTCTCTTGAATTGATCACTGTCTGAGAAGGTAATTTTTTTGAGCCTTGACCTCGAATTTGCTCATGCTAGTAGCCAATTAGCCCATTTGATTTTCTAGGTTTTGGATACTTGGCCTAGTTTCCTCCTGAAATTGTATTTTGTTAGTAGCAAGTGCTTTAACAATGTCCAAGAGAGACATACCTAAGTTTTATGGAGTTGGTTATGGTGCTGGTTGTGGCACTCGTGGTGGTTGCGTTTGAAATGGTTGCTGTAATCTTGGTTGATTGAAACATGGTGGCCGATTTGGTATGGCATTTAGGGCGATTGGTTGATGATTCCTATAACTAAAATTAGGGTGATCTCTCCATTCAACATTGTAAGTATTAGACAAGGGGTCATACCTTTGCCTTGGTTGTCCTGGAAATCCTCCCATGGCATTGGCTTGTTTTGTATCTCCTTCTTGCAAAGTTGGACACATGTCGGTTGGATCCTCCGTGGTAGAACGTACTCCACATACATAAGATTGCTGCATATTTCCTACAGCCATTTTTTTTTTACAAGAGAGGTAAGCCCAGAAAGTTGTTGTTCAATGTTCGGAGCACTTACTTCATTTACTCTCTTTGGTAGTGGTAGCTCAGATCGGCTGCTGAATTTTTGGAAGTTCGCTGCCATGTCACTAATCAAATATCTTGCAACTTTCGGTGTTTTATTAACTAGTGCTCCACCACTAGTAGCATCAATCATGCTCCTATCCATTGGTAGGAGACCCTTATAGAAATATTGAATAAGGAGTCCATCACTAATTTGGTGATTTGGACAGCTAGCACATAACCTTTTAAATCTCTCCCAATATTCATAAAGTGATTCTCCATTGTGTTGCCAAATGCCACTAATATCTTTTCTAATGTTTGTAGCTTTCAAGGTGGGAAAGTATTTCTCCAAAAAGAGTTTACTTATCTCATTCCATGTGGTGATGGTACCTGGTGGTAGATAGTATAGCCAATCTTTCATCGAATTTGCTAATGAGAACGGGAAAGCCTCAATTTAATTTGCTCTTCAAAAATGCCGGTTGGCTTAATGCTTGAGCATGCCACATTAAATTCCTTAAGGTGTTTGTTAGGATCCTCTCCTGCAAAACCATAAAATGTAGGCAAGAGATGAATTATTCCAGATTTAAGCTCAAAATCTACCTCAAGACTAGTGTTTATGCATAGCGGTTGCTGATCAATAATTGGAGCCGCTAACTCCTTAAGAGTTTGATTGTTTTCCACCGCCATTACTTCCAATTCATATTTGATTGAACTGCAGGAAGATGGAAGGGAAGTATGTCGTGCAAGGTCAAATTTTAGAGGTGAAGTTGAAATCGACCGACTTAGTCTTAAATTTGAGGATCCCAGAAACTCCTTAATTCGCTTAAGTCGTTGGTCCGCTTCTCCCTCAGACATAAAAGCCTAAATACAAACAGACAACAGTAAAAATTAAGAATCAATAGAAAAACAAAATAGCAAATTGATTAGAAAATTAATCCCCGGTAACAGTGCTAAAAACTTGATGCGTTACTTTGCTTTCCTCAAAAGTGATTGACAACCTAGAACAAGCTCTCTAAATTTAATTCAATAAAAGCATTACGATAAGAAAGAAAGGTTGATCTAAGCAATAAACACACCAGCTCCGATTATTTAAGTTAGGTTATATTCTTCAATTGCAATCTATGATTACAATTTTGCTACTAACGATTAGAAATTCAAGACAATTACGGATCAAGATTTCTAGTCTAGCAATAGACAACAATCAGATTCTATTTAGTTGGCCACCCAAATACAATCAGCAAGCAATTATAAGCATTAAATATGGGAAAATACAAGCAACTTCAATTAGAGAATTGGATAACAATTTCTTGCACAATCAACTCACAAAAACCATATCAAGGGCTTCGAAATCACCCTCAACCAAATCAGATTTAGTTACACATGTTCGAAAACGTCATAAATACAATACAACATACAAACATTCCAGAAATTGAAAGGGAAAGGAAAAACTTAGCAAATCCTTTGCAAATCTCCTTAGGATTGTAGTTCTTCTTCTTTCCAAGCCTTTTTTCTCCTTCAAGAACTCCAAGAGATGAGACAAATCCAGAGCGATAGCCTCCAGCACGTTCTCCCCTCTTCTTCTTATAAAAAATAAAACCCTAAAATATGTTTATATACTCTGCTACAGTAATCGAATACAGTGCCTCGTATAATAACATGCTACAGTAGTTTGTGGAATTACAATTCTGCACTTCTCACACCATTTTGATCATAACTTTTGATACACTAAATGGATTCATGAACCATAAATTTCTCTATAAAATAGACTTCTGGAGCATTACAATGGTATATAGCACATCATCTGGTTCATTGTATATCAATATAATAAAATCCGAGAAATTGGTTGACTAGCAGAGGTCCAAATGAAGGGTTTTACTCTAATTTAGTGCAAGTTTCTCCAAAACTCATACAAACATAAAAACCACACAAAAACATAAACATACCAATGAATATAGCAAAGAAACATAGAGGAATTGATAAAAAAATAATACATAAATAGACTCCTATCAGGTTCAGAAGTTAGGTGCAAGCCATTTATCTTGCCTGGATCAAAATTCAGCCTCGAATAGGGTATGCCAAATTAAAATAGCTCATGTTGCTATACAGTCCACCTAAGATTTTCATTTTATGCACACATTCCAGTTTTATCTTTTTTTAGACATTTAAGGTGATTTCATTCAATAACAATTGTCTATTCATGTAAAGAAAGAGAGAGGAGAATATAGTGACATCCCTTTCAAACATGGGGGATAGGGGAGAGGATTACATTGCCCTTCAACAGTAAAATAAACTTTACTTCTAACACTTCAGATATTCAATGATATAAAATATTCGATACATAGCAAATTCATGCAAATCATACATTCAATAAGCAATCAATTCGAGATTTGATAAATAAGAAAGCCCTTACCACCAGATGCGAATCTACTCCATGCTTATCAAGCCTCTTCATACATATTTATGTTATTCATACATGTATTCAATTATTCTAAGTGATGATCCCTCACCATCAATATGAGTCCACCATCACTTCATGGCCTTATTCTAGTCATATTTATAGACATGGTATTTATTCAAAATAAAGTTAATCAATCGATTAAAATTCAATACAAAGCCATAATAAAAAATCATGGTACTTCAACCTATATTTGATAATTCTATCATGGCAATTCTACGTATTGCTATTCTAGCATAATTCATCACAATTTGTAGTGGATCATGGCATTTCTAGCCTAATCACATTAATCAAGATGAAACATGGCTATTCTAGCCCAATTCAAGCATTCAAGGATAAACATGGTAATTCTTACCTATTTTATACTATTTCCTAGCATACTTCAAAACAATCTTTAAGTCATCCTAGCGTTCTTCTAATCATGTGCCCTTAAGCATGATTCTAAACATGTGCTTCTAAGTATAATTCTAAGCATTCACAAAGAAAATAAATTCCTAAACATGTTTCTAATAAAGGAGGGAAGGCGGACTTACCTTGACATGCTTACCCATCTCGCAAAAAAAAAAAAAAACAAGGCTAAAACAATTCATCATAACCCTAAACATGCTCCTAAGAATCAAAATAAATCTAAACATGCTTATTTTAAGCATAAACGAACCTAAACATGCTAAACTTTAAGCAAGAAAAATAGATGGAGAAAAGAGAATTGCTCTCAGGACATACCCTTTCGGGTTTACAGCAATATAAAATGCTCGAAAATTTAAACTGGAAAAGACTCCTTGAATTCTCAAGTGTGTTCTCAAGAGGGAGAAGAGATTATTTTGATGTGTCATGGAAAGTGGGGGGAGGGGGGGGGTGTGGGGGGGTTTATATGGTTGAGAGTTGAAATTGAAAAAGGAAGGGAGAGGATGAAAAAGGAATGTTGGTGGTAAAAATTTCCAAAATTAAAGGGACAACAGCCAGTCTACTACTGGAAGACCATTGATCGACACTCTAACAATCATGGCTATTGGTAGACCGTCGTCCGACTGCCTCACAATAGCCAACCAATTGTGACCCTAAGTCCTTCGATTACGTGTAACTCTTAGAGTTCAACTCTGATTTGCAATCTATTCAATTATGTGAAAACTAGACATTCATATCTTCACAATGATATATGAATTATCATCATATTCTTCTTGAATTAGTTTATATGATTTTTTGAATTCATGTATTAGTTTCAAAGACTCTTGGCCGGTTTCTTCTCACTGTTCTTCCTTTAGTTACCAACGGCATTTCGATAATTTTCATTGCTCGATGTTCATCTTCATTTTATCATCAAGCCTTAAAAATCTAGTGTATATAGCTTACCCCTTACTTTGGAGAAGTTTGTTAGATACAAAAATTGACAAAGTACTCTTGCTTTGCCTTTCCTCCTCTCATCGTGGCATCTTTGCTTTCGTCTGCATTCTGTCAAACTTTTCATTATTTGCTTTCCTCTTCAATCTCTATAAAAGAGGTGTGCCCATTCAAGGGTTGATGTGTCCATTCGAGGGCTAGTGTGCCCACTCAAGGGCTGAAGTGCTCACTCAAGGGCTAATGTGCGTCTTTCTAATGCACGCAATGCACGCTTCTAGTGTGAATAGGTACATCCTTATGATGCACGATGTGCACCCTTCTAATGTAGACAAATGCATCCTTCTAATATATGAATTGCATCCTTATGCTGCTAAAATAAAATACTTTTCAATGCACCTATTTCCTAGGGTTTCTAACATTCTTCAGTGCACCTACTTCTTAGGGTTTGTTAACACTCCTTAATGCATCTATTCTAAGGGCTTTAAACACTCTTAAGAGTACCTACTTCGTACGATTTTCAACACTCTTCAGCATACCTCTTCCTAGGGCTTCTGCCTATTCCAAGGGCTTAAAACACTCTTGAGTGCACCTACTTCTTAGGATTTTCAACACTCTTCAGTACACCTCTTCTTAGGGCTTATGCCTATTCTAAGGGCTTAATACACTCTTAATTGCACCTACTTCCTAGGGTTTCTTCTAATGCATACCCATCGGAAAAATTTCTATCATCCACTGCTTTGCGGTTTTAGACTTTTTCATTCGTCATGCCTTCAGTTGAGTAATCTTCATTAATCTCTTTAGACTCTGTATTCATTGGGTTTCATGTCCTTCTTTTGAGTACTCTTCATTCTTCTTTCATCTCTTTAGTCTTTGCATTCGTTGGGTTTCATGCCCTTCTTCCAAGTATTATTGTCTCTATTCTTGATTTCTTCTAGTTCACTGGGGAAAATTCTTGATTCATTATGCTATAACATTCTTTGCTCTTGATCTCCTCAAATTTTGCATTCATAGGATTCTTCAATGGGAGTTCTTATCATGTTGTTGATTCCTGGATTTACTGGGGATCTTTCCATTGTCCTTCAAATTCCTTCAAAATATCAAATATCTCTTGATGATTTCAAATCAATTCAAATTTTACCTCATATGGGTGTTCTTCAACAAGCTACTTTCTAATCTCTGGAAGAATTCTTCCATGTGATTCAAACCAAAGATTCCATCAATCAATGTTACTCATCTTTCCTTATGAGTTGGTAAGCTATTGCCATGGCCGGGTGCTTGTCACCGATACGTTTCAAAAATTCTTTCAATGTCTTAGGTTTCATGTAGAGTATTTCTTCTCTTCTCTTTTCATCTTTTCTTTTCTTTTTCCCACTTTTCTTTCTCTTTTTTTTTTCTCTCTTCTTTTCCTTTCTTTTCCTTCTTTTCTCTCTCTTTTTATCTCTCTTCTTTTCTTTTTTCTCTCTTTTTTCTTTTTCTTTCTTTTTCTTCTTTTCCTTTTCTTCAACTTCCTTTTTTCTTTCTTTCTCTCTTTTACCTTTTTTTCCCCTCATTAAAAGGATAGTTGTCCATCTGTTGGCCAATAATCACCCTACTATCTAACTATCAACTAATTGTTAGCCAACAATCGCCTAACAGTTTAACTGTCGATCGATAGTGGAGGGTTGATATGAGGACCCTTCGCTTTCCTCCGATTCATTCGTGCGCCATTTCTTTGTTTTTCATCTGATTTGCCTTCGGTTTTCTCCTACATGTTTGTCTCAACTTCATATTTCTAATGGCCAGTTATCTAGTCCATCTTGACCTGAATGAGAGAGATCTGGTCTTAAGATCGACATTGAAAGGTCTTGCAAAAGACCAAGAGGTGCCCGTTGCCTACAATGTGGTCTTCTTTATTCTTTAGTCTTCCATTTTCTTAAGAGTTTCTCTACGCATGTAGTCACTTTAATAGTTCAATTTCTTGCCTTAGGACCTACATGAGAACAAGACGTGTAGGTTGCTTTCTAGAGCCCATAATTAGCTTCTAGAGATAGAAAATGATGTTGTTAGGGATAGGATTGCTGTTACCGGCTTTTATGAGTTTAATATTTGCCTTCCAAATGCTCCTTGATACACCGATCATCGAGCATAGGCTACTTTATGTGAGAGGTGGATAGACATGACCCACAATTTCCATCTTCTAATTGGTGAGATGACCGTGACGCCATTTGATATTGCCATTTTGATTAGCCTTCCGTGTGGTGGAGAGGTTATACCTATCAATGCTTGTATCGCAGACTTGAGGGATGAGCAAAATTTGGTTCGCTAGCTTCTTGGGTGCGATGTGAAGATCAAGAACAACATTGTGATTTGGTACACTGCCTTGTATAAATATTGGAGGAGAATATCAAAACTGACTCTAGTTAAGGTGAATCAGTATACACGTAGCTTTATCATGTATCTGCTTGGCTTGATGCTTTTTGCCAATGCGTCGAACATTACCTTCTTAACTCTTCTTCCTACCCTCTAGGATCTTGATCGGGTGAGGACTTTTGACTGACGTTGTCTTGCTTTTGGCCAGTTATACTTTTGCTTAGATGGCGTATGTCCAGGTGTTACCGCGATTATCAATTTTGCTTCATTACTTAAGGTAACTTTTTTCTTTTTACACCTTTGTGTTTTGTTTGTATGAATTCCATTTCTAATTTTGTCTTGTTTATAACAAATATGGGCCTACGAGTTGCATGTCCTACCTTCCCCTCTTCTTGCTTGTCAAAACTTTTATTTCTCGTGGATAAAGAGGTGGGTTGCACGTTGTGTAGAGCTCCAGAGATCTTATGAGCTAGACTTCCTTCATGATTACATCCACATAATGACCTGGGACAAGGTAAAAGATATTACTGTCAATATTTCATTTATATTCATATTATAATCTTACCATGTTTCTATTCTTTGCATATTCGTTCCGAGTGGTGGGGGCCTATTGAGGGTTGGTCAGCTTTTATGCAGGTCATTGCCCCATTTGTCAGCCATTGCATCCTTCTGCATTGACAACATGATGTGGTATTTAGGTCACTGAGTCTAGGATTGGTTCAAAGGCCAAGAGCATCATTTGTTTCCTCCTTCTCTGCCAGTTCTAATGATAAATTTAATAGACTTGGCTATGGGGCTAAATGTGCCAGATTACACGACAGGGATTCACTTGAGCGAGATTGAGTTCCCAGTGATGACAGTTTCTTATGCTGAGTGGGCTAGAGTCACATCGCTATCTACTAGTTCCTCGTCCCCCTGCCAGTGCAGCTCGTGGCTCTTTCAACCGTACTGGTAGCTCTTCTGCCCATCATGGGAAGAGGTCAAAGGGTTTCTTCTTCTAGTGCTGGCACATTTGCCTCTTTTGCTATTGCTACTAAGCAACCACGTTCACCTCCAGCCCCTACAGCTGCTCCAGCCATTCGAGCTAGTCATGTGATTGGCGACCTTCAAGCCTACCCCAGCAATATAGTCTATAGGTAGGATGCCAGTGGGCAGATCAATAGTCATGTGATCATTAAGGACCGGACCATGCTTGTGGCCTTCATTCCTCTGGATACCACCTCAGTAAGTTTTCTTATTATGTATTCCCCAAGTTTCCTGTTATTCTTCAAATATTTGTTAGTCATAAAAATGTAATGCAATGTAATCCAGGTGCCACGATCTTCCATGGAGCATGTCTTCTGAATGCAAGCTGCTTCTCACAGATATCTCACTAGTATCAAGTAAAGCAATATTCTATGCTTTATGTATGCATGATTTCTATCTTAGTAGTTTTTCTAACTATATGCTTCTTACTTAAATTAGATGAGTTGTCAAGAGAATGCTTGTTTAGAGTAAGAGACGAGCGCCTTCAGGCTTAGGTTGTAGTCTTCTTTGTCGATGATGATGATGATGGTGATGAGTAAGGATTGTTGCCATCAACTTCTTTCATGTCAATTTCTTTCATTTTATTCATTTAGCTTCCATGTATGAACTTTTGTTGCTTTAACTTTTCACGATGTATAATCAAAGCAATCAAATTTCAAAGACTCAGTGAAAATTTTCTATTTTTTGTTTTGTACACTACTTCTTAAACTGTAAGAATTTTGATCAATTTAGATCCAAATTTATTCAAATTTATTTCTACACCAATATCTATTCAATTCTAAACAAAATTACAAAATTTAGAAATTAGGTACTCGAAATTGCTCTTCAATGTGAATATCTGAAATCGAAAACACGCGAAAATGGGAATTAAAGAGTCGTTTGCCCTAACAACTACCGACCGGTTGTCGGACCACTGGCCGACTATCCTACAATTGTTGGTCAACTGTTGGACTATTTATCGATTGTCCTATAACTACCAACCGATAGTCAGACAGTCGATCAATAGTTCTTTGACTGCTTGCCAGTGCTCTTCCCTTTTTTGGCCTTTTTTGGTTTTGTTTCTTACACTATATAAGTGATGCTCCTCTTATGCTCATCTCCACACTTTTCAATAATTTCCTTCCTCATTTTTTGAGTTTTCTTTCACACTTCTCAATGCCTCCTTGCACTTTTTAACATGTCTTAGGCCTCTCCCAACACCCTCCAGCCTCTCTTGAAACTTCTAAAGGATGATGATTGGAAGCGACTCGAATTCAGCAGTCTCTATAATTTGAAGTTCCTTTGACATGTGAAGCTTGACATTCTTTTTCTTAAGGATTGCACTACCCTCTAAGATCCTCATGATCACGTCTTCCACTTCAATGGAAGAGCTTTGACCCCTATATGAGGAATTCTCTACCATACTTAGTGGTCATTCATCCAGTTCTAAGAGCATCATTCTGCCTACTGTTAAGACACCATTGATGTTTGATCTAGCCAACTTTCTCAACTTATCAATTCCTACCATGAGCATTCATACCATAGGTGATAGATTAACATTGTCTTCCATAATGCCTTTGCTTGAGATGATGGACAGGACCTCATCCAGTTGGCTTCACCTTCTTCAGTTCTACCTTCTTGCATAGTTTCTATTGGTTTCACTGGACGGCCTTGGTGACCCATATTTTGTGGCTATCATTGCTCATATGGGACTCGACTTCACAGCAGTTCCCTTGATTCTTGCTAAAACATTGATCGAACTGGATCGTGTCATGATGCGTTTGAAACTAGCAAGTATACTAGTCGCACAAGTAATAAAGTGATAAGCAAGATATCGTTCCCACGAGGATTGATTCTAATTGAATTTATTATTTCTAGCAATAATAAACTAAACAGGGGGATTTTTGTTGACGTGTGTGTGTGTGCTAAATGAATAGAATCAAGTAGAATAACACAACAGAAGTTAATTTGAATGAAAGATCAATGAGAGACACTTGGTTAAGGGTTTTTTCTCTGCCACAAGATATTAATTTGTGAATTAACATAGAATTGTAATCCAATTACAGCATTGAAGTTATCAACCGTAGATAACAACAAGCTCGTTATCCCAATCTTTCCTTACTTTGTTGTTAAATAAAACAAGCTCTTTATTTAATCTCTATCCATTAAACAACCTAGAACAAGCTCTCTGAGTTTAATTCAATGGAAGCATTACGATGAGAAAGATAGGTTCATCTAAGCAATAATCACACAAGTTCGGATTATTTAACCTAGGTTGTATTTTCCAATTGCAATCTCTGATCCCAATTTTGCTACCAATGATTGGAAATTCATGACAATTACGGATCAAGATTTCTAATCTAGCAATAGACAACAACAGATTATATTCAGTTGGCCATTCCAAATACAATCAGTAAGCAATCATTAGCATTAGATATGGGAAAATACAAGCAACTTCAATTAGAGAATTGGATAACAATTTCTTACACAATCAACTCACAAAATCCATATCAAGGGTTTTGAAATCCCCCTCAACCAATTCAGATTTAGTTACACATATTCAATCAGAATAACAAATACAATACAGAGAAATTCCAGAATTGAAAAGGAAAGAAAGAACTTAGCAAATTCTTTGAAAATCTTCTTGTAGATGAATCTTCTTGGAATTGTAGTTCCTCCTCTTTCAAAATCTTCTTTCTCCTTCAAGAACTCCAAGAGATGAGAGAAATCCAAAGATGCAGCCTCCTCCACGTTCTCCCCTCTTCCAGTTATGAAAATAAAACCCTAAAATGTGTTTAAATACTCTGCTACAGTAACTTGCTACAGTGCCCCGTATTTAATAACATGCTACAGTGATATATGGAATTACAAATATACACTTCTCATACCATTTTATCACAACTTTCGGTACACTACATAAATTCGTGAATCGTAAATTTCTCCAGAAAACAGACTTCGAGAGCTTTTCAATGGTATATAGCATGTTATCCGGTTAATTGTATATCGATACAATCAACTCCAAGAAATTGGTTGACTATCAGAGGTGAAAATGAAGGGTTTTACTCCAATTTTGTGTAAGTTCCTCCAAAACTCCTACAAACATCAAAAACCACACAAAAACATAAAAATACCAAGGAATATAACAAAGAAACATGGACGAATTGATATGAAAATGATATATAAATAGACACTTATCAAATTCTCCCAAACTTAGACTTTGCTAGTCCTCGAGCAACTACGACAATATGAAATAAAACTAAACCGAAACAGAATCAACAAAAAATTAAATCACACAAATGCTTCATCTTGCAAATAGGCCTCAAAGATTGTACTTAATTATAACCCAAGGAAAACTTCAAAATAATGCACTTGGTCAAGAATTTCATCTCAAAGATTAGTTTCGCTTCACTTCAATTCCTCAAGTGTGTGTGTGTAGAGCCATTCTCACCTAATCACTTGTAACCCAGATGAGTTTATGCAGAAAAATGAATCATATTTAATATTGAATATGTGTGTATAAATGAACTCCATAGGCCTGCTTTTCAGGTCACTCTCCACTAATATAGATATGCACAACACCAAGGATCAAGTTGGACTTTATTAAGCTTGTAACGTTTGGCTTGGGTGAAGGTATGATAAAGGATAATAATTTGGCTCAAATCACCCACAAACACGTAAATCATTCAAGACTATGTAGAGCTCAAGCCTATAACAAAACTTCATTTCAATTCACCATGTTACTCCCCCAAACTTATTTAGAACACTCAATCTTTTTTTTTTTTTTTGCGGAAAACAAAAGAAAACTACACCCCCACACTTTGTTGTTTCATTCTTTTTAAGAACACTTAAGGGTATAGATCTCTTATTTTTCTTTTTTTGTTCTCTTTTTTTTCTTTTTTTCTTTTTTTTTTATTACACTTCCCCTCCCCCACACTTAAACAACACATTGTCCTCAATGTGTAAGTACGTGGACGATAAGTACAGATTGACTTTTTTTTCTTTTTCTTTTTTTCTTTTTTTTTTCAAACACAATAGAACTCACTTGCATTGCTCATGACACATCCCAACCTCCTCTAACTTCCCAAACCCAGAACATAGCTCAAAATTTAATTGTGAATGATCTACATGCTCATAGGTAAGGGATAAACTGTTTGGAACAAATTCATTTGAGGTTAGGAAATCTTTTGGTGAGTTAACAAAGAAAAAGGCTTACAGAGGCTCAAAGGGGTAACTAGGGATCAATTTCAGTCAAGGTTGGCTATTAAGGCTCAAACTGTCCAAAGATGGCCTAAATCATTTCCCCAATATTGCACAGTCTAGGATTTCGCCTCGAGTGACCATCAAACAAGTTCTATAATTCATTGAAATCTGAAGAAACATTTAAATTACATAAACTTTCTCTAAGTGAACAAATAACTCAGTGATAATAGCTCAGTGCTCAATGTTGCGCAAGGAATCACAAGCAAAGCGAAAACCAATAAACAGTTCAAGCACACAGATCCATGCATCATTTATTATTTTCCAAGAGTTATTCTTAATTCAATCATTATCTTATCATCGACCCAAAAAATGCAAGAAAAGAGGTACGTGCGTTGTTACACCTGAGTCAAGATTGTATATTTCAACAATCCTTAGGACCAGTAGCCCGCAGACTTAAGGTTTTCAGCCTATATACCTTTATATGAAAGAACAAAACAAGATACAAGACACTTCAAACAACATGAAATAAACAAACTACAGACTTATTGAGAGAGAATGCGTTTCAAGAGTTAAGAAAACCCCATATTCTGTGCCATTTCCCCATGTGTTTTCGACAATTGTTTTTTTTTTTAAAAAATCAATGTACTGATAAAGATAAAACCACATAACAACTCTAAATTACGCAAAACTAAACTCACTCATAAAATAACAAAGTTCAACAAGTCAGCAAACAAAACAAGTTAGTTAGAATGGGTCTACAAAGTTTAGAAGTTAGCCTCCTTATTCAGCCATTATGGATTGAAGAGATCCGAATGCGTTTCAAGAGAACTTGAACTTTTTAAGCCACCACTCTAAAAACCGAGATTAGAAAATATTACCTGGGACGACAGAAATAACCTGAAAAAGCTCAAAAGAAACGACATGAAAAATCTCAAATAAACACACTAAAAAGAAAGTAAACAAAAACGAAGCTAACCAGCAAATAGAGATTACAGATGGAGGGTTAAATCCAGTTGACGCCTTTTGTTGCCTTCTCCAAACCAATTTATCCGAACCATTGTTGGATCATCGTGATAGACAATTCTGTAGTTTGTCATTAACTCCCCTACAGTTGAAGCTGTAACCAGGATTTGCCTCGCCGACTGTGAGATGAAGTTTTTTTCTACTGCTTGATCAAGAAAATACAACAAACCATAAAAAAAATTATTGACATTTAACAAACCAATGGGTTTCCGATGGATGTTTAGCTGTGCCCAAGAGGTGATTTGAATATCTCCTCTAATGTACCATAACCACCGGGCAAAGCTATAAATGCATCAGATTTAATGACCATATGTGCAATACGCTCATGCATACTAGAAACCTGTAACTCTTCCCCCATGGTGTCTGTCTCTTATACACATCTAGATGTGTATAAGAGACAGGCCTACGATATCTCGTACAGCTAATGGTTTAGGGATAATGCCGAGAACTTTGCTCCCTCCTAGGGATGCAGCTGTTGACACACACCCCATTAACCCAAGACTACCCCCTCCATAAATCAAATTATACCCCTCGCAGCTAATGTCCTACCAAGATCAAGAGCTGTTGTGGTAAACTCTCCATCTTTACCAAATTGCGATCCGCAAAATACGCATATATTGCAGAATCGCCGAATTGGTGGTTTCTCCATTTCTACAAGTGCTCTAATCTTGTGTAAGACACGTTAGATTTTATGCTTTTCAATTGCAAGACAGGTTATGGAATGACATATGAAAATATGCAGAATGTATATATACACCCATAAAACTCTCAAATTTTGACACATGGGGACATACTTTCGGTGGGGGTTGCTCGATGCAGATTTATCGCCCCAAGATTTGAAAAAATGAGATATGCTTTCGGCGAGGTTTGACAAAACCTACACACTTGTCTCCCACGTGAAGCATGGAAAATGAGATACACTTTCGGCGGGGGTTGACAAAACCCCCACACTTGTCTCCCACGTGAAGCATAAAAAATAGAGATACACTTTCGGTGGAGGTTGACAAAACCTCCACACTTGTCGCCCACGTGTACTTATGCCATAGGGTAGTCATATGTTTTGTCAAAAAGAAAATTGAAATTAAAACAAACAAAATCAACAAACAACAATAACACAAAAACAACATTGATAATCAGATCAAACGAAACAAGAAAGAAATAAAATTCGACAACAATAACACACATTCAAATATACAAGTAGTTGTGATTGTGGCTCACATCTTCCCTGGTTTTACGTCCAGTAACGGCTGAAACGCCTTCTATGAGTCGGGGATTTGCTTCCCATCCAGTTTTCTTATAAACTTGCAAACAGGGTCGTTTTTAGTCATATTCCCTAGACTATAACACTGCAATTCATCACGAAATTGTGTCCATAGATTAAGCAATTCACGCTGAACAAGTCCACAAGATGTGACTCGAGAGTTAACAAAACATTATCCAGCGACTCATTACTCAAACCATTCTTAATAAATGAAAGTTTATCTTCTCTAGTCCTGGACGCAAAACCTAATAAACGACAAGTCTGGTTACAATTCCATCTAGCACATTTATAACATACTTGTAACCTTTTCGCTCTTCGCCTCTTTGCGTAGTAGCTCTTTCCTAGACCAGGCATGTATTTTGCGAGATTAATGTCCGGCTCACCGGACAATCTCACCTTGGCTTCGATAAGCCATCGATATCAGCAGGCACATTTAGGAGCATCAATGCCCAAAGTCTAGTCATCCGTACTTTATAAATTTTAAACACAGAATTTTGAGGAAGTGAAGGGAAATATTTACGAAGGTTCGATAGAAAGATATCGGCATCCATTGAAGAGAAGAAAAGGAGAGATATTACCGATATAGCGCTTAGTTTGTTCTTCTCCCAGATATGCACATTCAAACCTTCGAGCAATGCCTTCAACTCCCGTTTGGAATGTTCCTCAAGCTTGTTTGCACTCTGAACTCGAAGCCGGAATAATCAAATTAACACAGAACAAGAAAAGAAAGAAAAATAAAATAGAGCACATAAAACATAAAACACAAGAGCAAATGAAAGTCAAAACAAACAACAAAGCAAATAAGACAAATGACAAAGAGAGATAAAACCTGATCAATTATAATAGCCCATGAGAGGAATCTCCTCGAAACACAAAAATTGATCAATACTACCTTCTTTTCTTTGTCTCTTTTTATTATATTTCAAAAACATTGGGTTGCCTCCCAATAAGCGCTTGGTTTAACGTCCTCAGCCTTACGTTATCTGTCCTCACCCATCAAGATAAGTTGGCTCATAGAGAGGTACCTCATCGATGTCCTGCATCACTGAATTCTCATAGTAAGGCTTCAACCTGTGCCCATTCACCTTGAATACTTTATCCGTTTTTAAGCTCTTGATTTCCACTGCACCATGGGGAAAACATTAGTAATAACAAAAGGTCCAACCCATCGAGATCGTAATTTACCTGGAAATAACTTGAGGCGAGAATGAAATAAAAGAACTTTCTGTCCCACTTCAAAATTCTTCCTGGTGATCATTTTATAATGAAATGCCTTAGTTTTCTCCTTGTAAATTCTGGAATTCTCATAGGCATCATTTCTAAGTTCTTCCACTTCTTGCAGTTGAAGCTTCCTTTGTTCTCCAGCAGCATCCATCTCCATGTTACAAAGCTTTACTGCCCACCATGCTTTGTGTTCGAGCTCTACCGGAAGGTGACATGGCTTACCATAGACTAACCTGTACGGAGACATACCCATAGGTGTCTTGTAAGCAGTCCGGTATGCCCAAAGTGCATCATTAAGTCGTAGGCTCCAATCTTTTCTGTTCGGATTCACTGTCTGCTCGAGAATGGACTTGACTTCCCGATTTGAAACTTCAACTTGACCACTAGTTTGTGGATGATATGCAGTAGACACCTTGTGAGTGAGGTTGTATTTCTTGAGCAAGGCTTCAAATGATCGGTTGCAGAAGTGTGTCCCTCTATCGCTAATCATGGCTCTTGGTGTTCCAAATCTCGAAAAAATGTTAGATTTCACAAAATCTACAACAACTTTAGAATCATTAGTTCTCGTAGCTTTTGCTTCCACCCATTTAGAAACATAATCCACAGCAAGTATAATGTAAACATTACCAAATGATGAAGGAAAGGACCCATGAAATCAATACCCCACACAAGGCATCAAAAATCTCAACAACCAAGTATAGGGGTTTTGGCATTTGATTTGGCAACTTAAATTACCTTTCCCCTTTGGCACAACGTTCAAAGGCTTTACAAATAGATATGCATCTTTGAACAAATGATGGCCAGTAAATCCCACATCAAGAACTTTCAGGGCTGTTCTTTTTGGGTCCAAAGTGACCGCCACATGCATAAGAATGACAGAAGGTCAAATTGAATTAAATTCAGATTCAGAAACACACCTTCTTA
The DNA here is from genome assembly GCA_013180625.2 of Boswellia sacra. NCBI lineage: Eukaryota > Viridiplantae > Streptophyta > Magnoliopsida > Sapindales > Burseraceae > Boswellia > Boswellia sacra. Next base: position 103,028 of record SNVD02011405.1, read on the forward strand.
TCACTTGATCAGAACAATGCTTCCATAAGTATGGATCATCCCATATGTATTATTTGGCAATGTTTTTGATCTTGTCTCTTTGAGCTCGAGTCAAGTCATGTGGTAGCTTCTTGGTAACTAAGTAATTAACAATATCTGCATACCAAGGGGCTGCTAACCAGTGTAGAGACGCTATTGTTTCATCCCGAAAACTTTTGTCTTGTAATGGCAGTACATCGTGATCGTCTGGACATTGCGACTAAGATGGTCCTGCCAACTAAGTTTTACATTCCACTTCTTATCTGTGATCGCAAGTCAAATTCTGTAAGGAGTATCCACCTTGATAACCTTGTTTTGCATCTTTCTTTGTGGAGCAAGTACCTCAAGGCTGCATGATCAGAATAAACGGTTACTTTAGTACCAATCAAATAAGATCGAAACTTTTCTAAAGCAAAAATAACCGCTAGCAGCTCTTTCTCAGTGGTAGAATAATTAAGTTGAGCATCATTTACAGTCCGAGATGCATAGTAAATGGCATGTGGAATTTTGCCAATTCGTTGACCCAAAACGACACCCACAGCGTAGTCACTTGCATCGCACATGATCTCGAATGGATGATTCCAATTCGGAGATTGGATTACTGGAGCCGAAGTCAAGAGTTCCTTCAGTTTCTCAAATGCCTCTTTGCATTTCTCATCAAATTCAAAGGCCACATCATTCTGCAATAATCTGCATAGAGGCAATGCTATCTTCAAGAAATCTTTGATGAATCGACGATAGAAACCTGCATGACCGAGAAACGAACGAATATCCCGTACACTTGTGGGAAGGGGTAAGGAACATATAAGATCTATCTTGGATTTATCAACTTCTATACCCTTAGTAGAAATAACATGTCCCAAAACTATACCCTGATCTACCATAAAATGACATTTTTCCCAATTTAGAACAAGGTTAGTTTCCATACATCTTTGAAGTATAAGTGTAAGGTTATCAAGGCATTTATCAAAGAATCACCAAAAACACTAAAATCATCCATAAATACCTCAATGATGTTCTCAACATAATCAGAGAAAATACTTACCATACACCGTTGGAAAGTGGCAGGGGCATTGCAAAGACCGAACGGCATGCGTCGATACGCAAATGTACCAAATGGGCATGTAAATGTAGTTTTCTCTTGATCTGCAGGGGCAATGACAATCTTATTATATCCTGAATAGCCATCAAGAAAACAATAATGAGAATGACCTGCTAATCTCTCCAGCATTTGATCAATGAATGGCAAGGGAAAGTGATCCTTGCGAGTTGCAGAATTGAGCTTTCGATATCAATACAAACTCCGGCCAGCCGGTTTGGATACGAGTGGGAACTAGCTCATTATTGTCATTCTTAACCACCGTAACACCAGATTTCTTCGGAACAACTTGGACTGACTCACCCACTTACTGTCCGAAATTGGATAAATCACACCCACATCTAACAATTTCAGGATTTCTTTCTTGACAACTTCCATCATTGGAGGATTCAACCCCCGCTGTGCTTCTCGAGTGGGCTTGGATCCTTCTTCTAATAAGATACGGTGCATGCATATGGCTGGGCTAATACCTTTGATGTCAGTGATTGTCCACCCAATGGCTGTTTTGTGATCTCGAAGCACTCGGATGAGTTTATCTTCTTGTAATGGTGCAAGGCCCTTTGCTATTATGACTGGCAAAGTATCTTTCTCACCTAAGAATACATGTTTCAAATGATCTGGAAGAGGCTTAAGCTCCAAGGCAGGTGCTTTCATCACAGAAGGAAAAAGTTTCTCCTTAGATAAAGGCAATTCAATGTACGAAACATCATACCTATTTGTGGTGATAGCTATAGTCTCATCCAAGCTTGCCACAGCTTCCTCCACTTTTTTAGACACTTGTATCAACTTCCTCGATTCTCTGGAATTTTCTGCCCCTATGTGCTCACTAATGGCTACTTCCAATGCATCCTGGCGAGTTAACTCAAAAAGTTGTTGTGCCAAAGAATCAATAACATCAACTGCAAAAACAGAATGCAAGTCACTAGGGTACCTCATTGTCTCAAAAATATTGAAACGAATCACCTCGCCATCGAATTCCATGTTGAGAGTGCCATCATGAACATCAATCTTAGTTCGAGCAGTTTTCAAGAATGGCCTCCCTAAAAGAATTGGTGTTGGATTGGGAGACGTCTCATCCTCCATTTCCAGAACATAAAAGTCTGCTGGAAAAACCAATTGATTCACCTGCACAAGCACATCTTCTACAACTCCCTTGGGATATGCATTAGAACGATCAGCAAGTTGAATTACAATACCAGTTTCCGCAAGGGGTCCAAGGTTCAAGGAAGCATAAATAGAATAGGGCATGACATTAATTGATACTCCTAAATCTAACATAGCTCTTTCAAAATTGGTATTGCCAATGGTGCATGGAATGGTGAATGTACCTGGATCTTGGCATTTCGGAGGAATTTTTCTTTGCAATACAGCTGAAACATTTTCCCCCACACTTACCTTCTCATTTCCTTTCAACTTCCTTTTGTTGGTGCATAACTCTTTGAGAAATTTTGCATAACGAGGCACTTGCTTGATAGCATCCAGAAGTGGTATGTTTACCTCGATCTTGCGAAAAGTTTACAGGATTTCTTGTTCTTGTTCCTCCTTCTTTGATTTTGCAAATCTGCTAGGAAATGGTGGAGGAGTAAAATAAGAAGGAAGGAATTTGAGTTTTAAGATCTACCTTAGAAGATGATGTGTTGTTCATGGTGGAAGTGATGTCATCTCCTTCATCAGTTTGTGATTTCGTTGTCAGGTTTTGGATACTTGCCCCAGTTTCCATTTGCTCTCCATTTTGAATTTGCTCTCCACTTCGCAAAGTTATCGCACAAGCATTCTCTCTTGGATTGATAACCGTTTGAGAAGATAATTTTTCTTGGCCTTCGAATTTGCTCATGCTAGTAGCCAATTGTCCCATTTGATTTGCGAGATTTTGGATACTTGCCCCAGTTTCCTGCTGGAATTGCATTGTATTAGTGGCAAGTGTATTAACAATGTCCTGGAGAGACATACCTGAGTTTTGTGAAGCTGGTTGCGGTGCTGGATGTGGCATTGGTGGTGGTTGCATTTGAAAAGGTTGCTGCACTCTATGTTGATTGAAACCTTGTGGCCGATTTGGTATCACATTTGGAGTGATTGGTTGATGATTCCAGTAACTGAAATTATGTTGATCTTCCCATCCCGCATTGTAAGTGCTAGAGAAAGGATCATACCATTGCCTCATTTGTCCTGAAAATCCACCCATGGCATTGGCTTGTTCCATATATTCTTCTTGTAAAGTTGGATACATGTCGATTGGATGCTCCATCGTAGAATATACCCCACATTCATAAGATTTTTCCATATCTCCTACAGCCATGTTGATAAGTGTCTATTTATATATCATTTTCATATCAATTCGTCCATGTTTCTTTGCTATATTCCTTGGTATTTTTATGTTTTTGTGTGGTTTTGATGTTTGTAGGAGTTTTGGAGCAACTTCCACAAAAATGGAGTAAAACCCTTCATTTTCACCTCTGCTAGTCAACCATCTTCTCGATTTAATTGTATTGATATACAATGAACCCGATGACATATTATATACCGTTGAAAAGCTCTCGAAGTCTATTTTCTGGAGAAATTTACGGTTTATAAATCCATTCAGTGTACCAAAAGTTGTAATCAAAACAGTGTGAGAAGTATAAAAATGTAATTCCACAAATCACTGTAGCATGTATAATACGGGACATTGTAGCAAGTTACTGTAGCAGAGTATTTAAACACATTTTAGGGTTTTATTTTCATAACTTGATGTGGGGAAAACGTGGGAGGAGGCTGCATTTCTGGATTTCTCTCATCCCTTGGAGTTCTTGAAGGAGATTGAAGGCTTTGAAAGAGGAGGAACTACAATTCCAAGAAGATTCATCTACAAAGAAGATTTTCAAAGAATTTGCTAAGTTCTTTCTTTCCTTTTCAATTCTGGAATTTCTCTGTATTGTATTTGTTATTCTGATTGAATATGTGTAACTAAATCTGATTGGTTGAGGGTGATTTCAAAGCCCTTGATATGGATTTTGTGAGTTGATTGTGTAAGAAATTGTTATCCAATTCTCTAATTGAAGTTGGTTGTATTTTCCCATATCTAATGCTTATGATTGCTTGCTGATTGTATTTGGAATGGCCAACTGAATATAATCTGGTTGTTGTCTATTGCTATAGTAGAAATCTTGATCCGTAATTGTCTTGAATTTCTAATCCTTAGTAGCAAAATTGTGATCAGAGATTGCAATTGGAGAATACACCTAAGTTAAATAATCCGAGCTTGTGTGTTTATTGCTTAGATCAACCTATCTTTCTTATCGTAATGCATCCATTGAATTAAATTTAGAGAGCTTGTTCTAAGTTGTTTAATGGATAGAGATTAAATAAAGAGCCTGTTTTATTTAACAACAAAGTAAGGAAAGATTGGGATAACAGATCTTGTTGTTATCTACGGTTGATAATTTCAATGGTGTAATTGGATGACAATTCTACGATTAATTCGCAAATCCATATCTTGTGGTAGAGAGGATCCCTTAACCAGATTTCCCTCATTGATCTTTTATTCAAATTTACTTTCTGTTTTGTTATTCTTTACTTGCATTCTTATTTCATTTAGTAAAGCATTCAACAAAAATCCCCCCCATTTAGTTAATTGTTGCTGGAAAGAACAAATTCAATTAGAATCAATCCTCGTGGGAACGATATCTTACTTATCACTTTATTACTTGTGCGACTAGTATACTTGCTAGTTTCGAACGCATCAAGTTTTTTGCGCCGTTGCCGGGGATTGATTTTCTAATCGATTTGTTATTTTGTTTTCATTGTTGATTCATATTTTCTTTGTTTTTCTTTTCTGATTTTTTTTGTTTAGACAACATGGCAGTAAACTTCTATCAATTCAGTAGCGGATTTGAGCCACAAATACCATGGAGAGTAAATGAGGTAAGCACTCCGAACATTGAACAACAACTTTCTGGGCTAACCTCTCTTGTGGAAAACATGGCTGTAGGAGATATGCAAAAATCTTATGAATGTGGTATATATTCTATGATGGAGCATCCAATCGACATGTATCCAACTTTACAAGAAGAATATATGGAACAAGCCAATGCCATGGGTGGAATTCCATGACAAACGAGGCAATGGTATGATCCTTTCTCTAGCACTTACAATGCTGGATGGGAAGATCAACATAATTTCATTTACTGGAATCATCAACCAATCACTCCAAATGTGATACCAAATCGGCCACAAAGTTTCAATCAACCTAGAGTGCAGCAACAATTTCAAATTCAACCACCACCAATGCCACATCCAGCACCGCAACCAGCTTCGCAAAACTCAGGTATGTCTCTCGAAGATATTGTTAATGCACTTGCCACTACCACAATGCAATTCCAGCAGGAAACTGGGGCAAGTATCCAAAACCTGGCAAATCAAATGGGACAATTGGCTACTAGCATGAGCAAATTCGAGGGCCAAGATTCAGAAAAATTATCTTCTCAAACGGTGATCAATCCAAGAGAGAATGCTTGTGTGATAACTTTGCAAAATGGAGAGCAATTAGATGTCCTGCCCAAGAAATCACAAACTGATGAAGGAGATGACACCACTTCCACCATGAACAAAACACTGACTTCTCAGGTAAATCCTATAACTCCCATTCCTTCATATGTTTCTCCTCCACTTTTTCCAGTAGAATTTGCAAATCGAAGGAGGAACAAGAACAAGAAATCCTGGAAACTTCTCAAAATCGAGGTAAATATACCACTTCTGGATGCTATCGAGCAAGTACCCATTATACAAAATGTCCTCAAGAGTTTATGCAGGGCCCAAAGAAGTTAAAAAGAAATGAGAAAGTAGTTGGGGGGATATGTTTTTTGTTTGTTGTTTTGTTTTTCCAGCTTTATTGCAAAGAGAAATTTCTCCAAAATGCAAAGATCCAGGTACGTTCATCATTCCATGCACCATTGGTAATACCAAGTTTGAAAGAGCTATGTTAGATTTAGGAGCATCTATTAATGTCATGCCATATTCTATTTATGCTTCTTTAAATCTTGGATCTTTTGTGAAAACTGGTATTACCATTCAGTTTGTTGATCATTTTAATGCATATCACAAAAGAGTTGTGGAAGATGTACTTGTGCAGGTGAATCAATTGTTTTTCCTAGCAGACTTCTATGTCCTTAAAATAGAGGATGAGACATCTCGTAATCCAACTCCGATTCTTTTGGGAAGACCATCCTTGAAAAATGCTAAAACCAAGATTGATGTTCATGATGGCATTTTCACCGTGGAGTTTGATGGCAAAGTGATCCATTTCAATATTTTCGAGGCTATGAGGTACACTAGTGACTTGCATTCTGTTTTTGCAGTTGACATTATTGATTCTTTGCCACAACAATGTTTGAGTTAACCTCGCAGGATGGATTGGATGGCTATTAGTGGCACTAGGGAAGAAAATTCTTACGACCAAGCAGGTTGGATACAATGTCCAAAAGAAATGAGGAAGCTGTGGCAATCTTAGATGAGACCTATAAGCTATAACCACAATAAGGTATGATGTTCGTGCATTCCATTCCTTTATCTAATGTGAAACTTCTGCCTTCTATGATGAAAGCCCCTACCTTGGAGCTTAAGCATCTTCCAGATCATTTGAAGCATGGATTCTTGGATAAGAATGATCCTTTGCAGTTAAAATAGAAATGGGCCTTGCACCACTACAAGAAGAGAAACTCGTCCGAGTACTTAGAGATCACAAAACAGCTATTGGGTGGACGATTGTTGACATCCAAGGCCAGCCATATGCATGGACCGTATCTTGTTGGAAAAAGGATCCAAGCCCACTAGAGAAGCACAGCGAAGATTGGACCCTGCCATGATGGAACCAATGTCGGGCTGAGGACGTTAAACCAAGAGCTTATTGGGAGGCAACCCAATGTTTTTGAAAAATAAAAAAAAAAGGAAGAAAAGAAAAATAAAATGAGGTAATAATGATTGATTTTTGTGTCTCAAGGAGATTCCT
>SNVD02011408.1:0-10966 GCA_013180625.2 Boswellia sacra
CCGACATCTGACAAAGTCGTATGGTCGGTTGGAGTTATCCGACAGGAGTGTTGTCGAGCTCTATCGAGCGAGTCTAGTTTTGTCGAGTTTTATCACGTTTTGTCGAGCGTTTTGGCAGGTTGCTTGTTTTAGTTTTGTTATTTTTGCCTTTTTGCATCATATTTAACTATAACGGCCTTGTATGTGCAGGTTAAAGCAAATGCCAAATGATTTCAGACTGTCTTTCACCTTGAAGACGCCGTTTGCTGAGCACTACCATGCGATGATCACAAACTTGGCAGGTCTGGACTGTATTGAATGGATTCGTGCGAACTTGAGTGCGAGGCAAAAGGACATATTTCGTAATACATGTTTTGGGTTTATCCTATGTTGACCCACGTATGGCAACCCAAGAGGGGGGATGAATTGGGTTTTTATTTATCAAAACGGATTTAGAAAGCTTTTCTTGAAAATCAAAATTATTAAACTCTTTCTTTAAGAATAAAGGTGAAGAAGATGAAAATAGAATGCAATCAAGAGAATAGAAATGAAGAACAATCACAAGTGCAAGTTAATGTAAAGAGATAGGGATCGAGAGAATGCAAACTCAATTTACGTGGTTCGGCAAACCTTGCCTACGTCCACGGACTCCTAGCTCCACGAGCTAAGTTTTTCACTAAGTTGTAAAAATCTTTACAACTTGCTTGATGAACAACCTCACCAAGACGTTTTCCTTCAACCCTTGATAACACCACACCAAGAGTTCTTCTTGATGAACAACCTCACCAAGGCAACTTCCTTCAACCCTTGATAACACCACACCAAGATTTCTTCTTGATGAATAACCTCACCAAGGCAACTTCCTTCAACTCTTGATAACACCACACCAAGAGTTCTTCTTGATGAACAACCTCACCAAGGCAACTTCCTTCAACCTTGATAACACCACACCAAGAGTTCTTCTTGATGAACAACCTCACCAAGGCAACTTCCTTCAACTCTTGATAACACCACACCAAGAGTTCTTCTTTGATGAACAACCTCACCAAGGAAACTTTCTTCAACTCTTGATAACACACAACAAGAGTTCTCTCAAGGATAACTATTATCCTTTACAAGAATATCTCACTCTCACCACAATACAAGAACAAAGATAATTTTTATAATAAAAGTATAACTCTCTTCAAAGAGTAGATAAATAATATAAAAGCTCTCTAGACTTGATATTTCTCTTGCTTTTTGCTTGATAAAATACTTCTCTTTCACTACTTGAATGCATGGGAGAATGGCTCCTTTTATAGGCAAATGAGATGAACTTAATCAAGTGAAGACACCAACTCCAAATTTTCTGCCCACCATAAAAACCGTAATCTTGTCTTCCATTTTTGTCAATGTTTTGTTTGAAATTTGAAAATCTGTAAAACATAAAAGATTTGAAAATTTGAATAAGCTTTCCAACTCATTAAGAATCAAGTCATTTGGATATCGGTAGCTCAAGATATGGCCAAAACACCATTCGGTGCTCATGTGACTTGATTTTTCTTTCTTGTGTCAGTCCACCAAATTGAATGATAATTTTGTCAGCATTCCGTTTGAAATTTGAATTTCTTCAAAACATGAAAGATCTGCATATTTGAATAATATTTCCAAAACATTAAGAATTAAAGCATTTGGATATCTCTATCTTAAGATATGGCCAAAACACCATTCGGTGCTCATGTGAGTTGATTTTTCTCTTGTGTCAGTCCGACCGAATTGCAGTCAATTATTTCCAGGAGGCGCTTCTGTTTGAAATTGAATTTTTTCAAACATGTGAAATGTTCTTTCATTAATTTGTCTTTTCAATGCCGACAAAGACACCCTAGTCATTGATTTTCTAGGCTCAAGATATGTCCAAAGGAGTAATCGGTACTCATGTCAGCTGCTTCCATTTGTCTTTCAAATTGCATGATGATTTGGACAACCTTGCACTTGAATTTTGAATTTCATTAAAACATATGAAATGTTATAAATTGAGTAAGCTTTCCAAAGGCTCAAGAATCACATCATTTGAATATTTGTAGAGATATATATGACCAATTGATTGAACATTGCTCATGTGTCACATTCCTTGAGTCAATCCTTGTTCTTAAGCTTTGGTGTCTTTAACATGTAGTCTTCTCCTTAGCTTCAACACTTCATTTTAATAAGCCTCTTCTTGATTTTAAAATTATTTCAATGATTTTACTCTTGCACATAAATAAATATGTTAGTAAATCTCAATTAATCAATGTGTATTGTTATCATCAAAATTATCATGTAGCCTTAGGGCTAACAATCCCCCCCTTTTTGATGATGACAAACCATTGATTGCTTTCAAATAATATCTAAAATAAAGAATGAAAATAAAATAAAGAATAAACAAAAAATGGCACTTGTTATGAATATAAGCAATCCAACTATTTCTCCCCCTTTTGTTATCATCAAAAAGATGTAATCAAATTAACTACTCCCCCTAAATATAGTCTCCCCCTTAACATATGCTACCATTCAAAGATTATCATATTAAAGCAAAATTAAGACATATCCAACATGCCTAATTCTCTTCTAATTATGCAAAATCTATCTTGACTAAGGGGTTTAGTAAATATATCGGCTAATTGTTTTTCGGTGGGAACAAATTCTAAAGAAATATTACGTTTTTGCACATGATCTCTAATAAAATGATGTCTAATCTCTATATGCTTAGTCCTAGAGTGTTGTATTGGATTTTTTGAAATGTTGATGGCACTTGTAGTGTCACATTTGATGGGAATATGATCAAATACCACACCATAATCTTTTAAAATTTGTTTCATCCAAAGAGATTGTGCACAACAACTTCCTACTGCAATATACTCTGCTTCCGCGGTTGATAAGGCAACAGAATTTTGTTTTCTACTAAACCATGAGACTAATGCATGTCCTAGAAAATGGCAAGAGAGCCACTAGTGGCTCTTTCTATCATAGAAGACTTCCAGCAAAGTCCGCATCGGAATAACTAATTAGATCAAAATTATCACACTTAGGATACCAAAGACATAGATTTATGGTACCAAGAAGATATCTAAATATCCTCTTTACAGCCTTAAGGTGAGATTCCTTTGGACAAGATTGAAATCTAGCACACATACACACACTAAACATAATATCTGGTCTACTAGCAGTTAAATACAAAAGAGAGCCAATCATACCTCGATATTTTGTTACCTCAACATCGTTTCCTTTCTCATCTTTGTCAAGCTTGGTTAATGTACCCATAGGTGTGTTATATGTCCTTGAATTATCCATGCCAAACTTCTTGAGAAGATCTCTTGGGTATTTAGCTTGATTATGAAGATCCCATCTATTGATTGCTTGATTTGAAGTCCAAGGAAGAAATTTAATTCTCCCATTAAGCTCATTTTCAAATTCTTGTTGCATGCACTTAGAAAATTCCTCACACATAGAGACATTAGTAGCACCAAATATAATATCATCAACATAGATTTTAACAATTAATAAATCATCATTTTTTGTCTTAACAAAAAGAGTAGTATCAACTTTTTTCATTTCGAAACCATTATCAATGAGAAATTTGCTCAATCTATCATACCATGCTCTTAGTGCTTGTTTCAAGCCATAAAGTGCCTTTTTGAGTTTGAAAAAAATCATGATTTTGAAAACCAAGATGTTGCTCTACATATACTTCCTCACGCTTTTCTGGTGAAGTTGGTCAAATCATCTGATCTTTCATCAGCTTGATTCCTTGATTTGCTTTCTTTCTACTTCAACATATCATCCATCTAAATTCTTTGAAGAAATCACCTTATTTTCTCAAATTCAACATGCATAGATTCTTCAATAGTTAAAGAGTTCTTTTTATTGACAACGGTCTATATGCTTTTACTATGGTTGGAGTAGCCCACAAAAATTCCAACATCGGCTTTTGCATCAAATTTTCCAAGGTTATCCTTAGTGTTTAAAATAAAACATTTACATCCAAAAACTTTAAAACATCCAATGTTGGGTTTTCTTCCTTTCCAAAGTTTATAAGGAGTTTTCTTTATTAAAGCTCTAATATAGACTCTATTGATTATAAAGCATGCGGTATTAACGGCTTCGGCCCAAAAATATTTTGGCAAATTATTTTCAAGTAACATGATCCTAGCCATTTCTTGGATATTCCTATTTTTCCTCTCAACAACACCATTTTGTTGTGGAGTTCTAGGTGAGGAAAAATTATGCTCAAAACCATTTTCATCACAAAGATTTTCAAATGAAACATTGTCTACTTCACCACCATGATCACTCCTAATGGACACAATAGAATACCCTTTTTGATTTTGGACTCTTTTTGTAAATTTGAAAAAGCTTGTATGGCCTCATTTTTAGTTTTCAAGAATAATACCCAAGTGAATCTTGAATAATCATCCACAATAACAAAAACATAATACTTTTCACCAAGGTTTTGAGTTCTTGATGGTCCAAATAAATCCAAATGAAGTAATTGTAGAGGTTTATTTGTTGAAATAAATTTCTTTTGTTTAAAAGAAGTTCTCACTTGTTTTCCAAATTGACCAGCATCACAAATTTTATCCTTTTCAAATTTTATTTTTGGAAGACCATCAACTAAATCATTTTTAGAAATTTTTGAAATTGTGTCCATGCTGAGCATGACCTAACCTTCTATCCGTACCCCAGCATCATCATTAACAATGAAACAATTTTCTACATGATCATTAACATCATATCAATTGTATAATATGAACACGCTATTTTACCAACAAATAATGTCTTAATGTAACTAACATCCTTAATCACACATCTATTAGGCTCAAAAGCAACAAAATATCCCTTATCACATAATTGACTAAGGCTAATCAAATCATGTTTCAAACCATGAACAAGCAAAACATCTTTAGCTAATACGGATATAAGACAACAGGGTTAAACCAATATCGACCAAAAAGATTCAAACTAGGTTATACCCTTGAGACCGCTATTTGTGGGCATGGGATACAAACAACACGTTCGGGGCAGTTACAGGCCGCAGACCTGACATAAGCACGTGTCTACTGCTGAGCAAGTGCATTAGATGTACACGGGGAGATTTGGACGCATCTCCGGTCATATGCCTTGAGCATCCACTATCTAAGTACCCCTTGTGTTTGCCACTCCTTTGTCTCTACAATCAACATTCAAGGAGTAACTTTTTGGTACCCAAAAGTTCTTGGGTCCTTGGGGTTAGTTATGGTACTTTTTGGAACCCATATTTGTTTCAAATTAGGATTTCTCTTAATATAGCAAGAATGCACTTTGTGTCCTTTTCTTCCACAATAAGTACATGAATGATTAGGATTATTCCTAGAAGATGCATGAACAAAATAGTTTTTAAAATACTTTCATTTTTATGAGTTTTATATCATATCCTCTTTTATCAAAAACACACCTTTGGTTTTGTAACATAGAATTCAAATTTTTTGTGCTTTTTGTAAAACTATCAACAATATTTCTTAAGTCATTATTTTCCTTTTTCAAAATAACATTTCTTTCTCTAATTTATCAAAATCCTTTTGTTTTAAAATCTCATTTTCAGTTTTTAAAAAATATATTTGACTTTCCAAACTTTCAAAATCTTTTTGCTTTAAAATTTCATTTTCATTTTCTAAAGCTTCATTTATTTCTACCAACTCTTCTTAATTGAGATAACATGATTTTTGACTTCTTTTTGAAAGCATTGATTTTTGAGTTTTTCTTATCAATTTGCACATGTAAAATTTGGAATGCTTCAAGTAATTCATCATATGAAAGTTTAGGATCATAGTTTAGAATACTTACCTCATCGTCACTTAAAGCCATGAAGCACATGTTTGCCACTTCGCAATCTTCTTCTTCGGTAGAGCTAGCTTCACTATCATCCCAATTTGGGGCTTTCATTGCTTTGGATTTCTTGTTTTGACTTTTGAAGTAAGGACAATCCATCTTTACATGTCCCAGTTTCTTGCACTCATAGCAAATGACTTGATCATTTTTCTTATCTTGCCTTGAGCTTTGCCCTTTGTACTCCCTTCTAGAGTTCTTCTTGAATCCTTGGTTTCTTCTAATCATCCTTTTTAGCTTACTTGTGATGAATGCAAGATCTTCATCATCTCCTTCATCGTTGGACTCATCATCTTCTTTTGTTGAAGATTTGAAAGCGATATTTTTCTTTTTCTTGAAATCTTCTTCGTTCTCCTTCAAGGTGATTTCATGAGTCATGAGAGAACCCATAAGTTCTTCTAATGGTAGTTTGGTGAGGTCCTTTGCTTCTTGAATTGCCATCACCTTTGGCTCCCAAGATTTTGGCAGACACCTAAGAATCTTCTCACCATTTCAACATTAGAATAAGATTTACCAAGAGATTTGAAACTATTAATAATATCCGTAAATCTAGTAAACATTTCAGAAATTGATTTCTCCGTTTCATCTTAAACAAGCTCATAACTATGAACTAGCATACTAATTTTAGATTCTTTAACTTGACTAGTTCCTTGTCCATGAGTTACTTCAGTGTGTGCCATATTTCTTGTGCCGTAGAACAAGTAGTATTCTATTATCATTCTATCTAGAGCACAATATAACACATTCCAATAGCTTTAGCATTCAAACTCAATTTCTTTTTATCATCTTCCTAAACCTCTTTAGGTTCTTAGCATGCTTTCTCCATTTTCAATGGTTTGGATAGAACAAAAGGTCTCTTCCAAACAATAGACCATAACTCCTAATCAAAAGATTTCAAGAAAATAACTCATTCTAGTTTTTCCAATAGAGTAATCACATCCATTAAAAAATGGAGGTCTAGAGATAGAAAGTCCCTCAACATATGAAGTTGAATTAAAAGTTGCCATAGCTCAAATCGGTTAAGATTTAAAAAAATGAGCAACCTTGCTCTGATACCACTTGTTGACCCAGGTATGGCAACCCAAGAGGGGGGGTGAATTGGGTTTTTATTTATCAAAAACGGATTTAGAAAACTTTTCTTGAAAGATCAAAATTAGTTCACTCTTTCTTTGAAAATAAAGGTGAAGAAGATGAAATTAGAATTTATCAAAGATGCAATCAAAAGAATAATAATGATGAACAATCACAAGTGCAAGTAAATATAAAGAGGAAAGGGATAGAGAGAGTGCAAACTCAATTTACGTGGTTCGGCAAACCTTGCCTACGTCCACGGGCTCCTAGCTCCACGAGCTAAACTTTCCACTAAGTTGTAGAATCTTTACAACTTGCTTGATGAACAACCTCACCAAGACTTTTTCTTCCAACTCTTGATAACACCACACCAAGAGTTCTTCTTGATGAACAACCTCACCAAGGCAACTTCTTTCAACCCTTGAAAACACCACACCAAGAGTTCTTCTTGATGAACAACCTCACCAAGGCAACTTCCTTCAACCCTTGATAACACCACACCAAGAGTTCTTCTTGATGAATAACCTCACCAAGGCAACTTCCTTCAACTCTTGATAACACCACAACAAGAGTTCTCTCAATGATAACTATTATCCTTTACATAATATCTCACTCTCACCACAATACAAGAACAAAGATAATTTTTACAACAAAAGTATAACTCTCTTCAAAGAGTAGATAGATAATATAAAAGCTCTCTAGACTTGATACTTCTCTTGCTTTTTGCTTGATAAAATGCTTCTCTTGTACTTATCTTTTTGAATGCATGCATGGGAGAAGGGCTCCTTTTATAGGCAAATAGGATGAACTTAATCAAGTGAAGACACCAACTCCAAATTTTCTGCCCACCATAAAAACCGTAATCTTGTCTTCCATTTTCATCAATGTTCCATTTGAAATTTGAAAATCTGCAAAACATAAAAGATTTGAACATTTGAATAAGCTTTCCAACGCATTAAGAATCAAGTCATTTGGATATCTGTAGCTCAAGATATGGCCAAAACACCATTCGGTGCTCATGTGACTTGATTTTTCTTTCTTGTGTCAGTCCACCAAATTGAATGCTAATTCTGTCAGCCTTCCGTTTGAAATTTGAATTTCTTCAAAACATGAAAGATCTGCATATTTTAATACTCTTTCCAAAACATTAAGAATCAAAGCATTTGGATATCTCTATCTTAAGATATGGCCAAAACACCATTTGGTGCTCATGTGAGTTGATTTTTCTTCTCTGTGTCAGTCCACCGAATTGCATGTCAATTATGTCGGTCTTCTGTTTGAAATTTAAATTTTTTCAAAACATATGAAATGTTCCTTATTAAGTCATCTTTCCAATGCCGCAAGAATCAAGTCATTTTGATTTTTCTAGCTCAAGATATGACCAAAGGAGTATTCGGTGCTCATGTCAGCTGCTTCCATTTGTCTTCCAACTTGCATGATGATTTGGACAACCTTGCACTTGAAATTTGAATTTCATTAAAACATATGAAATGTTATAAATTAAGTATGCTTTCCAAAGGCTCAAGAATCACGTCATTTGGATATTTGTAGAGATATATATGACCAATTGATTGAAAATTGTTCATGTGTCACATTCCTTGAGTCAATCCTTGTTCTTAAACTTTGGTGCCTTTAACATGTAGTCTTCTCCTTAGCTTCAACACTTCATTTTAATAGGCCTCTTCTTGATTTTAAAATTATTTCAATGATCTTACTCTTGCACATAAATAAACATGTTAGTAAATCTCAATTAATCAATGTGTATTGTTATCATCAAAATTATCATGTAGCCTTAGGGCTAACAAGATATCGTTCCCACGAGGATTGATTCTAATTAAATTTGTTATTCGAAAGCAAAAACAAAGTAAATGGGGGGTTTTGTTGATTGATTAACTAAGTGAAATAATAATGCAAACGAAGAATAACAAAACAGAAAGTTAATTCGAATGAAAAAACAATGAGAGAAAGCTGGTTAAGGGATCCTTCTCTACCACAAGATATGGATTTGCGAATTAATCGTAGAATTGTCATCCAATTACAGCATTGAAGTTATCAACCGTAGATAACAACAAGTTCTGTTATCCCAATCTTTCCTTACTTTGTTGTTAAATAAAATAGGCTCTTTACTTAATCTCTATCCATTAAACAACCTAGAACAAGCTCTCTAAATTTTATTCAATGGATGCATTACAATAAGAAAGATAGGTTGATCTAAGCAATAAACACACAAGCTCGGATTATTTAACTTAGGTTTTATTCTCCAATTGCAATCTCTGATCACAATTTTGCTACTAAGGATTAGAAATTCAAGACAATTACGGATCAAGATTTCTAGTCTAGCAATAGACAATATCCATATTATATTCAGTTGGCCACCCAAATACAATCCAGCAAGCAATCATAAGCATTAAACATGGGAAAATACAAGCAACTTTAATTAGAGAATTGGATAACAATTCCTTTCACAATCAATTCACAAAAACCATATCAAGGGCTTTGAAATCACCCTCAACCAATTCAGATTCAGTTACACATGTTTAAGAACGTGGTAATTACAATACAACATGGAGACATTCCAGAAATTGAAAGGGAAGGGAAAAACTTAGCAAATTTGATGTAATTCTCTTTGGATTGTAGTTCTTCCTCTTTCCAAGCTTCCTTTCTCCTTCAAGAACTCCAGGAGATGAAAGAATTCCAGAGCTGCAGCCTCCACCCCGTTCTCCCCTCTTCAAGTTATGAAAATAAAACCCTAAAATTTGTTTAAATACTCTGCTACAGTAACCTGCTACAGTGTCCCGTATTATACATGCTACAGTGATTTGTGGAATTACATTTCTATACTTCTCACACTGTTTTGATTACAACTTTTGGTACACTGAATGGATTTATAAACCCTAAATTTCTCAGAAAATAGACTTCGAGAGCTTTCCAACGGTATATAATATGTCATCGGGTTCATTGTATATCAATACAATTAAAATCCGAGAAGATCACTACTAGGCTAGAGGTGAGAAATGAAGGTTTTCTCCATTTTTGTGGCAAGTTGCTCGTCATAAACTCCTTACAGATAGCACAAACCACACAAAAACATAAAAATACGCAAGGAATATAGCAAAGTAAAACATGTACGGAATTGTATATGAGAAATGTAATACATAAATAGACACTCTAGTCAGTGTATTCTGTTTGATCTCGACCTAGTCGGTAAAAGTGAAGATTTCGTAGGAAGTCGGCGAATTATCTTGGTAGACTACTGGCTGAAATAAAGATTCATGTGGTTTATGGGGGAGGTAGCCTCGGTTAATGGGTTGCGTATCAACAGCTGCACATGTAGGAGGTAGTCAAGTGTTAGGAGTTATTCCTAAAGCTTTGGCTGTAGAAAGCATTGTTGAAAAACGGTTGGGAAGGAGTTACAGGTCTCCTCTATGCATGAACGCATGGCACATATGCTCATCAATTCAGATGCCTTTATTGCTTTAGCAGGTGGCTTTGGCACTCTTGAAGAAATTTTTCAAATTGCCTCTTGGGCCCAACTGAATCTCCATAAAAAACCCATAGGTTTGTTGAATGTTAAAAATTTCTTTGATCCTTTGATAAGTTTGGTTGATGCAGCTGTGGAACAAAATTTTATCCCACATTGGGCGAGACAGATCCTTGTTTCTGCCACTTCTGGCTGGTGAGTTACCATTGACAATTATAAGAAGTTGAGTATGACCCGTGACAGCGCAGCTAGTAGCTCAATACAGTGTAATTGGGGGCAGAGGGCAAAACAAAAAGTGGCAATTGGATCTGAATCTCCGTTTGTAATTTTTTTGTCTTTTATTTTATTTTATTTTTAGCATGTTATTTTATGAGTCTTTCAGGTCATCTCTCTTGAATAACAATAGCTTCAGGTAATGTCTCCTATACTTTATCTCTCTACATTTAAACATTGAGGACAATGTTTCATTTGGTTGGGGGGGAAGGATAGTAGACATAAGTGTGTATTGAAATTTTATTTTTTCTTGCAAAAAAAAAAAAAAGCGAGTTAGTAATT
>SNVD02011411.1:0-11073 GCA_013180625.2 Boswellia sacra
TTGCCGGGGATTGATTTTCTATTCAATTTGTTATTCTGTTTTTACTACTGATTCTTGATTGTTATTTCCTGATTGTTTGTGTTTAGGCTTTTATGTCCGAGGGAGAAGCGGATCTGCGACTTAAGAGAATTAAGGAGTTTCTCCAATCCTCGAATTTAAGATTAAATCGTTCAATTTCAACTCCACCTCCAGAATTTGACCTTGCACGACATACTTCCCTCCCATCTTCTTGCAGTTCAATCAAATCTGAATCGGAGGCAATGGCGATGGAAAACGATCAGACTCTTAAGGAGTTAGCGGCTCCAATTATTGATCCACAACCGCTATGCATAAGCACCAATTTTGAGATAGATTTTGAACTTAAATCTGGACTGATTCATCTCTTGCCTACATTTCATGGTTTTGCAGGAGAGTATCCGAACAAACACCTCAAAGAATTTCATGTGGTATGCTCAAGTATGAAGCCAACTGGCGTTTCTGAAGAGCAAATTAAATTGAGAGCTTTCCATTCTCATTAGCAGATTCGGCAAAAGATTGGTTATACTACCTACCACCAGGTACCATTACCACTTGGAATGAGATGATTAAACTCTTTTTGGAGAAATACTTTCCAGCCTCGAAAGTTACAAATATTAGAAAAGATATTAGTGGCATTCGACAACACAATGGAGAATCACTTCATGAATATTGGGAGAGATTTAAAAGGTTATGTGCTAGCTGTCCAAACCACCAAATTGTGATGGACTCCTAATTCAATATTTCTATGAGGGTCTCTTACCAATGGAAAGGAGTATCATTGATGCTGCTAGTGGTGGAGCACTAGTTAATAAAACACCGAATGTTGCAAGACGTTTGATTAGTGACATGGCAGCGAACTCCCAACAATTCAGCAGTCCATTTGAGCCACAACTACCAAAAAGAGTAAATGAGGTAAGTACTTCAAACATTGAACAACAACTTTGTGAACTAACATCTCTTGTAAAAAAAATTGCTGTAGGACATATGCAGCAATCTTATGCATGTGGGGTATGTTCTGCCATGGACCATCCAACTGACATGTGTCCAACTTTGCAAGAAGGAGATACAGAACAATCCAATGCCATGGGTGGATTTCCAGGACAACCAAGGCAAAGGTATGACCCTTTCACCAATACTTACAATGCTGGATGGAGAGATCACCCTAATTTAAGATATGCGAATCGTCAACCAATTGCCCCAAATGCCATACCAACTCGACCACCAGGTTTAAATCAACCAAGGGTGCAGCAAACCATTTCAACACAACCACAACCAGCACCACAACAGCTCCACAAAATCAGGTATGTCTCTCCCGGATATGGTTAAAGCACTTGCCACTAACACAATGCAATTTCAGCAGGAAACTAGGGCAAGTATCCAAAACCTGGAAAGTCAAATAGGACAATTGGCCACTAACATGAGCAAATTTGAGAGTCAAAGCTCAGGAAAATTACCATCTCAGCCAGTGATCAATCCAAGAGAGAATGCTAGTGCTGTAACTTTGAGACGTGGAAAGCAATTAGAGATTCCACCAAAGAAATCACAAATTGATGAAGGGGATGATACCACTTCTACCATGAACAAAACATCCAATTCTAAGGTAAATCCTAAAACTTCCATTCATTCATATGTTACCCCTCCACCTTTTCCCAGCAGATTTGCAAAATCAAAGAAGGAGGAACAAGAACAAGAAATCCTGAAAACTTTTCGCAAGATCGAGGTAAACATACCACTTTTGGATGCTATCAAGCAAGTGCCGCGTTATGCAAAATTTCTCAAAGAGTTATGCACCAACAAGAGGAAGTTGAAAGGAAATGAGAAGGTAAGTGTGGGGAAAAATGTTTTAGCTGTATTGCAAAGAAAAATTCCTCCGAAATGCAAGGATCCAGGTACGTTCACCATTCCATGCACCATTGGCAATACCAATTTTGAAGGAGCTATGTTAGATTTAGGAGCATCAATTAATGTCATGCCCTATTCTATTTATGCTTCCTTGAATCTTGGACCCCTTGCGGAAACTGGTATTGTATTTCAACTTGCTGATCGTTCTAATGCATATCCCAAGGGAGTTGTGGAAGATGTGCTTGTGCAGGTGAATCAATTAGTTTTTCCAGCAGACTTTTATGTTCTGGAAATGGAGGATGAAACGTCTCCCAATCCAACACCAATTCTTTTAGGGAGGCCATTCTTGAAAACTGCCCGAAACAAGATTGATGTTCATGATGGCACTCTCACCATGGAATTTGATGGCGAGTTGATTCGCTTCAATATTTTTGAGGCAATGAGATACCCTACTGACTTGCATTCTGTTTTTGCAGTTGATGTCATTGATTCTTTGGCACAACAATTTCTTGAATTAACTCGCAAAGATGACTTGGAAGTAGCCATTAGTGAACACATAAGGACAGAAAGTTTCAAAGAACCAGGAAAGTTGATACATTTGTCTAAAGAAGTGGAGGAAGCTGTGGCAAGCTTGGATGAGACTATAGCTATCACCACAAATAGGTATGATGTTTCGTAATGTATTGTAATTGCCTTTCTAATGAGAAAAACCATACTGTTCCTTCTGTGAGATGCAAAGCACTTGCCTTGGAGTGCTTCAAGCCTCTTCCAGATCATTTGAAACATGTATTCTGGGAGTGAGAGGGAAGGATACTCTGCCAGTCATAATAGCCAAAGGGCCTACACCATTGCACAAGAAAGAGGAAACTCCATCCGATGCTTTCGAGATTCACAAAGACCAAGCCATTGGGTGGACAGTCGCTGACATCAAAGGTATTAGTCCAGCCGTATGCATGCACCGCATCTTGTTAGAAGAGGGATCCAAGCCCACTAGAGAAGCACAGCGGAGGTTGAATCCTCCCATGATGGAAATTGTCAAGAAAGAAATCTTGAAATAGTTAGATGTGGGTGTGATTTATCCAATTTCGGACAGCAAGTGGGTGAGTCCAGTCCAAGTTGTTCCGAAGAAATCTGGTGTTACGGTGGTTAAAAATGACAACAACGAGCTAGTTCCCACTCGTATCCAAACTGGGTGGCGAGTTTGTATTGATTATCGAAAGCTCAATTCTGCAACTCACAAGGATCACTTTCCTTTGCCATTCATTGATCAAATGCTGGAGAGATTAGCAGGTCATTCTCATTATTGTTTTCTTGATGGCTATTTAGGATATAATCAGATTGTCATTGCCCCGAAGATCAAGAGAAAACTACATTTACATGCCCATTTGGTACATTTGCCTATCGACGCATGCCATTCTGTCTTTGCAATGCCCCTGCCACTTTCCAAAGGTGTATGGTAAGTATTTTCTCTGATTATGTTGAGAACATTATTGAGGTATTTATGGATGAGTTTAGTGTTTTTGGTGATTCTTTTGATAAATGCCTTGACAACCTTACCCTTATACTTCAAAAATGTATAGAAACTAACCTTGTTCTGAATTGGGAGAAATGTCATTTTGATAAGTGTCTATTTATATATCATTTTCATATCAATTCGTCCATGTTTCTTTGCTATATTCCTTGGTATTTTTATGTTTTTGTGTGGTTTTGATGTTTGTAGGAGTTTTGGAGCAACTTGCACAAAAATGGAGTAAAACCCTTCATTTTCACCTCTGCTAGTCAACCATCTTCTCGGATTTAATTGTATTGATATAAAATGAACCTGATGACATATCATATACCGTTGAAAAGTTCTCGAAGTCTACTTTTTGGATAAATTTACGGTTTATGAATCCATTTAGTGTACCGAAAGTTGTAATCAAAACAGTGTAAGAAGTGTAGAAATGTAATTCCACAAATCACTGTAGCACGTATAATACGGGACACTGTAGAAGGTTACTGTAGCAGAGTATTTAAACACATTTTAGGGTTTTATTTCATAACTTGAAGAGGGGAGAACGTGGTGAAGGCTGCAGCTCTGGAATTCTTTCATCTCTTGGAGTTCTTGAAAGAGAAAGGAAGCTTGGAAAGAGGAAGAACTACAATCCAAAGAGAATTACATCAAATTTGCTAAGTTTTTCCATTCCCGTTCATTTTCTGGAATGTCTCCATGTTGTATTGTATTTACCACGTTCTTAAACATGTGTAACTGAATCTGAATTGGTTGAGGGTGATTTCAAAGCCCCTGATATGGTTTTTGTAAGTTGATTGTGCAGAAGTTGTTATCCAATTCTCTAATTGAATTTGCTTGTATTTTCCTATATCTAATGCTTATGATTGCTTGCTGGATTGTATTTTGTATGGCCAACTGAATATAATCTGGTTGTTGTCTATTGCTAGACTAGAAATCTTGATCCGTAATTGTCTTGAATTTCTAATCCTTAGTATCAAAATTGTGATCAGAGATTTCAATTGGAGAATACAACCTAAGTTAAATAATCCGAGCTTGTGTGTTTATTGCTTAGATCAACCTATCTTTCTTATCGTAATGCATCCATTGAATTAAATTTAGAGAGCTTGTTCTAGGTTGTTTTATGGATAGAGATTAAATAAAGAGCCTGTTTTATTTAACAACAAAGTAAGGAAAGATTGGGATAACAGAGCTTGTTGTTATTTACGGTTGATAATTTCAATGGTGTAATTGGATGACAATTCTGTGATTAATTCGCAAATCCATATCTTGTGGTAGAGAATAATCCCTTAACCAGATTTCTTTCATTGTGTATCTCTCAATTGATTTAACTTTGCATTGTATTATTCTTCATTTGCTTTTGATTTGAGTTTAGTTAATCAATCAACAAAATCCCCCATTTATTCTGTTTTCGCTTTCGAATAACAAATTCAATTAGAATCAATCCTCGTGGGAACGATATCTTACTCATCACTTTATTACTTGTGCGACTAGTATACTTGCTAGTTTCGAACGCATCAAGTTTTTGGCGCCGTTGCTGGGGATTGATTTTCTAATCAATTTGTTATTCTGGTTTTACTACTGATTCTTGATTGTTATTTCTTGATTGTTTGTGTTTAGGCTTTTATGTCCGAGGGAGAAGCGGATCAGCGACTTAAGAGAATTAAGGAGTTTCTCCAATCCTCGAATTTAAGACTAAATCGTTCAATTTCCACTCCACCTCCAGAATTTGACCTTGCACGACATACTTCCCTCCCATCTTCTTGCAGTTCAATCAAATCTGAATCGGAAGCAATGGCGATGAAAAATGATCAGACTCTTAAGGAGTTAGCGGCTCCAATTATTGATCAACAACCGCTATGCATAAGCACCAATTTTGAGATAGATTTTGAACTTAAATCTGGACTGATTCATCTCTTGCCTACATTTCATGGTTTTGCAGGAGAGGATCCGAACAAACACCTCAAAGACTTTCATGTGGTATGCTCAAGTATGAAGCCAACCGGCGTTTCTGAAGAGCAAATTAAATTGAGAGCTTTCTCATTCTCATTAGCAGATTCGGCAAAAGATTGGTTATACTACCTACCACCAGGTACCATTACCACTTGGAATGAGATGAGTAAACTCTTTTTGGGGAAATACTTTCCAGCCTCGAAAGTTACAAATATTAGAAAAGATATTAGTGGCATTCGACAACATAATGGAGAATCACTTCATGAATAATGGGAGAGATTTAAAAGGTTATGTGCTAGCTGTCCAAACCACCAAATTAGTGATGGACTCCTAATTCAATATTTCTATGAGGGTCTTCTACCAATGGAAAAGAGTATCATTGATGCTGCTAGTGGTGGAGCCTGGTTAATAAACAACCGAATGTTGCAAGACTTTGATTAGCGACATGGCAGCAACTCCCACAATTCAGCGGCCAATTTGAGCCACAGCTACCAAGGAGAGTAAATGAGGTAAGTACCCCGAACATTGAACAACATCTTTCTGAGCTTACCTCTCTTGTAAAAAAAATGGCTGTAGGACATATGCATCAATCTTATGTATGTGGAGTATATTCTACCACGGAGCATCCAACCGACATGTGTCTAACTTTGCAAGAAGGAGATACGGAACAAGCCAATGCCATGGGTGGATTTTTAGGACAACCAAGCCAAAGTTACAGTAATCATCAACCAATCACTCCAAATGCCATACCAAATCAGCCACCATTTAATCAATCAAGCGTGCAGCAATCTTTCAAATGGACCACAACCACCACAACTAGCTCCACAAAACTCAGTTATGGATCTACAGGACCATTGTTAAAGTACATTTGCTACTAACACAATGCAATTTCCAGCAGAAACTATGGCAGAGTATCCAAAACCTTGAAAATCAAATGGGACATTTTGGGCTCATAACATGATCAAATTCGAGA
The DNA here is from genome assembly GCA_013180625.2 of Boswellia sacra. NCBI lineage: Eukaryota > Viridiplantae > Streptophyta > Magnoliopsida > Sapindales > Burseraceae > Boswellia > Boswellia sacra. The sequence continues at coordinate 6,297 of SNVD02011411.1, forward strand.
GCCGAGCTTAGAAAATTACCTTCTCAGACAAGGGATCAATCCAAGGAGAGAATGCTAGTGCAATCACTTGAGAATGGAAAGCAATTTAAAGTTCCAACAAAAAGGTCACAAACTAATTGAAGGGGATGACAAACCCCTTTCACCATGACAAAACATCATCTTCTAAGGTAGCTTAAAACTCAAATTCCTTCATATGTTACTCCTCCCACCTTTTCTAGCAGATTGGCAAAACTCCCAAGAAGGAGAAACAAGAACAAGAAATCCTGGAAACTTCTCACAAAATCGAGGTAAAGATACCACTTCTGGATGCTATTGAGCAAGTACCTCATTATACAAAATGTCTCAAGGAGTTATGCACCAGCAAAAGAAAGTTAAAAAGAAATGAGAAAGTAAGTGCGGGGGAAGATGTTTCAGCTGTATTGCAAAGGAAAATTCCTCCAAAGTGCAAAGATCCAAGTACGTTCACCATTATATGTACCATTGGTAAAACTAAGTTTGAAAGAGCTATGTTATATTTAGAAGCATTTATTAATGTCATGCCATATTCTATTTATGCTTCTTTAAATCTTGGACCTCTTGCGGAAACTGGTATTACCATTCAACTTGCTGATCGTTTTAAGGCATATCCCAAGGGAGTTGTGGAAGATGTGCTTGTGCAGGTAAATCAATTGGTTTTCCCAGCAGACTTCTATGTTCTTGAAATGGAGGATGAGACCTCTCCTAATCCAACACCAATTCTTTTGGGGAGACCATTCTTGAAAACTGCTCGAACTAAGATTGATGTTCATGATGGCACTCTCACCATGGAATTCGATGGCGAGGTGATTCGTTTCAATATTTTTGAGACAATGAGGTACCCTAGTGATTTGCATTCTGTTTTTGCAGTTGATGTTATTGATTCTTTGTCACAACAACATTTTGAGTTAACTCACAAGGATGGATTGGAAGTGGTTTTTAGTGAGCACCTAGGGACAAAAAATTACAAGGAATCAAGAAGGTTGATACAAGTGTCCAAAGAAATGGAGGAAGCTGTGGCAAGCTTAAATGAGACCATAGCTATAACCACAAATAGGTATGATGTTTCGTGCATTAAATTTCCTTTATCTAATGTGAAACTTCTGCCTTCTATGATGAAAGCCCCTACCTTGGAGCTTAAGCCTCTTCCAGATCATTTGAAGCATGGATTCTTGGATAAGAATGATCCTTTGCCAGTTAAAATAGAAATGGGCCTTGCATCACTACAAGAAAAGAAACTCGTCCGAGTACTTAGAGATCACAAAACAGCTATTGGGTGGACGATTGTTGACATTCAAGGCCCAGCCATATGCATGGACCGTATCTTGTTGGAAAAAGGATCCCAGCCCACTAGAGAAGCACAGCAAAGATTGGACCCTGCCATGATGGAACCAACGTCGGGCTGAGGACGTTAAACCAAGCGCTTATTGGGAGGCAACCCAATGTTTTTAAAAAAAAATAAATAAAAAAAGAAAAGAAAAATAAAATAAGGTAATAATGATCGATTTTTATGTCTCGAGGAGATTCCTTTCGTAGGCCATCAAATTGATCAAGTTTTATCTCTCTTTGCCATCTGTCTTATTTGTTTTTATATTTCTTTCACTTGTTTTTGACTTTTGTTTGCTATTGTGTTGTTATCTCTTTTATGTGTCTTTAGTTTCGTTTCTGCTCTTTTCTTTTCCTTTGTTTTGTTTAATTTGATTATTCCGTACTTCGAATTCATTTTTGCAGCAGCTTGTGGAAACATCCAAACGGAAGTTGAAGTCATTCGCCAAAGGTTTGAAACGTGCATATCTTGGAGAAAAACAAACTCGATCGCATTATCGGTAATATCCCTTCTTTTCTCCTCTTCAATGGATGCTGATATCTCTCTGTCGAACCTTCGTAAATATTTCCCTTCACTTCCTCAAAATGCTGTGTTTAAAATTTATAAAGTACGGATGACTAGACTTTGGGCATTGATGCTTCTAAATGTGCCTGCGGATATTCGATGGCTTATCGAAGCCAAGGTGAGATTGTCCGGTGAGCCGGACATTAATCTCGCAAAATACATGCCTGTTCTAGGAAAGAGCTACTACGCCAAGAGGCGAAGAGCGAAAAGGTTACAAGTATGTTATAAATGTGCTAGATGGAATTGTAAACAGACTTGTCGTTCATTAGTTTTTGCGTCCAGGAATAGAGAAGATAAACTTTCATTTATTAAGAATGGGTTGAGTAATGAGTCGCTGGATAATGTTTTGTTAACTCTCGAGTCACATTCTTGTGGACTTGTTCAGCGTGAATTGCTTAATCTATGGACACAATTTCGTGATGAATTGCAGTGTTATAGTCTAGGGAATCTGCCTAAAAACGACCCTGTTTGCCAGTTTATAAGAAAACTGGATGGGAAGCAAATCCCCGACTCATAGAAGGCGTTTCAGCTGTAACTGGACGTAAAACCAGAGGAAGATGTGAGCCACAATCACAACTACTTGTATATTTGAATGTGTGTTGTGTTTGTCGAATTTTATTTCTTTCTTGTTTCGTTTGATCTGATTATCAATGTTGTTTTTTGTGTTGTTGTTGTTTGTTGATTTTGTTTGTTTTAATTTCTAGTTTTCTTTTTGACAAACCAGATGACTACCCCATGATATAAGCACACGTGGAAGACAAGTGTGGAGGTTTTGTCAACCTCCGCCGAAAGTATATATTTACTTTTCATGCTTCACGTGGGAGATAGTGTGGCGGTTTTGTCAAACCCCACCGAAAGTATATCTCTAATTGTCATGCTTCACGTGGGAGACAAGTTGTGTAGTTTTGGTCAAACCCCGCCGAAAGCATATATCAGTTTTTTCTAATTCTTGGGGCAATAATGCTGCATCGAGCAACCCCACCGCAAGTATGTCCCCATGTGTCGTAAAATTTGAGAGTTCTATGTGTGTAATTATACATTCTGCATATTTTCATATGTCATTCCATAACCTGTCTTTGCAATGAAAAGCAAATATTCTAACGTGTCCCTTACACAAGATTAGAGCACTTGATAGAAATGGAAAACACAATTCGGCGATTCCGCAATATATGCGTATTTTACGGATCGCAATTTGGTAAAGATGGAGAGTTTACCACAGGAGCTCTTGATCTTGGTAGGACATTAGCTGCGAGGGGTATTCATTTGATTTATGGAGGGGGTAGTCTTGGGTTAATGGGGTGTGTGTCGACAGCTGCATCCCTATGAGGGAGCAAAGTTCTCGCATTATCCCTAAACCATTAGCTGTACGAGATATCGTAGGCAACACCATGGGGGAAGAGTTACAGGTCTCTAGTATGCATGAGCGTATTGCACATATGGTTGTTAAGTCCGATGCATTATAGCTTTGCCGGGTGGTTATGGTACATTAGAGGAGATATTTCAAATCACCTCTTGGGCACAGCTAAACATCCATCGGAAACCCATTGGTTTGTTAATTGTTAATAACTTTTTCGATGGTTTGTTATCCTTTCTTGATCAAGCTGTAGAAAAAAACTTCATCTCACCGTCAGCGAGGCAAATCCTGGTTACAGCTTCAACTGCAGGGGAGTTAATTGATAACCTCCAAGAATTCGTCTATTCGCGCTGATCCAGACAAACAGCTCGGATTGATTGGTTTGAAGAAGGCAATAAGAGGCGTAAACTGGATTTAACACTCCATCTGTAATCCATATCTGCTGGTTTGCTTCATTTTCGTTTGCTTTCTCTTTATTGTGTTTATTTGAGTTGAGTTTTTTTTTCAGGTTGTTTCTCTCACCCCAGGTAATATTTTTCTAATCTTGGCTTTTAGAGTGGTGGCTTAAAAAGTTCAAGTTCTCTTGAAACGCATTCTGGATTTCTTTAATCCATAAGGGCTGAATAAGGAGGCTAACTTCTAAACTTTTTAGACCCATTCTAACTGACTTGTTTGTGTTTGCTGATTTGTTGGACTTTGTTATTTTATGAGTTAGTTTAATTTTGTGTAATTTAGAGTTGTTGTGTGTTTTTGTCTATATCAGTTTCGATTCGGAAAAAAAACATTGTGGAAAAAACCTGAGAATGGCAGAATATGGGGTTTTCTTAACTCTTGAAACGCTTCTCTCTTCATAAATCTGTAGTTTTATTTATTTCCATGTTGTTTTGAAGTTTCCTTGTTTTCTTGTTTTGTTTCTTTGTTTCATAATAAGGTATATAGGGCTGGAACCTTAAGTCTGCAAGGCTACTGGTCCTAATGATTGTTGAAATTCAATCGACTCAGGTGTAACAACGCCACGTACCTCTGTTCTTGCTTTTGTGGAGTCGATGATAAGATAATGATTGACTTAAGAATAACTCTTGGCAAATAATAAATGTATGCATGGATCTGTGTGCTTGAAATGTGTATTGGTTTTTCGCTTTGCTTTTGATTCGTTGCGGCAACATTAGCACTGAGCTATTATCACTGAGTTATTTGTTCACTTAGAGAAAGTTAATGTAATTTAAATGTTTCTTCAGATTTCAATGAATTCTAGAACTTGTTTGATGGTCACTCGAGGCGAAATCCTAGACTGTGCAACATTGGGGAAATGATTTAGGCCCTCTTTGGACCGTTTGAGCCTTAATAGCCAACCTTGACTGAAATTGATCCCTAGTTACCCCTTTGAGCCTCTGTAAGCATTTTTCTTTGTTAACTCACTAAAAGATTTCCTAACCTAAAATGAATTTGTTCCAAACAGTTTATCCCTTACCTATGAGCATGTAGATCATTCACATTAAATTCTGAGCTATGTTCTG
>SNVD02011412.1:0-10987 GCA_013180625.2 Boswellia sacra
ATGCGTTCGAAAATAGCAAGTATACTAGTCGCACAAGTAATAAAGTGATAAGTAAGATATCGTTCCCACGAGGATTGATTCTAATTGAATTTGTTATTTTCAAGCAATAATAAACTAAACAGAGGGGGTTTTGTTGATTGATTAACTAAACTTAATACGAAAGCAAATGAAGAATAACACAAAGCAAAGTTAAATGGAGTGAAAAATCAATGAGAGACACTTGGTTAAGAGTTCATTCTCGGCCACAAGATATGAATTTGTGAATTAACATAGAATTGTAATCCAATTACAGCATTGAAGTTATCAACCGTAGATAACAACAAGCTCTGTTATCCCAATCTTTCCTAAATTTGTTGTTAAATAAAACAAGCTCTTTATTTAATCTCTATCCATTAAACAACCTAGAACAAGCTCTCTTAGTTTAATTCAATAGAAGCATTACGATGAGAAAGATAGGTTGATCTAAGCAATAATCACACAAGTTCGGATTATTTAACCTAGGTTGTATTTTCCAATTGCAATCTCTGATCACACTTTTGCTACTAATGATTGGAAATTCATGACAATTACGGATCAAGATTTCTAATCTAGCAATAGACAACAACAGATTATATTCAGTTGGCCATTCCAAATACAATCAGTAAACAAGCATAAGCATTAGATATGGGAAAATACAAGCAACTTCAATTAGAGAATTGGATAACAATTTCTTACACAATCCACTCCCAAAATCCATATCAAGGGCTTTGAAATCACCCTCAACCAATTCAGATTTAGTTACACATATTCAATCAGAATAACAAATACAATACAGAGGAATTCCAGAATTGAAAAGGAAAGAAAGAACTTAGCAAATTCTTTGAAAATCTTCTTTGTAGATGAATCTTCTTGAAATTGTAGTTCCTCCTCTTTCAAAATCTTCTTTCTCCTCCAAGAACTCCAAGGGATGAGAGAAATCCAGAAATGCAGCCTCCTCCCACGTTTTCCCCCCTTCCAGTTACGAAAATAAAACCCTAAAATATGTTTATATACTCTGCTACAGTAACTTGCTACAGTGCCCCCGTATTTAATAACATGCTACAGTGATATGTGGAATTACAAATATACACTTCTCATACCATTTTTATCATAACTTTTGGCACACTACATAAATTCGTGAACCGTAAATTTATCCAGAAAATAGACTTCGAGAGCTTTTCAATGGTATATAGCATGTTATCCGGCTAATTGTACATCGATACAATCAACTCCAAGAAATTGGCTGATTAGAAGAGGTGAAAATGAAAGGTTTTACTCCATTTTTGTGCAAGTTGCTCCAAAACTCCTACAAACATCAAAACCACACAAAAACATAAAAATACAAGGAATATAGCAAAGAAACATGGACGAATTGATATAAAAGTAATACATAAATAGACACCTATCAAATTCCCCCACACTTAGACTTTGCTAGTCCTCGAGCAACTACAACGATATGAAAATAAAACTAAATCTAAACAGAATCTAAGAAAAAATTAAAACACACATGTTTTAACTTGCAAATAGGCCTCAAAGATTGTACTTAATTATAACTCAAGGAAAACTTCAAAATAATGCACTTGATCAAGAATTTTATCTCAAAGATTAGTTTCGCTTTATTTCAATTCCTCAAGTGTGTGTGTGTAGAGCCATTCTAACCTAATCACTTGTAACCCGGATGAGTTTATGCATAAAAATGAATCATATTTAATATTGAAGATGTGTGTATAAATGAACTCCATAGGCTTGCTTTTCAAGTCTCTCTCCACTAATGTAGACATGCACAACACCAAGGATCAAGTAGGACTTTATTAAGCTTGTAACGTTTGGCTTGGGTGAAGATATGATAAAGGATAATAATTTGGCTCAAATCACCCACAAACACATAAATCATTCAAGACTATGTAGAGCTCAACCCTATAACACAACTTTATTTCAATTCACCAAGTTACTCCCCCAAACTTATTCAGAACACTCAATCTTTTTTTTTTTGTAGAAAACAGAAGAAAACTACACCCCTACACTTTGTTGTTTCATTCTTTTTAAGAACACTTAAGGGTATAGATCTCTTATTCTTCTTCTTTTGTTCTCTTTTTTTTTCCTTTTTTTTTTTTACACTTCCCCTCCCCCACACTTAAACAACACATTGTCCGCTATGTGTAAGTATGTGGACAATAAGTACAGATTGGCTTTTGTCTTTTTTTCTTTTTTTTTTTCAAACATAATGGAACTCACTTGCATGGCTCATGCACATTCCAACCTCCTCTAACTTCCCAAAACCAGAACATAGCTCAAAATTTAATTGTGAATGATCTACATGCTCATAGGAAAGGGATAAACTGTTTGGAACAAATTCATTTGAGGTTAGGAAATCTTTTAGTGAGTTAACAAAGAAAAAGGTTTACAGAGGCTCAAAGGTGTAACTAGGGATCAATTTTAGTCAAGGTTGGCTCTTAAGGCTCAAACGGTCAAAAGATGGCCTAAATCATTTCCCAAATGTTGCACAGTCTAGGATTTCGCCTCGAGTGACCATCAAACAAGTTCTAGAATTCATTGAAATCTGAAGAAATATTTAAATTACATAAATTTTCTCTAAGTGAACAAATAACTCAGTGATAATAGCTCAGTGCTCAATGTTGCGGAAGGAATCAAAAGCAAAGCGAAAACCAATAAATATTTCAAGCACACAGATCCATGCATCATTTATCATTTTCCAAGAGTTATTCTTAATTCAATCATTATCTTATCATCGACCCACAAATGCAAGAAAAGAGGTACATGGCGTTGTTACACCTGAGTCAAGATTGTATATTTCAACAATCCTTAGGACCAGTAGCCCGCAGACTTAAGGTTTCCAGCTTATATACCTTTATTATGAAAGAACAAAACAAGACACTTCAAACAATATGAAATAAACAAACTACAGATTTATTTAGAGAGAATGCGTTTCAAGGGTTAAAGAAACCCCATATTCTGCCATTCTCAAGTTTTTTCCACAATTTTTTTTTGAATCGAAACTGATAAAGACTAAAACACATAACAACTCTAAAATACATAAAACTAAACTTACTCATAAAATAACAAAGTCCAACAAGTCAGCAAACACAAACAAGTCAGTTAGAATGGGTCTAAAAAGTTTAAAAGTTAGCCTCCTTATTCAGCTATTATGGATTGAAGAGATCCACAATGCGTTTCAAGAGGACTTGAACTTTTTAAGACACCACTCTAAAATCCAAGATTAGAAAATATTACCTGGAACGAAAGAAATAACCTGAGAAAGCTCAAAAGAAATAACATGAAAAATCTCAAATAAACACAATAAAAAGAAAGCAAACAAAAGTGAAGCAAACCAGCGGATAAAGATTACAGATGGAGCGTTAAATCCAGTCTACGCCTTTTATTGCCTTCTCCAAACCAATCTATCCGAGCCGTTGTTGGATCAGGCGAATAGACGAATTCTTGGAGTTTATCAATTAACTCCCATGCAGTTGAAGCTGTAACCAGGATTTGCCTCGCCGACGGTGAGATGAAGTTTTTTTCTACAGCTTGATCAAGAAAGGACAACAAACCGTCAAAAAAATTATTGATATTTAACAAACCAATGGGTTTCCGATGGATGTTTAGCTGTGCCCAAGAGGTGATTTGAAATATCTCCTCTAATGTACCATAACCACCAGGCAAAGCTATAAATGCATCGGACTTAACAACCATATGTTCAATACACTCATGCATGCTAGAGACCTGTAAATCTTCCCCGATTGTATTGCCTACAATATCTTGTACAGCTAATGGTTTAGGGATAATGCCGAGAACTTTGCTCTCCCCTAGGGATGCAGCTGTTGACACACACCCCATTAACCCAAGACTACCCCCTCCATAAATCAAATGAATACCCCTCGCAGCTAATGTCCTACCAAGATCAAGAGCTGCTGTTGTAAAATCTCCATCTTTACCAAATTGCGATCCACAAAATACGCATATATTTTGGAATCGCCGAATTGGTGTTTTCTCCATTTCTACAAGTACTCTAAACTTGTGTAAGAAAATGATGCACGTTAGGTATAAAGCTTTTTAATGTTGCAGACAGGGTATATAATGACATTTGAAAATATGGAGAATGGATATATTACACACGTAAAACTCTCAAATTTGCACATGGGGACATATTTTCGGTGGGGGTTGCTCGATGCAGATTTATCGCCCCGAGATTTGAAAAAATAGATATGCTTTCGGTGGGGTTTTACAAAACCTCCACACTTGTCGCCCACGTGTGCATGAAAAATGGAGATAAACTTTCGATGGGGTTTGACAAAACCGCCACACTTGTCCCCACGTGAAGCATGACAATTAGAGATATACTTTCGGTGGGGTTTGACAAAACCGCCACACTTGTCTCCCACGTGGCTTATGACATGGGGTAGTATATGGTTTGGTCAAAAAGAAAACTTGAAATGAAACAAAACAAAATAACAAATCGATTAGAAAATCAATCCCCGGCAACGGCGCCAAAAACTTGATGCGTTCGAAACTAGCAAGTATACTAGTCGCACAAGTAATAAAGTGATAAGTAAGAAATCGTTCCCACGAGGATTGATTCTAATTGAATTTGTTATTTCCAGCAACAATAAACTAAACAGGGGGGGATTTTTGTGGAATGCTTTACTAAATGAAATAAGAATGCAAGTAAAGAATAACAAAACAGAAAGTAAATTTGAATGAAAAATCAATGGGAGAAAGCTGGTTAAGGATCCTTCTCTACCACAAGATATGGATTTGCGAATTAATTGTAGAATTGTCATCTAATTACAGCATTGAAGTTATCAACCGTAGATAATAACAAGCTCTATTACCCCAATCTTTCCTTACTTTGTTGTTTAATAAAACAAGCTCTTTATTTAATCTCTATCCATTAAACAACCTAGAACAAGCTCTCTGAGTTTAATTCAATGGATGCATTATGATTAGAAAGATAGGTTGTTCTAAGCAATAAACACACAAGCTCGGATTATTTAACTTAGGTTATATTCTCCAATTGTAATCTCTGATCACAATTTTGCCACTAATGATTAGAAATTCAAGACAATTACGGATCAAGATTTCTAGTCTAGCAATAAATCACAACCAGATTATATTCAGTTGGCCACTCAAATACAATTAGTAAGCAATCATAAGTATTAAATATGGGAGAATACAAGCAACTTCAATTAGAGAATTGGATAACAATTCCTTACACAATCAACTTACAAAAACCAGATCAGGGGCTTTGAAATCACCCTCAACCAATTCAGATTCAGTTACACATGTTTAAGAACGTGGTAAATACAATACAACATGGAGACATTCCAGAAAATGAAAGGGAAGGGAAAGACTTAGCAAATTTGATGTAATTCTCTTTGGATTTTAGTTCTTCCTCTTTCCAAGCTTCCTTTCTCCTTCAAGAACTCCAAGAGATGAAAGAATTCCAGAGCTGCAGCCTCCACCACGTTCTCCCCTCTTCAAGTTATCAAAATAAAACCCTAAAAATGTGTTTAAATACTCTGCTACAGTGACTTGCTACAGTGTCCCGTATTATACATGCTACAGTGCTTGTGAAATTATATTTCTATACATCTCACACTGTTTTGATTACAACTTTTGGTACACTGAATGGATTTATAAACCGTAAATTTCTCCAGAAAATAGAATTCGAGAGCTTTCCAACGGTATATAACATGTCATCGGGTTCATTGTATATCAATACAATTAAATCCGAGAAGATCACTGACTAGCAGATGTGAAAATGAAGGGTTTTACTCCATTTTTGTGCAAGTTGCTCCAAAACTCCTACAAACATCAAAACCACACAACAACATAAAAATACCCAGGAATATAGCAAAGAAACATGGACGAATTGATATGAAAATGATATATAAATAGACACTTATCAAATTCCCCCACACTTAGACTTGCTAGTCCTCGAGCAACTACGACAATATGAAATAAAACTAAACCGAAACAGAATCAACAAAAAATTAAAACACACAAATGCTTCATCTTGCAAACAGGCCTCAAAGATTGTACTTATTATAACCCAAGGAAAACTTCAAAATAATGCACTTGATCAAGAATTTTATCTTAAAGATTAGTTTCGCTTCATTTCAATTCCTCAAGTGTGTGTGTGTAGAGCCATTCTCACATAATCACTTGTAACCCGGATGAGTTTATGCATAAAAATGAATCATATTTAATATTGAAGATGTGTGTATAAATGAACTCCATAGGCCTGCTTTTCAAGCCACTCTCCACTAATGTAGACATGCACAACACCAAGGATCAAGTAGGACTTTATTAAGCTTGTAACGTTTGGCTTGGGTGAAGGTATGATAAAGGATAAAAATTTGGCTCAAATCACCCACAAACACATAAATCATTCAAGATTATGTAGAGCTCACCCCTATAACACAACTTTATTTTAATTTACCAGGTTACTCCCCCAAACTTATTTAGAACACTCAATCTTCTTTTTTTTTTCTCTTCTCTTCTTCTTTTTGTTTGTAGAAAACAAAAGAAACTACACCCCCACACTTTGTTGTTTCATTCTTTTTAAGAACACCCAAGGGTATAGAACTCTTTTCTTTTCTTTTTCTTTTCTTTTTTTTTTTTTAACTGCTTTTTTTCTTTTTTTTTAATTACACTCAACCTCCCCCCAAACTTAAACAACACATTGTCCTCAATGTGTAAGTACGTGGACTACAGATTGTTTTTTTTCTTTTTTTCTTTCTTTTTTTTTTAAACACAATAGAACTCACTTGCATTGCTCATGACACATCCCAACCTCCTCTAATTCCCAAAACCAGAACATAGCTCAAAATTTAATTGTGAATGATCTACATGCTCATAGGTAAGGGATAAACTGTTTGGAACAAATTCATTTGAGGTTAGGAAATCTTTTAGTGAGTTAACAAAAGAAAAAGGCTTATAAAGGCTCAAAGGGGTAACTAGGGATCAATTTCAGTCAAGGTTGGCTATTAAGGCTCAAACGGTCCAAAGATGGCCTAAATCATTCCCCAATTATTGCACAGCCTAGGATTTCGCCCTCTGAGTGACATCAAAACAAGTTCTAGAATCATTGAAATCGAAGAAAACATTTAATATTACATTAAACTTTCTCTAATGATGAAAAATAACTCAGTGATAATAGCTCAGTGCTCAATGTTACGCAAGGAATCAAAAGCAAAGCGAAAACCAATAACATTTCAAGCACACAGATCCATGCATCATTTATCATTTTCCAAGAGTTATTCTTAATTCAATCATTATCTTATCATCGACCCACAAAATGCAAGAAAAGAGGTAAGTGGCGTTGTTACACCTGAGTCAAGATTGTATATTTCAACAATCCTTAGGACCAGTAGCCCGCAGACTTAAGGTTTCCAGCCTATATACCTTTTTTAATGTAACTGTAACAAAAAACAAGAAACAAGACACTTCAAACCAACATGAAATAAACAAACTACAGATTTATTGAGAGAGAATGCGTTTCAAGGGTTAAGGAAACCCCATATTCTGCCATTCTCAGGTTTTTCCACAATGTTTTTTTTTTTCGAGTCGAAACTGATATAGACAAAAATACACAACTCTAAATTACACAAAACTAAACTTACTCATAAAATAACAAAGTCCAACAAGCCAGCAAACAAAAACAAGTCAGTTAGAATGGGTCTAAAAAGTTTAGAAGTTAAGCCTCCTTATTCAGCCATTATGGATTGAAGAGATCCAGAATGCGTTTCAAGAGGAATTAAACTTTTTAAGCCACCACTCTAAAAGCCATGATTAGAAAATATTACCTGGACGAAAGAAATAACCTGAAAAAACTTAAAAAGAAACGACATGAAAAATCTCAAATAAACACACTAAAAAGAAAGCAAACAAAACGAAGCAAACCAGCAAATAGAGATTACAGATGGAGGGTTAAATCCAGTTGACGCCTTTTGTTGCCTTCTCCAAACCAATTTATCCGAGCCATTGTTGGATCAGGTGACTAGACGAATTCTTGTAGTTTGTCAATTAACTCTCCTACAGTTGAAGCTGTAACCAGCATTTGCCTTGCTGACGGTGAGATGAAATTTTTTTCTACAGCTTGATCAAGAAAGGACAACAAACCATCAAAAAAATTATTAACATTTAACAACCCAATGTGTTTCCGATGGATGTTTAGCTGTGCCCAAGAGGTGATTTGAAATATCTACTCTAATGTACCATAACCACTGGGCAAAGCTATAAATGCATCAGATTTAATGACCATATGTGCAATACGCTCATGCATGCTAGAGACATGTAACTCTTCCCCCATTGTGTTGCCTATGATATCTCGCACAGCTAATGGTTTATGGATAATGCCGAGAACTTTACTTCCTCCCAAGGATGCAGCTGTCGACACACACCCCATTAACCCAAGACTACCCCTTCCATAAATCAAATGAATACCCCTCGCAGCTAATGTCCTACCAAGATCAAAAGCTGCTGTTGTAAACTCTCCATCTTTACCAAATTGCGATCCACAAAATACGCATTTATTTTGGAATCGCCGAATTGGTGTTTTCTCCATTTCTAAAAGTGCTCTAAACTTGTGCAAGACAATGATGTACGTTAGGTATTATGCGATTCAAGTCCAAGACAGGTTATAAAATGACATTTGAGAATATGCAAAATGGATATATACACACGTAAAACTCTCAAATTTGACACCTGGGGACATAATTTCGGTGGGGGTTGCTCGATGCAGATTTATCGCCCCAAGATTTGAAAAAATGAGATATGCTTTCGGCGGGGATTGACAAAACCTACACACTTGTCTCCTACGTGAAGCATGGAAAATGGACATATACTTTCGACGGGGTTTGACAAAACCGCCACAATTGTCTCCTACGTGAAGCATGAAAAGTAGAGATATACTTTCGGTGGAGGTTGACAAAACTCCACACTTGTCTCCCACGTGTACTTATGCCCTAGGGTAGTCATATGGTTTGTCAAAAAGAAAACTTGAAATTAAAACAAACAAAATCAACAAACAACAACAACACAAAAACACCATTGATAATCAGATCAAACGAAACAAGAAAAAAAATAAAATTCGACAACAATAACACACATTCAAATATACAAGTAGTTGTGATTGTGGCTCACATCTTCCTCTGGTTTTACGTCCAGTAACGGTTGAAACGCCTTCTATGAGTCGGGGATTTGCTTCCCATCCAGTTTTCTTATAAACTGGCAAACAGGGTCGTTTTTAGTCAGATTCCCTAGACTTAAACACTGCAATTCATCACGAAATTGTGTCCATAGATTAAGCAATTCACGCTGAACAATTCCACAAGAATGTGACTCAAGAGTTAACAAAACATTATCCAGCGACTCATTACTCAAACCATTCTTAATAAATGAAAGTTTATCTTCTCTATTCCTGGACACAAAACCTAATGAACGACAAGTCTGGTTACAATTCCATCTAGCACATTTATAACATACTTGTAACCTTTTTGCTCTTTGCCTCTTGGCGTAGTAGCTCTTTCCTAGACCAGGCATGTATTTTACGAGATTAATGTCAGGCTCATCGGACAATCTCACCTTGGCTTCGATAAGCCATCGGATATCCGTAGGCACATTTAGAAGCATCAACGCCCAAAGTCTAGTCATTCGTACTTTATAAATTTTAAACACAGCATTTTGAGGACGTGAAGGGAAATATTTACGAAGGTTCGATAGAAAGATATCGGCATCCATTGAAGAGGAGAAAAGGAGAGATATTACCGATAAGGCGATTGAGTTTATTTTTCTCTAAGATATGCACGTTTCAAACCTTCGAGCAATGACTTCAGCTCCCATTTGGATGTTTCCTCAAGCTGTTGCACAAATGAATTCGAAGTACGGAATAATCAAATTAAACAAAAGGAAAGAAAAGAGAAGAGCAGAAACGAAACTAAAGACACATAAAAGAGATAACAACACAATAGCAAACAAAAGTAAAACAAATAAAAAAATATAAAATAAATAAGATAGATGGCAAAGAGAGATAAAACCTGATCAATTTGATGGCCTATGAAAGGAATCTCCTCGAGACGCAAAAATCGATCATTATTACCTTATTTTATTTTTCTTTTCTTTTTTTTATTTATTTTGCAAAAACATCGGGTTGTCTTCCAATAAGCACTTGGTTTAACGTCCTCAGCCCGACGTTGGTTCCATCATAGGAGGGTCCAATCTCCGCTGTGCTTCACTAATGGTCTTGGATCCTTCTTCTAACAAGATACGGTCCATGCATATGGTTAGGCCTTGGATGTCAGCAATCATCCACCCAATAGCTATTTTGTGATCTCTAAGTACTCGGACGCGTTTCTCTTCTTTTAGTGGTGCAAGGCCTATTTCTATTGTAATTGGCAAAGGATCTTTGTTACCCAAGAACACATGCTTCAAATAATCTGGAAGTGGCTAAAGCTCCAAGGTATTGGCTTTCATCACAGAAGGAAGAAGTTTCTCATTAGATAAAGGCAATTCAATGTACGAAACATCATACCTATTTGTGTTTATAGCTATAGTCTCATCTAAGCATGCCATAGCTTCCTCCATTTCTTTGGACACTTGTATAAAAATTCTTGATTCCTTAGAATTTTATGTCCCTATGTGCTCACTAATAGCTACATCTAATCCATTCTTGCGAGTTAACTCAAAACATTATTGTGCCAAAGAATCTATAACGTCAACTGCAAAAACAGAATGTAAGTTACTAGGGTACCTCATTGCCTCAAAAATATTGAAACGGATGACCTTGCCATCAAACTCTATGCTGAGAGTGCCATCATGAACATCAATCTTGGTTCTAGCAGTTTTCGAGAATGGTCTCCCTAAAAGAATCGGTGTTGGATTGAGAGATGTTTTATCCTCTATTTTAAGGACATAGAAGTCTGCTAGGAAAACCAATTGATTCACCTGC
>SNVD02011413.1:0-11098 GCA_013180625.2 Boswellia sacra
CAGCAATACCAGTTCTTTTACAAAATTACCCCTCATTTTGGTTCATGTGCACTCTTGACCATTGTAATAATTTGCACCCCTTGATGATCTATCATGATTCCCATGGATTGCAACACTCCTGTGTCAAGCTCCCCTGGTTGAGAAAGACTCGACCTCGAGTCTTGATTGTTGTTTTCATCAAGATAAGGACTAAGGTCAGAGATATTAAATGTGTTGGAAACACCATAATGCTCAGGTAGCTTAACTTTGTAAGCATTCTCTCCAATGCGTTGCAAGACTTTGAATGGTCCATCAGCTCTAGGCTTCAACTTGGCATATTTGCCTGGAGGAAACCTTTCCTTTCTAAGGCGTATCCACACTAGATCTCCTTCTTTGAACTCAGCATACTTCCGATGTTTGTTTGCTGCAGCTTTATACTTCTCATTTTGCTTCAAAATCTTCTCTCGAACTTGTTCATGAAGTTTCTTGATGTTCTTAGCTCTCTCCTCTGCATCACTGCTAAATTGAGTTTTGGAAGGAATAGGAGCTAAATCCAAAGGACGTATTGGATTCTTGCCATAAACAACCTCAAAAGGACTATGACCAGTGGTTTGACTTAATGATCTATTGTAAGCAAACTCAACTTGAGGTAAAACAAGATCCCATTGCCGTAAATTCTTACTAACATAACTCCTCAGAAGATTTCCCAAGCTTCTGTTGATAACTTCAGTTTGTCCATCTGTTTGAGGATGATGAGATGAACTAAAGTTAAGTGTAGTCCCCAGCTTTCTCCAAACGTACGCCAAAATGAGATAGAACTTTTGGGTCACGATCTGAGACTATGCCTTAGGGAATGCCATGCAATTTCACAATCTCGATTGACGTACAATCGTTCACGTGAGTCGCATCATTTGTCTTGTTACAGGGGACAAAATGAGCCATTTTAGAAAAATCGGTCACCACCACCAGGATTGAATCTTTGTTTCGCTGTGTTCTAGGCAATCCCACCACAAAATCCAGGCTAACATCTTCCCATGGATTATTAGGAATAGGTAATGGAGTGTACAAACCAGTGTTCTGCCCATGACTTTTTGCCACATGACAAATTGTACACCTCTTCACGTGCTTCATCACATCCCTTTCCATCTTCGACCAATAGAAGTTTTCCATCACAATAGCAATAGTTTTGTCTCTCCCAAAATGATCGCTAATGCCACTGCCATGTGCTTCATTAATGATTAATTCTCTCAAGGAATATTGAGGAATACACAATTGGTTTGCCTTGAGTAGATAACCATCCTGCAAAACAAATTGGTTAGCTGAAAACTCATTACAATTGCTCCATATTTTGCTGAAATCTGGATCATCCTTGTAAAGCTCTTTTAAAACTTCAAACCCAATAACATTCATTTGCATAGAGGTCAGCAAAGAATGTCTTCGGCTTAATGCATCAGCCACCACATTTTGAACTCCAGATTTGTGCTTGATGGTAAAGTTGAAAGCTTGAAGAAACTCTACCCATCTGGCATGTCGAACATTAAGCTTCTGTTGGCTGTTGATGAACTTCAAAGCTTCATGGTCAGAATATAGAACGAATGGTTTTGGCAAGAGATACTGACTCCAAATGCTTCAAAGCTCGACAAATAGCATACAACTCTTTGTCATAAGTTGAGTACTTTTTGCGAGATGCATTCAATTTTTCACTAAAGAAAGCAATTGGTCTGCGTTCTTGGCTAATAACAGCACCAATACCAATATTGGAAGCATCACATTCAACTTAAAAAACCTTGCTGAGATTTGGAAGTGATAAGATAGAAGCAGCTTCTATCATCTTCTTTTTAGGCACCAAAAGAGCTGGTACAGCACAAGGACTCATGCTTTCCCTCACTAACTCTTTAGTGATAAGCTCATTAACCTGCCATTGAAATTCTTCATGTTCTGTAGGACTCATTCGACGGGCTGATTTAATTGGCAACACAGCACCTGGAACAAGATCAATACAATGCTGTATGTCTCTCATTGGAGGAAGGCCTGGTGGTATCTCATCTGGTACAACATCATGGTATTCTTCAAGAAGATATTTCATCTCCGAGGTGGTTCATTACTAACTTCATTTTCTTCTAACAACAAGAACACATAAATTTCACTTCCCTTCTCCAACTCTCTTCTACATTCTGTTTGGGTAAGCAAAGCATTTCCCTCCCCTTTAGTAGGTTTAGGAACACATTCTAACTTTGAAGGACCCAAAATAACTTTGACCCCATCTTTAAAGAATGTATAAGTATTCCCATAGCTATCATGCATTACTTTCCTATCATACTGCCATGGTCTACCAAGAAGTAAATGACAAGCATCCATAGGGACAACATCACACCATATTTCATCTTTATACTTTTTCCCAATAGAAAATGAAACAAGACAGCGTTCGTTTACCTTGATCTCGTTATCTTTCCGAAGCCATGCAATCTTGTAAGGTTGATGATGCATCTTTGTTTGAAGGCCAAGTTTATCAATCATCTCTGTAGACGCCACATTTTGAAAGCTGCCACCATCAATAATAAAGTTGTACACCTTGCCATGAGAAGAACATCTGCTATAGAAGATATTTCTGCAAAGCCAATCATCTTCTCGTTCTTGGGCAATACTCAAACTACTTTGAATAAGAAAGAGAGAATCGCCTCGATTTGCATAAGTGACTTCCTCTTCATCAATAAATTCTAGATTATCGAAATTGATCAAGGCATCTGACTCGATCTCTTCATCAATTTCGTAAAAGTTATCAAATATTGGTGGTTTTCCATGATCCTCAAAGAAGTCATGGTCTACTTCATCATTCTCCACCGATTCATCTTTATTAGCATAATTGTCCAAAGGACTTTGATCTTCTACTTCTCCATGCATTCCACCTGTGAATTCTTTATTTTCCAAAATTACTAAATGTTGCTGGAGTTGTTGGAGCTGTCGCATAAGATCTTCAATGATCAAACGTTGCTGGACTTGCTGGAGTTGTCGCTTGAGATCTTCAATGATCAAATCACGTTCATCTCTTTGAGGAGGAAATTGGGTAGTAGAAGCAGCCTTGTGAGTATGACCAGCCATTGAACCAAAAGCTCTGATACCAATCTGATACCGGATCTTCGAGATATGGCTCTGATACCAAATCTGATACCGGGCTGCTGGATTATAATAGATGAGGATAGGATCTTCAAGTTGATTATCAACTCAACCAATGGCTGGAACAAATAGAATGGAACCTAACAAACACTCTTTGAAAGGATAACAAGCTCACCACCAAAGTGAACACCAATGGGATACAGATAATTCACCACCCAAGGATGTAAACCAAGGATACAGGGCTTAAAGGGATAACAAGCTCACCACCAAAGTAAACACCAATGGGATACAGATAATTCACCACCCAAGGATGTAAACCAAGGATACAGGGCTTAAACTAACTCACCACTCTATGGAATCCACCAAGAGATACAGAGTTATGGAGAAATCAGTATAAACACTGAAATTTCACTCAAATTCGAATTCAAAACTTCCCCCCCTTGAATACACAACTTTAGAGCTTAAATAACCTGGAACAACCCTCCAAGCATAGGCAAAAGACAATAACTAAATGATTTCAACAATTACAGCTCAACTACTACATTGACAACTCATTTGTAACTAAGACTCATAAGTAAACACATTAGGTAATAAAAGCACAACCAACTAAGCTAGAAATTCAAATTCCAACCAACTAAAGCAATCAATCAAATTCTAAGTAAGTACTTCAGCAACCATTAACTATGGAACCAGCTGTTAGAGATAGTCATAGATTCCTGCAGACAGCTCCCAAATGACACATTGACAAATGTGTTAGAAAGCTGACTTCAAGATCTCTTACAGCCACAAATCTTGACATTTAATTCTTTGCACAGCAATACCAGTTCTTTTACGAAATTACCCCTCATTTTGGTTCATGTGCACTCTTGACCATTGTAATAATTTGCACCTCTTGATGATCTGTCATGAATCCCATGGATTGCAACACTCCTGTGTCAATTTGAGCTTAAATCTGGACTAATTCGTCTCTTGCCTACATTTCATGGTTTTGCAGGAGAGGATCCTATCAAATACCTCAGAGAATTTCATGTGGTATGCTCAAGTATGAAGCCAACTGTCGTGTCTGAGGAGCAAATAAAATTGAGAGCTTTTCCATTCTCATTAGTAGATTCGGCGAAAGTGGCTATACTATCTACCATCGGGTACCATTACCACGTGGAATGAGATAAGTAAACTCTTTTTAGAGAAATACTTTCCCACTTCGAAAGTTATAAACAGTAAAAAAGATATTAGTGGCATTCGACAACACAATGGAGAATCACTTCATGAATATTGGGAGAGATTTAAAAGGTTATGTGCTAGCTTTCCAAACCACCAAATTAGTGATGGACTCCTAATTCAATTTTTCTACGAGGGTCTCTTACCAATGGAAAGGAGTATCATTGATGCTGCTAGTGGTGGAGCACTAGTTAATAAAACACCGAAGGTTGCAAGACGTTTGATTAGTGACATGGCAGCGAACTCTCAACAATTCAGCAGTCAATTTGAGCCACAACTACCAAAAAGAGTAAATGAGGTAAGTACTTCAAACATTGAACAACAACTTTGTGAACTTACCTCTCTTGTAAAAAAAATGGCTGTAGGACATATGAAGCAATCTTATGCATGTGGGGTATGTTCTGCCATGGACCATCCAACCGACATGTGTCCAACTTTGCAAGAAGGAGATACAGAGCAAGCCAATTCCATGGGTGGATTTCCAGGACAACCAAGGCAAGTTATAGTATCATCAACCAATCACTCCAAATGCCATACCAAATCAGCCACCAGGTTTCAATCAATCAAGAGTGCAGCAATCATTTCAAATGGAACCACAACCAGCACCACAACTAGCTCCACAATATTCAGGTATGGATCTCCAGGACATTGTTAAAGTACTTGCTACTAACACAATGCAATTTCAGCAGGAAACTAGGGCAAGTATCCAAAACCTGGAAATCAAATGGGACAATTGGCTACTAACATGAGCAAATTCGAGAGCAAGAGCTTAGAAAAATTACCTTCTCAGACAGTGATCAATCCAGAAGAATGCTAGTGCAATCACTTTGAAAGTGAAAGCAATTACAAGTTCCACAAAAGGTCCAAACTATGAAGGGGATGACACCACTTCCACCATGAACAAAACATCCTCTTTTGAGGTAGACCTTAAAACTCAATTCTTCATATTTTACTCCTCCACCTTTCCTAGCAGATTTGCAAATCAAGAAGAGGAACAAGACAGGAAATCTGGAAACTTTTTCGCAAGATCGAGTGAATATACCACTTCTGGATGCTATTAAGCAAGTACCTCGTTATGCAAATTTTCTCAAGGAGTTATGCACCAACAAGAGAAAGTTGAAGGGAAATGAGAAAGTAAGCGTGGGGGAAAATGTTTCAGCTGTACTACAAAGAAAAATTCCTCCGAATTGCAAAGATCCAGGTACGTTCACCATTCCATGCACCATTGGTAGAACCAAGTTTGAAAGAGCTATGTTAGATTTAGGAGCATCTAGTAATATCATGCCATATTCTATTTATGCTTCTTTAAATCTTGGACCTCTTGCGGAAACTGGTATTACCATTCAACTTGCTGATCGTTCTAAAGCATATCCCAAGGGAGTTGTGGAAGATGTGCTTGTGCGGGTAAATCAATTGGTTTTCCCAGCAGACTTCTATGTTCTTGAAATGGAGGATGAGACATCTCCTAATCCACACCAATTCTTTTGGGGAGACCATTCTTGAAAACTGCTCGAACTAAGATTGATGTTCATGATGGCACTCTCACCATGGAATTCGATGGCGAGGTGATTCGTTTCAATATTTTTGAGACAATGAGGTACCCTAGTGAAGAGGCGTAAACTGGATTTAACGCTCCATCTGTATTCTCTATCTGCTGGTTTGCTTTGTTTTTGTTTGCTTTCTTTTTATTGTGTTTATTTGAGAGTTTTTATGTTATTTCTTTTTAGCTTTTTCAGGTTATTTCTTTCATCCCAGGTAATATTTTCTAATCTCGGTTTTTAGAGTGGTGGCTTAAAAAGTTCAAGTTCTCTTGAAACGCATTCTGGATCTCTTCAATCCATAATGTCTGAATAAGGAGGCTAACTTGTAAACTTTGTAGACCCATTCTAACTAACTTGTTTTTGTTTGCTGACTTGTTGAACTTTGTTATTTTATGAGTGAGTTTAGTTTTGCATAATTTGGAGTTGTTATGTGTTTTTATCTTTATCAGTTTCGATTCAAAAAAAACAATTGTGGAAAAACCTGAGAATGGCAGAATATGGGGTTTTCTTTAACCTTTGAAACGCATTCTCTCTAAATAAATCTGTAGTTTATTTATTTCATGTTGTTTGAAGTGTCTTGTTTCTTGTTTTGTTCTTTCATTATAAAGGTATATAGGCTGGAAACCTTAAGTCTGCGGGCTACTGGTCCTAAGGATTGTTGAAATATACAATCTTGACTCAGGTGTAACAACGCCACGTACCTCTTTCTTGCATTTTGTGGGTCGATGATAAGATAATGATTGAATTAAGAATAACTCTTGGAAAATGAAAAATGATGCATGGATCCGTGTGCTTGAAATGTATATTGGTTTTTGCTTTACCCTTGATTCCTTGCGCAACATTGAGCACTGAGCTATTATCACTGAGTTATTTGTTCACTTAGAGAAATTTATGTAATTTAAATGTTTCTTCAGATTTCAATGAATTCTAGAACTTGTTTGATGGTCACTCGAGGCGAAATCCTAGACTGTGCAACATTGGGGAAATGATTTAGGCCATCTTTGGACTGTTTGAGCCTTAATAGCCAACCTTGACAGAAATTGATCCCTAGTTACCCCTTGAGCCTCTGTAAGTCTTTTTCTTTGTTAACTCACTAAAAGATTTCCTAACCTAAAATGAATTTGTTCCAAACAGTTTATCCCTTACCTATGAGCATGTAGATCATTCACAATTAAATTCTGAGCTCTGTTCTGGTTTTGGGAAGTTAGAGGAGGTTGGATTGTGCCATGAGCAATGCAAGTGAGTTTTATTATGTTTGTAAAAAAAAAAAAGAGAAAAAAAATCTGTACTTATCTGCCACGTACTTAAACATTGAGGACAATGTATTGTTTAAGTGTGGGAGAGTGGAATTGCAGTTAAAAAAAAAGAAAAAAAGAGTTCTATACCCTTGGGCGTTCTTAAAAAGAATGAAACAACAAAGTGTGGAGGTGTAGTTTCTTTTGCTTTCTATAAAAAAAAAAAGAAAAAAAAAAAAGAAAAAAAAAGAGAGTTCGAGTGTTCTGAATAAGTTTGGGAGAGTCATTTGATGAATAAGAATGAATTTTTATGTCATGGGCTTGAGCTCCACATAATATTGAATGATTTTATGTGTTTGTGGGTGATTTGAGCCTAATTATTATCCTTTATCATAACTTCACCCAAGCCAAACGTTACAAGCTTAATAAAGTCCTACTTGATCCTTGGTGTTGTGCATGTCTACATTAGTGGAGAGTGACTTGAAAAGCAGGCCTATGGAGGTCATTTATACACACATCTTCAATATTAAATATGATTCATTTTTATGCATAAACTCATCGGGTTACAAGTGATTAGGTGAGAATGGCTCTACACACACACACTTGAGGAATTGAAGTGAAGCGAAACTAATCGTTGAGATGAAATTCTTGATCAAGTGCATTATTTTGAAGTTTTCCTTGGGTTATAATTAAGTACAATCTTGAAGGCCTATTTGCAAGTTGAAGCATTTGTGTGTTTTAATTTTTCTTTGATTCTATTTCGGTTTAGTTTTGTTTCGTATCATTTTAGTGCTCGAGGACTAGCAAAGTCTAAGTGTGGGGGAATTTGATAGGCGTCTATTTATGTATTACTTTTATATCAATTCGTCCATGTTTCTTTGCTATATTCCTTGGTATTTTTATGTTTTTGTGTGGTTTTGAGTTTGTAGGAGTTTTGGAGCAACTTGCACAAAAATGAAGTAAAACCCTTCATTTTCACCTCTACTAGTCAACCATCTTCTCGGATTTAATTGTATTGATATACAATGAACCCGATGACATATTATATACCGTTGGAAAGATCTCGAAGTCTATTTTCTGGAGAAATTTACGGTTTATAAATCCATTCAGTGTACCAAAAGTTGTAATCAAAACAGTGTGAGATGTATAGAAATATAATTCCACAAGCACTGTAGCATGTATAATACGGGGCACTGTAGCAAGTACTGTAGCAGAGTATTTAAACACATTTTAGGGTTTTATTTTCATAACTTGAAGAGGGGAAAACGTGGGAGGAGGCTGCATTTATGGATTTCTCTCATCCCTTGGAGTTCTTGAAGGAGAAAGAAGATTTTAAAAGAGGAGGAACTACAATTCCAAGAAGATTCATCTACAAAGAAGATTTTCAAAGAATTTGCTAAGTTCTTTCTTCCTTTTCAATTCTGGAATTTCTCTGTATTGTATTTGTTATTCTGATTGAATATGAGTAACTAAAACTGAATTGGTTGAGGGTGATTTCAAAGCCCTTGATATGGATTTTGTGAGTTGATTGTATAAGAAATTGTTATCCAATTCTCTAATTGAAGTTGTTTGTATTTTTCCATATCTAATGCTTATGATTGCTTACTGATTGTATTTGGAATGGCCAACTGAATATAATCTGTTGTTGTCTATTGCTAGATTAGAAATCTTGATCCGTTAATTGTCATGAATTTCAAATCATTAGTAGCAAAATTGTGATCAGAGATTGCAATTGGAAAATACAACCTAGGTTAAATAATCCGAACTTGTGTGATTATTGCTTAGATCAACATATCTTTCTCATCGTAATGCTTCTATTGAATTAAACTTAGAGAGCTTGTTCTAGGTTGTTTAATGGATAGAGATTAAATAAAGAGTTTGTTTTATTTAACAACAAAGTAAGGAAAGATTGGGATAACAGAGCTTGTTGTTATCTACGGTTGATAACTTCAATGCTGTAATTGGATTACAATTCTATTTTAATACACAAATTCATATCTTGTGGCAGAGAAAGAACCCTTAACCAAGTGTCTCTCATTGAATTTTCAATTCGTTTAATATTGTGTTGTGTTATTCTTTATTTGCCTTCGTATTCAGTTTAATTAATCATTCAACAAAACCCCCCATATTTAGTTTGTTGTTGCTGAAAAAATAACAAATTTAATTAGAATCAATCCTCGTGGGAACGATATCTCACTCATCACTTTATTACTTGTGCGACTAGTATACTTGCTAGTTTCGAAAGCATCAGTCAGCAAAGAAATGTCTTCGCTTAGGCATTCAGCCACCACATTTTGAACTCCAGATTATGGCTTGATGGAAAGTTGAAAGACAGTGAAGAAACTTACACCCCATCTAAGCATGTAGAACATTAAGCTTCTGTTGGCGTTGATGAACTTCAAAAGCTTCATTGGTAGAATATAGAACGAATTGTTTTGGCAAGAGATACTGACTCCAATGCTTCAAAGCTCGACAAATAGCAAACAACTCTTTGTCATAAGTTGAGTACTTTTTGCAAGATGCATTCAATTTTTCACTAAAGAAAGCAATTGGTCTGCGTTCTTGGCTAATAACAGCACCAATACCAATATTGGAAGCATCACATTCAACTTCAAAAACCTTGTTGAAATCTGGAAGTGATAAGATAGGAGCTTCTGTCATCTTCTTTTAATCAGCTCAAAGCTTCTTTGTGCATCTTTCGTCCAAGTAAAACCATTACCCTTTAAGCATTCAGTGATTGGAGCCATAATAGTACTGAATCCTCCAATAAATCGACGATAAAATTAAGCTAACCCGTGAAAACTTCGAATGTTGTGGACTGATGTAGGAATCGGCCAATTCTGAATTGCTTCAATCTTGCTAGGGTCCATATGAATTCCATCTTTTGAAACCACATACCCCAAGAAAATGAGGCTTTTGGTGAAGAACTCACACTTCTTCAAGTTGGCATAAAGCTTTTCACTTCTCAAGGTGTGAAAACTTGCTGAAGATGATCCAAGTGATGCTCCTCATCTTTGCTGTACACAAGTATATCATCAAAATATACAACAACACACTTGCCAATGAATGGTTTAAAGACATGGTTCATCAACCGCATAAATGTACTTGGTGCATGAGATAGGCCAAATGGCATCACCATCCATTCATAAAGGCCATTCTTTGTTTTAAATGCAGTCTTCCATTCATCACCAGGGCTCATACGAATTTGATGATAGCCACTTCGAAGATCAATTTTTGAGAAGACAGTAGCACCATGAAGTTGATAAAGAAGGTCGTCAAGCCTCGGAATAGGAAATCTGTAATTAATTGTGATCTTGTTAACAGCCCTACTATCAATGCACATTCTCCAAGAGCCATCCTTTTTAGGCACCAAAAGAGCTGGGACAGCACAAGGACTCATGCTTTCCCTCACTAACCCTTTAGTGATAAGCTCATCAACCTGCCGTTGTAAGTCTTCGTGTTCTGTGGGACTCATTCGATAGGCTGATTTATTTGGCAACACAGCACCTGGAACAAGATCAATGCAATGTTGTATGTCTCTCATTGGAGGAAGGCCTGGTGGTATCTTATCTGGTACAACATCATGGTATTCTTCAAGAAGATACTTCATCTCCAAAGGCGGTTCGTTACTAACTTCATTTTCTTCTAACAACAAGAACAAATAAATTTCACTTCCCCTCTCCAACTCTCTTCTACATTCTGTTTGGGTAAGCAAAGCATTTCCCTCCCCTTTAGTAGGTTTAGGAACACCTTATAACTTTGAAGGACCCAAAATAACTTTGACCCCATCTTTAAAGAATGTATAAGTATTCCTATAGCCATCATGCATTACTCTCCTATCATACTGCCGTGGTCTACCAAGAAGTAAATGACAAGCATCCATAGGAACAACATCACACCATATTTCATCTTTATACTTTTTCCCAATAGAAAATGAAACAAGGCAGCGTTTGTTTACCTTGATCTCGTTATCTTTCCGTAGCCATGAAATCTTGTAAGGGTGAGGATGCT
>SNVD02011417.1:0-10922 GCA_013180625.2 Boswellia sacra
TGGATTTCATTCTTTAATTAGATCGGATTGAATTGAAAAATCTCTAAATCGATCATTATTGGATTGAATTGGCTATTAACTAAATCTATCGGATTCAAAACGACGAACACATCTACTGGCTTTCAATGGGTTGGTGGTTGTGGCTGAGATTTGTAGGAGTGGTGGGTGTGCAGCCGGGATTTCTAGTGAAGGATGGTGCCGTATACTTTGGCTTTTTTTTGGGGGGGTGGTGGGGCGCGGGTTTTAATTTTTTTAATTATTTAATTGATAGTGATAAATGAATTTAAGGATTTTGAATTGAAATTATAATTTTTTGATTAAAAAATTTCTATAGTACCCTTGTTCGTTAGTGTTTGAGTTGAGAAAAATATTAGTCTTAATACAGATTCATGGATGGGCATGGGATGTGATTGATTAGTGAAAAAACGTATAGTTGTTTTTCATTAAAATTAAATTAAAATTTGAAAATATTTATTGACATTACATCGAAAAAAATATATATTCACAATTTTTTACTAAAAAATTTAGTAACAATTAGCATATTTATTGTAATATTATTGAATAATATTATTCACAGCATTTAATGTCGGAGTTGATCAATAACAAAATGATTATATATTATTCATAGACTTTCTAAAGTTTCATTGGAGAGACATATAAAATTAAATACACGAGCAAAAAAACGGCTTGGCCTTGATGTCAAACTCGTTCTTGCCCTCGTTTAAAAACATTTGCCTTTCCAACCTAAAAAACGCAAAATTTGAAGGTGGTCCATGGTCCATGGTTATGCAACAAAATTAATTAATTTCAAAGCATTTTCACTCTATTTTTTCTTATAATTCTCCTCTTTGATTAATGATATAATTTAATTGTCAAAATTTTACCAAAAATATAATACATTATAAATATTTATGTGATATGTTAGTGTCAAATGTGACACCTTGACATGTGACATGTACATGATTAATTTTCAACGAACTTATATTTAAAACATTGGTTTATATTATTTCTTGTTTTAGTATTTCTAGAAGTCTTTTTTAGAAAGTATCTTATTCATATTGATTATCCCTTCTTATATTAGGATATTACACTAGTATCCTAGTTTACTTAGAAGTACATTATATCATTTTCTATTTTGTTGATTGATATCCAATTCTTATCAATTGAGTTTGATTGAAATTCTACATGATATTGATGAGTAGAGCAACTAAACTTCATACTATACGTAATTTTATTTTATAACTTATATGTGGTGGCAGCATTGCATTTCAAGGGTGAGAGAAGAGATTCACGAAAAAAACTTCAAATGTGTCTTTGATTATAATATGAGAGTTTATTCAGGTATTAGAGGTGGTAATCCTGCATGAATTTTGTTTAAAGTCTGTTTGAATTAATATTCCCTCGAGAGAACTTGTGAGTTAAGTATTTATATAATTCAGCGTCATACATTGTTGTTATGTCTTATTTAACAATATGTTGTTAAGTTGTCAGCAACAGAGAGTGGGTAATGTTACTAGAGTTTACAATTTTGTTATGATTTTATTTTACAAAAATTAGATTAGTGTGTGAGAGTAAGTCAGTATTATAAATGCACCTAAAGATTGTACAACAAGAACTTAGTGGATTGCAGCTTTAAGCTATCCCTGGACGTAGGTTTTTATAATCGAACCACGTAAATCCTCCTATATTATTTTATATTACAGTTCGCTGTTATGTTAGGTATAACTAATCCATACTTTTAGATCCCACAATCGATATCAGAGCAAATTCCCTGACATAGAAGTGAAGAAAGATCACGTTGATTTGAAGGTATAAAGTTTATGCGAAATAGAGGATCTGGATCACAACCACTTGTTCTTAACGATAATAATTATTCATATTAGAATGTGAGAATGATGATATATATCAAATCTCTTGATGACAAGGCATGGACTAGTGTTCTAAGAGGTTGGACACAACCAACATAATTGAATGCATTCAAAGCTTCAGAACTTAGACCTAAGGAGGAATGAACTGACGAGGAATACAAGTGTTCTATTTGAATTCAAAGGCACCCAATTTATACAACTATTGATCTTAACAACTTTGGTCAAATTTAAAGATGGAAAGTCGCTAAAGAAGCTTGGGACATTATTGAGGTAAAACGTAAAAGGTATAACTTATGTTAAAAGATCTAAATTGATGAGAATAAATTCACAATTTGAGAATCTAATGATGCATAAGGATGAGTCAATATCTTAATTTTATTCAAAGCTGTGTCATATTACAAACTCTGCATATATGCTTGGTAGAACTTTTACAGATGTAAAAATTGTTAGTAAAATCATTAGGTCTATTCCAGATAAATTAATTTCAACAATATATCTCTACCATTGGAGACGTAAAGAACATTGATGAGATAGCGGTTGATGAACTTGTGGGAATTCTTCAGAATTTTGAGATTAATCATAGCACTAGGAAACAAAAAGGTAAAAGCACTGTATTTACTATTAAGACTGAAAAATCAAATGATAAACATAATGATAAGTTTGATTAAACTAATTCAAAACAGATTGGTTTTCTAGTAAGATTATCACTTTGTTTTTACTTGCATTAGACGTATTTTTATATGCTGACTATTACTTTAGAAACATGTTGAAGTTTTCATCACAAATGACCAAAAAGGGGGAGATTGTTGGTGTCAAATGTGACACCTTAACATGTGACATGCACATGATTAATTTTGGACAAACTTGTGTTTAAAATATTGGTTTATATTATTTCTTATTTTAGTGTTTCTAGAAGTTTTTATTATAAAGTCTCTTACTTATTGATTATCTCTTATAAGATTAAGATATTATACTAGCATCCTCGTTTGCTTATGAGTATATTATATCACTTCCTATTTTGTTGATTGATATCCTATTCTTACCAACTTAGTTTGATTGAGATTCTACGAGATATTAATGAGTAGGGCAACTAAACTTCACACTGTATATAATGCTATTTTATAACTTATATGTAGTGGCAGTATTGCATTTCATGAGTGAGAGAAGAGCGTCAATGAAAAATTTGAAATATGCATTTGATTATTACATGAGAGTTTATCAATGTATTAAAAGGTAGTGATCGTGCATGAATTTTGCTTAAAGTTTGTTTGAATTAATATTTACCGAAGAGAACTTGCGAATTAAGTATTTATAAAATTCACTGTCACACATCGTTATTATGTGTTACTTAACAAGATGCTGTTAAGTTGTCAACAACAGAAAGTGGGCAGTGTCAATAGAGTTTAAGATTTTGTTAGGATTTTATTTTACAAAGATTGGATCAGTATATAAGAGTGAGTTAGCACTATAAACGTACCTAAAAATTGTACAAATAAGAATTCAGTTAATTGCAGTCCTAAGTTGTCCGTGGACATAGATTTTTATAACTGGACCATGTAAATCCTCTTGTACTATTTTATATTATAGTTTTTTGTTATATTACGTAAACTAATCCATACTTTGAGATCTCACATGATATATTTATAGAAGTACCTTTCAAAAAAAGTTATTTAACCAATTTTTATAAGAATAATTCTATATGTACAACTAAATTATACAAATAAATCCATACAACGCAACTTAACACAAAGTCATGGGATATATGGGTACTTTTTATTTATTAAAAAATTTTAATTTTCTTTTTATTTTTATATACCAAATGAATTTGTGTCACGTTAGACTGTATGGATTTAGTTATTTGAGTTGGTTGTATATATAGAAATACTTTTTTTATAAAATACTTTTGTTTTATTATATTTTTAATTAAATTGAGTATCATCTAGTTAGTCGGGTTAGTTATACATAATAATTTGTAAAATTTTAAAGATAAAAATTCAATTATTTAAATACTGTAGTAAATATATTAGGAAAAATAGGTATGAATACCTTTTTTATAATAAAAATAGTCTCACGACAAGGATCTAAAAGGGTAGTCAGCATTTCTCATGGAAAAAATTGACATTCTGCAAATAACCTCACCCATGTTCTCGAATGTTATCCCCAATTTCTAGTTTAAGGAAATTAATATGATTTTGACGAAATCCATTAAGAACTAACAATCACAATCACAAAGTATTGCTTTGTGGGAATCAAATTACCAGGAAGGATAAAGTGGCCCTTCATAAGTTGCTATCGATTAGACTCAAACTCAAATTGAAAACATTGTTTGTTTTTAAAAGTGCTTTTCATTGATTTAGGAGCTTCAGAATTTTTATTAGATTCTCTTTTTTCGAATCAGTCCCTTGAATGATTGAATGAATATAATTAAATCATGAGAGTTGCACTTAATTCTATCAATTCTTTCATTATTCTATTGACGTTGGGTCCAAATTAGGGGTGGTGACTTTATCTCATATCTCTTTTGTACTGGATTGGCTTGCAGCTTATAAAAGAAGGAACTACTCCCTTTCCCCAACAAGAGCCCTTTTTAGTGCAACACCCTGCAGGCTTTGGCCCAAAGTGGAGAATATCTCATGGGGACACAAGCCCGTAAAATCCAACATCAATAGTTGGTGCTGTCTATGGGAACGTCCATACTAGCACCCTATCCCAGCATGCCATAACTCAATAGCCCAACCCATTGGGTGTGGCTTACAAGAGGAGGGGCTACTCCTCTTCTCCAATGAAGACCCTTTTCAAGACAAAACCATACGGGCTTCTGTCCAAAGCGGATAATAAATCATGGGGAAGCAAGCCCGTAAAATTCATGTATCAGCATATTCTATTTTAGTTAAAACATTAAGTAATGCCAAATAAAATCATTGAATATTACTCTAAAACATTTGCTATGCAAGACTTGTCTTCTAGATTAAACATTCTTTGAACGCCTGCAACAGCCACCAACTTCTTGCTCAGCTCAATCTGCAATAGCAGAAGATAATTCGCATTTTGTTGTTGGACTTTATGTCTAAACTAGGCGCCCATAGTGTAATGCAAAACCCAATTAGATTATATTTAAGGTTTCCTTGTCATATATCAACAAGAAATCCTAATTAACCTAAACCTAATTGTATTCTTTATATAAAGAGAAGTAGAGTACCATAACCTTCACCACCACTATATTAAATACTAATATGTTCACAAAATTTCTCTTTCTCCTAGATCTAATTTATAGAGGGTTTTATGTAGTAGATCATTGCGGTTGTTCTCATAATATCCAAACATTATGAGCG
Source organism: Boswellia sacra (assembly GCA_013180625.2). Classification (NCBI taxonomy): domain Eukaryota; kingdom Viridiplantae; phylum Streptophyta; class Magnoliopsida; order Sapindales; family Burseraceae; genus Boswellia; species Boswellia sacra. The sequence goes on from SNVD02011417.1 coordinate 5,201, forward strand.
TTCTTTCGTTCGGAGTATCATAAGACTTCCCATAGTGGATCCTGACCTGTGATTTCTCTTCAATATGTTCAGAATCAATCCATCTCCCTTTACCTTTCCATTTTCTTTCTTTTGCTATATTGCTTATATTTGTTTTGCTCTTCATTGCAAAACTTATCAGCCTAAGGTGCCCTTTTACAGCTGGAGTATTGGAAAAACTTGTGGTCTTCCTAGCGGTCACAACATTCTTCTACATCATCTCAATTCCATTTCCACAAGGCCATCAAGTAATCTATGCTTTCACCTTGCTTACTATTGCAATTTTGTATATTATTTAAGCATGCAGTTGTTCTATATATATAACCAATATTTATAGTTGCAAGGCTCGGATAGTACAAAAAATTTGGATGTCGGCTTTTTGAGAAATATTTATGCCACTGTACAAAATGAAAATTTCGGAAGAGCTAGGCTTGTATTCTATAACTATATGCTGAAGTCGATAAGAATGTAGTGCCCTTAATTCAATGATCTAGCTACTATATTAAAATGGCATGGACTTTATTTTTCAGGTCCAATACAAATAACATATTATCAACATTAACATTATGTTCTTGTGAGTTAATCATTATTAAGGTTCTTTTATTATTTATTAAATCCAACAGTAATCTAATAATAATATTGTCAAATAAGAATTAATATGTCATATAACTTCAACTCTTTGACCAATAAAGAGATGCACAAAGGGAAAAATAAAGCGTTTACATTGACCAGAGGAAATGTATGAAATAAATAACTTTTCATACATTTTCAATATAAATGAAATAAATAAAAATATAATAAAACAGAAAGCTAATCTATCAAGAGGACCATGCAGAAAGCTGTAGAGTTAAAAATTATAAATATATGTGAGATCAAGTTCAGAAAGGACATTGCCACCACATATTATATGCACCCAAACATCTATATATTGTTCTAGTAAACTACAACCACTACTAAAATGTATACTTGAAATCCTTCAAAACCTAATTCAGTTAATTCTGCTCTCTGTTCGTAACCTCATTCAAGCAATAATTGAAATTTAGCTGAAGAGGATTTGTCTCTTTGTATATGTGGATACCCAGTTCACTCTTTTCACTCTATTAACATAAGTTCTCTGTCCCAGTAAATTGACCCGTAATAATGAAATCCGCTAATGGGTTGCTTTCAAAATTTGCTTAACAATCGCAAAATCTTGTGTAAGATAGACAGCAAGTGAGATTTTATTAGAATCAAATTCACTACTCATTAGTAGTATGGATTCACATATCCAATTTCACATTCAGTAAGAATTCATTACGAATGTATTAACACATTTTTGAAAACAAGTAATAAAACAAAAAACTTTCAGAATAAGTTAATTGATTAAAATATAACCTAAACTAAAAACTCAGTTAGGGTGAAGAAGCACTTAAAAGTAGGTATAATGAAAAATCCAGTTACTCATTAAAAGAGTATTTTGGAAATCAAGTGGGGTCTAATAAGAGATAAAGAAGGGTTGAAAATTTATAATTGGGTTTATTTAAAATTGAGAGCTAAAGAGATAGAAAACGGGGATTGAGTAGAATAACCCTTTATATAATTTTAATATATAATAATTATAAATATAATTTTAATATATAATAATTATAAATATAATTTTAATTTACAAAATCAAAATTTCAGGTTGATTATCCAGGTTCGGGGCTATACAACCCCGACACTGCCCAACCCCAAGTTTAAAAATTTTACCCCACCCCCGCCTTAATTCCGTGTGTTTCTAAGTAACCGGCCCTGGGAGACGGAGTTTTTTTGGGTCCCAAGCCTGATCAGATCATTTTGTCACTCCTACTTTTGTTTATTGGCTATGAGGGTGGAGCATGGGTCTATCAAAAACCACCTCACCAACCCCTTTTAAGATGCACAAATGAGAGAGCCAGTAAACTCATTTACTCGGTTTCTCCTACATTTTCTCTTCTGTTCTCATTGCACTGCTCACTTTTCTTTTTCACTTGGTCCAACAAGTTTATATAGCTTCTCCACTCGCCTTAATCCATGTCAGGCATTTTGATTACGTCATTAACATTTGCGCCTTCTCTTCTAAGGTTTGATAAAACGGAATGCTATTTTAATCGTCACTCTTCCTAATAATAAAACTTATAAGCTTTTATATTCATCTCATTCAAAATTAGGATTAATACAACAAGAGGAGATTCCATGCATCTCAAAAATATGTTTAGATTTACTTCTCACATCAACATTTTTCCATTAAACCAACCATTGAGCTTTTGCACAAAGGTTTCCACAATGAAGTTTCCCCGCTCCGAATTTTTTTCCATGATATCATTAGGAATTCGTTTGCATTGGATGTTGGACTACATATCTTACCTTCAGACCCAATTCTCTCTTCGCTTGCTTTGCTTTGGGCTGATGAAGTTTTCATTCACCTAAAAGTCCAAAATCATGGCCCAATTGCTGCTCTTACATGGGAACAAACCGTTGACTATGGAGTTTATGAAATTATTCTGGGAAACCGAAAGTCGAATGGAGCGAGCATTTTCTCCTAGGACAAACCCACCCAGTTGACATGAAACAAATGCATTGAAGATGTATTGAAGTTCACATTGGAGTCCCAAATCAACGAAAATCTTCATCTTGATCTTGGTATCTTCAAAGACTTCTGCTTCTTTCTTAAATTGATATTGATATTGATATTGACAATAACCTGAAGAAGAGAGAAGAGTGGAATGAGTTGATTCTCGAAGAAGGATATGAAATAGTGAAGGTATGTGTGTGCTGATTTTGTTGTTTCTTATACTTTACTTTCGTTTTATTGACATATTCTGATGAGGACAAGAGGCCAAGAGTTGTTAATTATGTTCAGAAGCCTTTCTTTACCAAATTGAACTGCTCTGACCTTTTAAGCTGGCAAATCAGTGGACAATAATGAATATGTTTGTGTATATTTTATTGATTTTATGGATATTCATGTCTTGATTCAATTGAAGGCCACTTATAGTAATTTAACATTGTTTGTGGATGGTGTGAAAACCATTGAAGGAAGGTGTACCATGTACAGTTGGGGACTACAATGGGTATTTCCCCATTTTGTACTGTTCATTTTTGTCTTCTTAATTTGTTTTTGCCAAGAAAATCTTGACAGCAGAGGCCTAAAATAAATACAATGAACCATTAAGCCTGTTCAACCTTCTCACACGCGCTGATTATACTGTTAACACTGGGGCTCTCCTGTCTCAGCTTAGGGGTCAATTTTAACTAACTAGCCAACCCCTTTTAATTTTAGTTTGTCTTACTTTTGGTCTAGAAGAAGCATGATTATTAAAACATAGCATTTGCATACTGCAAATTTCACCTTGAGATCGTTTAGCATTTCTAGATGGTAATAGTTGAGGAAGGGATGGCCTAATTGGAGTACGATTGACAAAAATCAGATTATGTATGTACTAAGTCGGCTTTGGTCAAGCTTTACTAAAATTTGATTAGAATCAGATTATATTCATGCTTTGATACAAAATATGATTAGTAAGATTATTTCTATGGATTTAACTGATAACCGTTCGCAGATTTGTTGATCAGCACATAAATGCATAATTGTGTCCTCGTCTATGTATCATCTGGTATTATCATGTTGTGGACAATTCTGAACGTTTTCCTTCTTTATGGTTACTATGTATATTTTGTCAATGTCCTAACAAAGCATTTCTTGTCCATTTTTGTCAGCCGACTCTGCATTGGGCTTGATTGTGTCAACTGAATTAACCTCATGAATGTTTTCGTTTTCCTGCTTAACTTTTGATCTCATGCTGTTTTATTTCTTCCCTAATAAATTTTGAATTAAGCCATCTATATTTAAATCTTTTGATTTTGATCCTCTGAGTTTTGTATAGAACTCTTTTGTCTAATGTTTTCCATCCGGTTATTTATCTGAGTCCCCTTTCTTTAATTGCTTCCCTTTGTTCCGATCTCAGAATTTGCTCTGGAGCTTTGATTCTCTTTTATAAATGATTGGTGCTTGAGGTTCAGGTGATAGCTCTTTGAATTAAAAAATTGAAAACATTAAGTATTTTTAAATTAAAAAATCGACTATAAAGCGCTCAAAAAGAAAGAAAATAATTACAGAAGGCCCGGAGGTCAAATCAGAATTAATTGAATGAAATAGGTCTAAAATGGTGTGGGATTTTTTGTTTTAGGCATGCCAGTTATGTTCCCAAGAATGGTTGCACACAAATTTCTATGGCAGTTTAAACCTTCTTTGGGAAAAGGCTGGTTGGTTGAGTGTCGTTTTTAACAGAACAAAGAAAGCCAACACATTCAAGTACTAATTTCATATGCGTGGCAGTCATTTTGTTGCTTCACACAATTGAAGGATGAATTTTTGGTGTCTACATTTAGACGGAGAGTAGCACTACACAATGTTTGTACTGGAGTTCTTACCTTGTGGAGGTCTGCATCATTATGAGTGTCTTCAAAGCCTTATGGGTCTCACTGATCACAATGGGACAATTTCACAATCACTGCCCCCACTTCAGCAAGTAATTCTGTTCCATCCTCATCTATCTTTGCAATCTCAGCCAAGTGATTTTGATAATTAGTTCGCTTTATTTTGTATCTGCACAGATAGTTCCTGTCAGGAAATTCATTGACATTCATTAACTGATGATCTAGATTACACATTATAATTAACTGATTTGAGTGATTAAACTCTTTAAAACTGTAGTTTCGCAAGAGTTGATCTAAATTTTTAATTTTGACATATGGATAACAAGCCAATAGTTTTACAATCTAAGCGTGTAATGGGCGTAACTAAGAATTTCCGTGGTCCTATTTTTCTGAGTTAGTGATAACTGATAGGCACCTGTGTGTTGTGCAAGCATATTGGTTGGAAATGAGAAAGCACAGGATGTTTAATGATGTTGGTGATGAGTCTGGTGGCATTTTTACCATTGTCTGATGACATTCATTCATTTGCTGTATTGAATGCTTTGATGGAGAAGTTGCCACCAATTAGGATATAATTTCTACTTTCCATGCAAGAATTGGCTTCTGTACGATGCTTTAGCTGATTTGCATTATTTAAAAGCAACAAGTTCATACTCGGAAGATGATCACACCAATGCCATTAGATTCATTAAAAACTTAATGTTTTGGTGGTAATCTTCCTGCTAATTTGCCGTTAAATTGAGAAACTTAAACTGATAGATAAAGTTCCAGTGATATTATTTAAGCTAGATCAGATCGTTTTGCAACAAAGATCTTCAAGCTTTAACATGCCTCATTTGGCACGTAAGGCCGGACTTTAATGCTTGTCATGTGGGACAAGTACCAACGGAAATGAAAACCCCTGGATATTTAATACAACACTTCCTGGTAAAAAATTGGAAAGAGTGCAGAGATCATTTAAACGTCATTTTAACATTTAATCGAGTTTGATATCTTCATAAAAGTTCACTAATGTCAATGCTTACCTTAAAAAATAGTAAAGATTATCGTTAAGACTTGATGACTAAAAATACTGCCAACAAAGAAATCCGAAGGTTAACATAAAATTAAAACAAAAAAAAAAAAAGAAATACAAAAAATCCTTCGCTCAACAAGTATTTGGATAACATTTTACAATTGCAGCAGTAATCAAGGTGAAAGCGTAGATAACCCCAGTAGCACACTTGAGGTCGAGTATACTACATTTATACAACTCTAAGTATACAAC
>SNVD02011419.1:0-11162 GCA_013180625.2 Boswellia sacra
TCCTCGTGTTGCACCCCTCTTTTGCGTCGTTTTTATTTTGGTCCGGTTTTGTTCTCCATCCGACGTGCGTCTCGCGTTGCGGTTTGCTTACGCCGAGGCGTGCTCAATGTTTAGGAGGAATGTTCGAGGCCGAGCAGGTGGCGCGTCGTGGTGGCCTTACGCCGAGGCGTGCTCAATGCTTAGGAGGAATGTCCAAGGCCGAGCAGGCGGGTGGTTAAGTAAACGTAGCGCGCAACACTTGACTGGTGCGACCATACCTGCACTAATGCACCGGATCCCATCAGAACTCCGCAGTTAAGCGTGCTTGGGCGAGAGCAGTACTAGGATGGGTGACCTCCTGGGAATCCTCGTGTTGCACCCCGCTTTGCGTCGTTTTTATTTTTTGGTCCGGTTTGTTTCTCCATCCACGTGCGTCTCGCGTTTGCGGTTGGCTTACTGCCGAGGCGTGCTCAATGTTTGGGAGGAATTTCGGGCCGGCAGGTGGTGGCGCGTCGTGTTGCCTTCCGCGAGGCGGGCTCATGCTTAGGAGGAATGTCCAAGGCCGAGCAGGCGGGTGGTTAAGTAAACGTAGCGCGCAACACTTGACGGGTGCGACCATACCAGCACTAATGCACCGGATCCCATCAGAACTCCGCAGTTAACCGTGCTTGGGCGAGAGCAGTACTAGGATGGGTGACCTCCTGGGAAGTCCTCGTGTTGCACCCCTCTTTTGCTTCGTTTTTATTTTGGTCCGGTTTTGTTCTCCATCCGACGTGCGTCTCGCGTTGCGGTTGGCTTACGCCGAGGCGTGCTCAATGTTTAGGAGGAATGTTCGAGGCCGAGCAGGTGGCGCGTCGTGGTTGCCTTACGCCGAGGCGTGCTCAATGCTTAGGAGGAATGTCCAAGGCCGAGCAGGCGGGTGGTTAAGTAAACTTATCGCGCAACACTTGACGGGTGCGACCATACCAGCACTAATGCACCGGATCCCATCAGAACTCCGCAGTTAAGCGTGCTTGGGCGAGAGCAGTACTAGGATGGGTGACCTCCTGGGAAGTCCTCGTGTTGCACCCCTCGTTTGCGTCGTTTTTATTTTGGTCCGGTTTTGTTCTCCATCCGACGTGCGTCTCGCGTTGCGGTTGGCTTACGCCGAGGCGTGCTCAATGTTTAGGAGGAATGTTCGAGGCCGAGCAGGTGGCGCTTCGTGGTTGCCTTACGCCGTGGCGTGCTCAATGCTTAGGAGGAATGTCCAAGGCCGAGCAGGCGGGTGGTTAAGTAAACGTAGCGCGCAACACTTTACGGGTGCTACCATACCAGCACTAATGCACCGGATCCCATCAGAACTCCGCAGTTAAGCGTGCTTGAGGCGAGAGCAGTACTAGATGGGTGACCTCCTGGTAAGTCCTCGTGTTGCACCCCTCCTTTTGCGTCGTTTTTTATTTGTCCGGTTTTGGGGGGTTCTCCTCCCCGTGCGTCTCGCGTTGTCGGTTTGTGCTTACGCCGAGGCGTGCTCAATGTTTAGAGGATGTTCGAAGGCCGCGCAGTGGCGCGTCGTGGTTGCCTTACCCGAGGCGTGCGCAATGCTTAGAGGGAATGTCCAAGGCCGAGCAGGCGGGTGGTTAAGTAAACGTAGCGCGCAACACTTGACGGGTGCGACCATACCAGCACTAATGCACCGTATCCCATCAGAACTCCGCAGTTAAGCGTGCTTGGGCGAGAGCAGTACTAGGATGGGTGACCTCCTGGGAAGTCCTCGTGTTGCACCCCTCTTTTGCGTCGTTTTTATTTTGGTCCGGTTTTGTTCTCCATCCGACGTGCGTCTCGCGTTGCGGTTGTCTTACGCCGAGGCGTGCTCTATGTTTAGGAGGAATGTTCGAGGCCGAGCAGGTGGCGCGTCGTGGTTGCCTTACGCCGAGGCGTGCTCAATGCTTAGGAGGAATGGCCAAGGCCGAGCAGGCGGGTGGTTAAGTAAACGTAGCGCGCAACACTTGACGGGTGCGACCATACCAGCACTAATGCACCGGATCCCATCAGAACCCGGAGTTAAGCGTGCTTGGGCGGCGGAAGCAGTAACTAGGATGGGTTAACCCCTGGGAAGTCCTCGTGTCGCACCCTCTTTGCGTTCGTTTTTATTTTGGTCCGGTTTTGTTCTCCATTCACGAACGTGCGTCTCCGGCGTGCGGTTGGGCTTCGCGAGGCGTGCTCATGTTTAGGAGGGATGTTCGAGGCCGAGCAGGTGGCCGTCGTGGTTCCTTACGCGATGCGTGCTCAATGCTTAGGAGGAATGTCCAAGGCCGAGCAGGCGGGTGGTTAAGTAAACGTAGCGCGCAACACCTGACGGGTGCGACCATACCAGCACTAATGCACCGGATCCCATCATAACTCCGCAGTTAAGCGTGCTTGGGCGAGAGCAGTACTAGGATGGGTGACCTCCTGGGAAGTCCTCGTGTTGCACCCTCTTTTGCGTCGTTTTTATTTTCGTCCGGTTTTGTTCTCCATCCGACGTGCGTCTCGCGTTGTGGTTGGCTTACGCCGAGGCGTGCTCAATGTTTAGGAGGAATGTTCGAGGCCGAGCAGGTGGCGCGTCGGGGTTGCCTTACGCCGAGGCGTGCTCAATGCTTAGGAGGAATGTCCAAGGCCGAGCAGGCGGGTGGTAAAGTAAACGTAGCGCGCAACACCTGACGGGTGCGACCATACCAGCACTAAGCACGCGGATCCATCAGAACTCCGCAGTTAAGCGTGCTTGGGCGAGAGCGTACTAGGATGGTGTGACCTCACTTGGGAATCCTCGTGTTGCACCCCTCTTTGCGTCGTTTTTAATTTTGGTCCGGTTTTGTCTCCATCCGAACTTGCCGTCTCGCGTTGCGGTTGGCTTATACGCCGAGGCGTGCTCAATGTGTTAGGAGGAATGTTCGAGGCCGAGCAGGTTCGCGTCTGGTTCCTTACGCCGAGGCCGTGCTCAATGCTTAGGAGGAATGTCCAAGGCCGAGCAGGCGGGTGTTAAGTAAACGTAGCGCGCAACGACTTGACGGTGGACATACCAGCACTACAAATGCACCGGATTCCCATCAGAAACTCCGAAGTAAGCGTGCTTTGGGCAGAGCTACTAGGATGGGTGACCTCCTGGGAAGTCCTCGTGTTGCACCCCTCTTTTGCGTCGTTTTTATTTTGGTCCGGTTTTGTTCTCCATCCGACGTGCGTCTCGAGTTGCGGTTGGCTTACGCCGAGGCGTGCTCAATGTTTAGGAGGAATGTTCGAGGCCGAGCAGGTGGCGCGTCGTGGTGGCCTTACGCCGAGGCGTGCTCAATGCTTAGGAGGAATGTCCAAGGCCGAGCAGGCGGGTGGTTAAGTAAACGTAGCGCGCAACACTTGACGGGTGCGACCATACAAGCACTAATGCACCAGATCCCATCAAAACTCCGCAGCTAAGCGTGCTTGGGCGAGAGTAGTACTAGGATGGTGGACCTCCTGGGAAGTCCTCGTGTTGCACCCCTCTTTTGCGTCGTTTTTATTTTGGTCCGGTTTTGTTCTCCATCCGACGTTCGTCTCGCGTTGCGGTTGGCTTACGCCGAGGCGTGCTCAATGTTTAGGAGGAATGTTCGAGGCCGAGCAGCTGGCGACGTCGGGTTGCCTTACGCCGAGGCGTGCTCATGCTTAGGAGGATGTCCAAGGCCGAGCAGGCGGGTGGTTAAGTAAACGAGCGCGCAACACCTTGACGGGTGCGACCATACCAGCACTACTTGCACCGAGCCCATCATAACCCGCAGTTAAGCCGTGCTTGGCAGAGCGTAACTAGGATGGGTGACCTCCTGGGATAAGTCCTTTCGTGTTTGCAACCCCTCTTTTTGCGTCGTTTTTTTTTGGTCCGGTTTGTTCTCCGTCCGACGTGCGTCTCGCGTATGCGGTTGCTACGCCGAGGCGTGCTCAATGTTTAGGAGGATGTTTCGAGGCCGAGCAGGTGGCGCGTCGTGGTTGCCTTACGCCGAGGCGTGCTCAATGCTTAGGAGGAATGTACAAGGCCGAGCAGGCGGGTGGTTAAGTAAACGTAGCGCGCAACACTTGACGGGTGCGACCATACCAGCACTAATGCACCGGATCCCATCAGAACTCCGCAGTTAAGCGTGCTTTGGCGAGAGCAGTACTAGGATGGGTGACCTCCTGGGAAGTCCTCGTGTTGCACCCCTCTTTTGCGTCGTTTTTATTTTGGTCCGTTTTTGTTCTCCATCCGACGTGCGTCTCGCGTTGCGGTTGGCTTACGCCGAGGCGTGCTCAATGTTTAGGAGGAATGTTCGAGGCCGAGCAGGTGGCGCGTCGTGGTTGCCTTACGCCGAAGGCGTGCCTCATGCTTAGGTAGGAATGTCCAAGGAGAGCAGGCGGGTGGGTTAAGTAAACGTAGCGGGGGGGGGCGCAACACTTGACGGGGTTTGCGACCATACCAGCCTAATGCACCGGATCCCGATCAGAACTCCAGCAGTTAAGCGTGGCTTGGGCGAGAGCATGTACTAGGATGGGTGACCTCCTGGGAAGTCCTCGTGTTGCACCCCTCTTTTGCGTCGTTTTTATTTGGTCCGGTTTTGTTCTCCCATCCGACGTGCGTCTCGCGTTGCGGTTGGCTTTACGCCGAGGCGTGCTCAATGTTTAGGAAGAATGTTCGAGGCCGAGCAGGTGGCGCGTCGTGGTTGCCTTACGCCGAGGCGTGCTCAATGCTTAGGAGGAATGTCCCAGGCCGAGCAGGCGGGTGGTTAAGTAAACGTAGCGCGCAACACTTGACGGGTGCGACCATACCAGCACTAATGCACCGGATCCCATCAGAACTCCGCAGTTAAGCGTGCTTGGGCGAGAGCATTACTAGGATGGGTGACCTCCTGGGAAGTCCTCGTGTTGCACCCCTCTTTTGCGTCGTTTTTATTTTGGTCCGGTTTTGTTCTCCATCCGACGTGCTTCTCGCGTTGCGGTTGGCTTACGCCGAGGCGTGCTCAATGTTTAGGGAGGAAATGTTTCGAGGCGAGCAGGTGGCGCGTCGTGGTTTTTGCCTTACGCCGGGCGGTGCTCAATGCTTTAGGAGGAATGGCAAGGCCGAGCAGGCGGGTGTGTTAATAAACGTATGCGCGCACACTTGACGGGTGCGACCATAACCGTCCTATGCACCGGATCCCATTCAGACCTCCGCAGTAAGCGTGCTTGGGCGAGAGTGCATTACTAGGATGGGGACCTCCTGGGAAGTCCTCGGTCGCACCCCTCTTTTGCGTCGTTTTTATTTTCGTCCGGTTTTGTTCTCCATCCGACGTGCGTCTCGCGTTGTGGTTGGCTTACGACGAGGCGTGCTCAATGTTTAGGAGGAATGTTCGAGGCCGAGCAGGTGGCGCGTCGTGGTTGCCATACGCCGAGGCGTGCTCAATGCTTAGGAGGAATGTCCAAGGCCGAGCAGGCGGGTGGTTAAGTAAACGTAGCGCGCAACACTTGACGGGTGCGACCATACCAGCACTAATGCACCGGATCCCATCAGAACTCCGCAGTTAAGCGTGCTTGGGCGAGAGCAGTACTAGGATGGGTGACCTCCTGGGAAGTCCTCGTGTTGCACCCCTCTTGTGCGTCGTTTTTATTTTGGTCCGGTTTTGTTCTCCATCCGACGTGCGTCTCGCGTTGCGGTTGGCTTACGCCGAGGCGTGCTCAATGTTTAGGAGGAATGTTCGGGGCCGAGCAGGTGGCGCGTCGTGGTTGCCTTACGCCGAGGCGTGCTCAATGCTTAGGAGTAATGTCAAAGGCCGAGCAGGCGGGTGGTTAAGTAAACGTAGCGCGCAACACTTGACGGGTGCGACCAAACCAGCACTAAAGCACCGGATCCCATCAGAACTCCGCAGTAAAGCGTGCTTGGGCGAGAGCAGTACTAGGATGGGTGACCTCCTGGGAAGTCCTCGTGTTGCACCCCTCTTTTGCGTCGTTTTTATTTTGGTCCGGTTTTGTTCCTGTCTCTTATACACATCTAGATGTGTATAAGAGACAGGGCGTGCTCAATGTTTAGGAGGAATGTTCGAGGCCGAGCAGGTGGCGCGTCGTGGTTGCCTTACGCCGAGGCGTGCTCAATGCTTAGGAGGAATGTCCAAGGCCGAGCAGGCGGTGGTTAAGTAAACGTAGCGCGCAACACTTGACGGGTGCGACCATACCAGCACTAATGCACCGGATCCCATCAGAACTCCGCAGTTAAGCGTGCTTGGGCGAGAGCAGTACTAGGATGGGTGACCTCCTGGGAAGTCCTCGTGTCGCACCCCTCTTTTGCGTCGTTTTTATTTTGGTCCGGTTTTGTTCTCCGTCCGACGTGCGTCTCGCGTTGCGGTTGGCTTACGCCGAGGCGTGCTCAATGTTTAGGAGGAATGTGCGCGGCCGAGCAGGTGGCGCGTCGTGGTTGCCTTACGCCGAGGCGTGCTCAATGCTTAGGAGGAATGTCCAAGGCCGAGCAGGCGGGTGTTTAAGTAAACGTAGCGCGCAACACTTGACGGGTGCGACCATACCAGCACTAATGCACCGGATCCCATCAGAACTCCGCAGTTAAGCGTGCTTGGGCGAGAGCAGTACTAGGATGGGTGACCTCCTTGGAAGTCCTCGTGTTGCACCCCTCTTTTGCGTCGTTTTTATTTTGGTCCGGTTTTTTTCTCCATCCGACGTGCGTCTCGCGTTGCGGTTGGCTTACGCCGAGGCGTGCTCAATGTTTAGGAGGAATGTTCGAGGCCGAGCAGGTGGCGCGTCGTGGTTGCCTTACGCCGAGGCGTGCTCAATTCTTAGGAGGAATGTCCAAGGCCGAGCAGGCGGGTGGTTAAGTAAACGTAGCGCGCAACACTTGACGGGTGCGACCATGCCAGCACTAATGCACCGGATCCCATCAGAACTCCGCAGTTAAGCGTGCTTGGGCGAGAGCAGTACTATGATGGGTGACCTCCTGGGAAGTCCTCGTGTTGCACCCCTCTTTTGCGTCGTTTTTATTTTCGTCCGGTTTTGTTCTCCATCCGACGTGCGTCTCGCGTTGCTGTTGGCTTACGCCGAGGCGTGCTCAATGTTTAGGAGGAATGTTCGAGGCCGAGCAGGTGGCGCGTCGTGGTTGCCTTACGCCGAGGCGTGCTCAATGCTTAGGAGGAATGTCCAAGGCCGAGCAGGCGGGTGGTTAAGTAAACGTAGCGCTCAACACTTGACGGGTGCGACCATACCAGCACTAATGCACCGGATCCCATCAGAACTCCGCAGTTAAGTGTGCTTGGGCGAGAGCAGTACTAGGATGGGTGACCTCCTGGGAAGTCCTCGTGTTGCACACCTCTTTTGCGTCGTTTTTATTTTGGTCCGGTTTTGTTCTCCATCCGACGTGCGTCTCGCGTTGCGGTTGGCTTACGCCGAGGCGTGCTCAATGTTTAGGATGAATGTTCGAGGCCTAGCAGGTGGCGCGTCGTGGTTGCCTTACGCCGAGGCGTGCTCAATGCTTAGGAGGAATGTCCAAGGCCGAGCAGGCGGGTGGTGAAGTAAACGTAGCGCGCAACACGTGACGGGTGCGACCATACCAGCACTAATGCACCGGATCCCATCAGAACTCCGCAGTAAAGCGAGCTTGGGCGAGAGCAGTACTAGGATGGGTGACCTCCTGGGAAGTCCTCGTGTTGCACCCCTCTTTTGCGTCGTTTTTATTTTGGTCCGGTTTTGTTCTCCATCCGACGTGCGTCTCGCGTTGCGGTTGGCTTACGCCGAGGCGTGCTCAATGTTTAGGAGAAATGTTCGAGGCCGAGCAGGTGGCGCGTCGTGGTTGCCTTACGCCGAGGCGTGCTCAATGCTTAGGATGAATGTCCAAGGCCGAGCAGGCGGGTGGTTAAGTAAACGTAGCGCGCAACACTTGACGGGTGCGACCATACCAGCACTAATGCACCGGATCCCATCATAAAGAACTCCGCAGTTAAGCGTAGCTTGTGCGAGAGCAGTACTAGGTGGGTGACCTCCTGGGAGTCCTCGTGTGCCCCCCTCTTTTTTGCGTCGTTTTTATTTGGTCCGGTTTTGTTCTCCATCCGACGTGCGTCTCGCGTTGCGGTTGGCTTACGCCGGGCGTGCTCATGTTTAGGAGAAAATGTTCGAGGCCGAGCAGGTGCGCGTCGTTGTGCCTTACGCCGAGGCGTGCTCAATGTTTAGGAGGAATGTCCAAGGCCGAGCAGGCGGGTGGTTAAGTAAACGTAGCGCGCAACCCTTGACGGGTGCGACCATACCAGCACTAATGCACCGGATCCCATCAGAACTCCGCAGTTAAGCGTGCTTGGGCGAGAGCAGTACTAGGATGGGTGACCTCCTGGGAAGTCCTCGTGTTTCACCCCTCTTTTGCGTCGTTTTTATTTTGGTCCGGTTTTGTTCTCCATCCGACGTGCGTCTCGCGTTGCGGTTGGCTTACGCCGAGGCGTGCTCAATGTTTAGGAGGAATGTTCGATGCCGAGCAGGTGGCGCGTCGTGGTTGCCTTACGCCGAGGCGTGCTCAATGCTTAGGAGGAATGTCCAAGGCCGAGCAGGCGGGTGGCTGTCTCTTATACACATCTAGATGTGTATAAGAGACAGCACTAATGCACCGGATCCCATCAGAACTCCGCAGTTAAGCGTGCTTGGGCGAGAGCAGTACTAGGATGGGTGACCTCCTGGGAAGTCCTCGTGTTGCACCCCTCTTTTGCGTCGTTTTTTTATTTTGGTCCGGTTTTTTTGTTCCCCATCCCGCGTGCGTCTCGCGTTGCGGTTGGCTTACGCCGAGGCGTGCTCAATGTTTAGGAGGAATGTTCGAGGCCGAGCAGGTGGCGCGTCGTGGTTGCCTTACGCCGAGGCGTGCTCACTGCTTAGGAGGAATGTCCAAGGCCGAGCAGGCGGGTGGTTAAGTAAACGTAGCGCGCAACACTTGACGGGTGCGACCATACCAGCACTAATGCACCGGATCCCATCAGAACTCCGCGGTTAAGCGTGCTTGGGCGAGAGCAGTACTAGGATGGGTGACCTCCTGGGAAGTCCTCGTGTTGCACCCCTCTTTTCCGTCGTTTTTATTTTCGTCCGGTTTTGTTCTCCATCCGACGTGCGTCTCGCGTTGTGGTTGGCTTACGCCGAGGCGTGCTCAATGTTTAGGAAGAATGTTCGAGGCCGAGCAGGTGGCGCGTCGTGGTTGCCTTACGCCGAGGCGTGCTCAATGCTTAGGAGGAATGTCCAAGGCCGAGCAAGCGGGTGGTTAAGTAAACGTAGCGCGCAACACTTGACGGGTGCGACCATACCAGCACTAATGCACCGGATCCCATCAGAACTCCGCAGTTAAGCGCGCTTGGGCGAGAGCAGTACTAGGATGGGTGACCTCCTGGGAAGTCCTCGTGTTGCACCCCCCTTTTGCGTCGTTTTTATTTTGGTCCGGTTTTGTTCTCCATCCGACGTGCGTCTCGCGTTGCGGTTGGCTTACGCCGAGGCGTGCTCAATGTTTAGGAGGAATGTTCGAGGCCGAGCAGGTGGCGCGTCGTGGTTGCCTTACGCCGAGGCGTGCTCAATGCTTAGGAGTAATGTCCAAGGCCGAGCAGGCGGGTGGTTAAGTAAACGTAGCGCGCAACACTTGACGGGTGCGACCATACCAGCACTAATGCACCGGATCCCATCAGAACTACGCAGATAAGCGTGCTTGGGCGAGAGCAGTACTAGGATGGGTGACCTCCTGGGAAGTCCTCGTGTTGCACCCCTCTTTGGCGTCGTTTTTATTTTCGTCCGGTTTTGTTCTCCATCCGACGTGCGTCTCGCGTTGCGGTTGGCTAACGCCGAGGCGTGCTCAATGTTTAGGAGGAATGTTCGAGGCCGAGCAGGTGGCGCGTCGTGGTTGCCTCACGCCGAGGCGTGCTCAATGCTTAGGAGGAATGTCCAAGGCCGAGCAGGCGCTGTTAATAAACGTATCCGCGCAAACAAAACACTTGAGGGTGCGACCCATACCAGCACTAATGCACCGGATCCCATCAGAACTCGCAGTTAAGCGTGCTTGTGCGAGACGGCAGTACTAGGATGGGTGACCTCCTGGGAAGGTCCTCGTGTCGCACCCCTCTTTTGCGTCGTTTTTATTTTGGTCCGTTTTGTCTCCATCCGACGTGCGTCTCGCGTTGCGGTTGGCTTACGCCGAGGCGTGCTTCAAATGTTTAGGAGAATGTTCGAGCCGAGCAGGTGGCGCGTCGTGGGTTGCCTTACGCCGAGGCGTGCTCCATGCTTAGGAGGAATGTCCAAGGCCGAGCAGGCGGGTGGTTAAGTAAACGTAGCGCGCAACACATGACGGGTGCGACCATACCAGAACTAATGCACCGGATCCCATCAGAACTCCGCAGTTAAGCGTGCTTGGGCGAGAGCAGTACTAGGATGGGTGACCTCCTGGGAATTCCTCGTGTTGCACCCCTCTTTTGCGTCGTTTTTATTTTGGTCCGGTTTTGTTCTCCATCCGACGTGCGTCTCGCGTTGCGGTTGGCTTACGCCGAGGCGTGCTCAATGTTTAGGAGGAATGTTCGAGGCCGAGCAGGTGGCGCATCGTGGTTGCCTTACGCCGAGGCGTGCTCAATGCTTAGGAGGAATGTCCAAGGCCGAGCAGGCGGGTGGTTAAGTAAACGTAGCGCGCAACACTTGACGGGCGCGACCATACCAGCACTAAGGCACCGGATCCCATCAGAACTCCGCAGTTAAGCGTGCTTGGGCGAGAGCAGTGCTAGGATGGGTGACCTCCTGGGAAGTCCTCGTGTTGCACCCCTCTTTTTTTGCGTCGTTTTTATTTTGGTCCGGTTTTGTTCTCCATCCGCAGTGCGTCTCGCGTTGCGGTTGGCTTACGCCGAGGCGTGCTCAATGTTTAGGAGGAATGTTCGAGGCCGAGCAGGTGGCGCGTCGCGGTTGCCTTACGCCGAGGCGTGCTCAATGCGTAGGAGGAATGTCCAAGGCCGAGCAGGCGGGTGGTTAAGTAAACGTAGCGCGCAACACTTGACGGGTGCGACCATACCAGCACTAATGCACCGGATCCCATCAGAACTCCGCATTTAAGCGTGCTTGGGCGAGAGCAGTACTAGGATGGGTGACCTCCTGGGAAGTCCTCGTGTTGCACCCCTCTTTTGCGTCGTTTTTAATTTGGTCCGGTTTTGTTCTCCATCCGACGTGCGTCTCGCGTTGCGGTTGGCTTACGCCGAGGC
>SNVD02011420.1:0-10995 GCA_013180625.2 Boswellia sacra
GGGCTACCTCTATACATGTGTGAAAGCTACTGTATTATTTAAGTAAATTCACATTGAGACTAACTTTTGTGTGTGTAAGAAGCATGCTCAAGTTGATCACTCAATTAAATTAAGTGATGAAATATTCAAAAGAAAATAAGACAGCTCTTGAATATGCTTTCTTAGAATGATTCGAATGATGGTCAGATATTCATGTTAAGTTAATTTTAACTGTGTTTTGTTATGTTTTTCATAACAATGTCCTAAGTGTTATCCGAAAAATTTAGTCACTTATGTATCCATGTGTCAAAAACTGTCATATCAGTATTATTAAACTAAGGGGGAGTATTTTCAATGGCAGAAAACCCAAATTCTATTAGTTTTCCATTTTTGAAATCAAATTTGAATGTGTATGGCAGTTATTGAAACAGTTTTTGGAAAGAAAAATTCATTAAATTTTTTTTGGAAATTAAAAATCTTTAAAAGCCCGACCTAGTATATATACATCAAACAGTTCCTAGGCCTCTCCTATTTCCCTAATCCCTTCTCAACAGTGCTTCCCTGTCCCGCCTCCCGTCTCTGTCTCTGTTCTGGAAAGATTTTCTTGCAGATTCAAAACCCTAGCCATGGCATCAACTAAATCGTCAGACAGCTCTTCTTCCAGCAGTTCTAGTTACAACAGTGACAACAGTAGCCAGTCGACTCCAACACAACAGACAAAGCAAGCAGTCGATCCAGCACTTAGTGAGGATGAACAAGTACCGGTCAAGAAAATTAAGGACAGAATCAAGCCTAAATACAACAAGTTCATAACGGCTGCAATCAAACAGAAGTTTGAGAAGATCACTTCACAAAGGAAGCTGCAGCTAGAGAGGCCTGTGAAACTCTCAGACTTTGCCTCCTATGGTATTAGTGAGATGGTTGAGTCCAACTACTGGACTCGTACGATATCCAACTTTCTTCCTCCTGTTAAACCTTTAATTCAGGAATTCTATACCAATATCTCCAATACCATCGATGATACTAGAAGTTTTCATTATCATAAAGTTTACTGTCAGGGAAAATTTGTAAAATTCTCTCCCAATGTTATTAATGCTTTTCTAGACATTCTTGTAGGATGTATGCATTATGTAGATGAAGAATTTAATATGTCTGAAGTAGTTAAGGAGGTTACTGGTCGAACAGACGTTGAATGGAAACCAAGAGAGAGACTTGATCAGAAGTACCTTAGGAAAAAATACTGGGTATTGCATAAAATAGCTCAATTCAATTGGCTCCCCTTTTTCCATCAAAATTAAGTTCGGAAAGACAGAATCAAACTTCTTTTCTGTTTGGGAACTAATAAACTTGTTAATTTTGGACTGTTAGCATATAGGACTATTGTTCAAATTGGTTCTTATCATTCAGACTACTATCTACTTGTGTTCCCTTGTTTGATACAAGGAATTCTTGCTCAAAACAATATTCCTATGAGCTCTAGTGAACAAACAGAAGTCCTGTCCAAGTCCATAACCAAGGGTTTTCTACAGAGATTGCAAGATCAAACTAACTTGCCTACACCTGAAACTAAACCCACCAAAGCCCGGAAAAACCAGTTAAAATTTGTTGAAGAGAAATTTGATCTAATTAATTCTGCTCTGTTAGATATTGTGCAGGAATTGAAGGAGATAAAACATAAACAATCTGAGTTAGAAGCACATGTTCTCAGACAGCCTCAGATCACAGCACCACCACCTGAACTTATGATTCCTGAAGCTGAACCTGTACCAACATCAGAACCTGAAATCCATGAACCTGAGCCAGAACCACCAACTGGGGCCATTCCCGAAGTGATTGAAAAGCATCTTGAAGAAGACTCACCAGTTCCATCAAGTCATGCTGCACAGCTTGCTGTTATGAAAAACAAAACAGCGGCACATAAGCCAAAAGGAAAAGCACAAAAGGCTTCTATCAAGGGACAATCTAGGAAGGGCAAGAAGAAAGTTACAGTGTTGAAGAAGACATCTGAATAGAAGAAGCAGAAATCACACAAATTTGCACCAACTTTGCAAGATGAATCTGATTCAGATGTCCCAACAAAAATAGATTTCGGACTGAAACATACCTCACCACTTGTGGAGCACACCTCCATGGCAGCCCCTGTCCCTGCAGCAGCTGAAGCAGAAGTAGAATCACATCCATCATCACCACCACTTCCAGTACCTGAGCCATCAATTCCAGCCACTGCAACTGAAACAAGTGCAGAAAGGATTGAGAGGGAGATACGCAGAGTAGTTGATGAAGTTTCTGCCACTTCCTCAGACACAACTGAAGTTCCTACACCACCAGCTCCAGTTGCACCAGCACATGTCCAAATTCAACCAGAATCAGCCTCATCGAGCAGCCAATACCTACTCCTCCATGTAGGGTCAAACATGTGGCTCGAAAATCTGTCAAACGCCCTAGGAGCTTCTCATCTCCACCAGTTCGAAAGTCCCCCAAACTGAGCTAGATTTTGGCTACTTGTGCTGAAACCAAGGGGGAGAAGAATGCAGTGCAGTCCATCAAGCAAGGGGGAACAACACATCAAGGGGGAGACTTAGCTGATTTCTTTTTACTATTTGTTCTTATGTTACTGATTTTTTTTTTTTTTGTTGCTGAACTATTTTTTTGTTTCTCTTTGCTTACTAATTTTGTTAACTTTGCCTTGTTCCTTTAAGGACAAGTAAGGAGTAAGGGGGAGAATGAACTGTCTCGCATATATCTATCTTGTGTTGTGTGTGCTCTTGCGGTATTTGTCAATTCATTAGCTGAATGGATGATGAATCTGACTATAGTAATGTTTGAATGATGCTAACAAAAATTTTCATTTGTTTTACTGCTGAGCTTGACTGATCTGTGAAATCATGTTTTGATCTGTTACTTGTCTCGTAACAGTACATTGTTATGTAAGTCACAACAGCTTTCTGATTATTTCTTTGCATAAGATATTTGTTTGTCTTATGGTTAATAATAATGCTTAGTTATATCTAATGTATCATTTGTTGATCTTAGAAACAGTTGAATGCTTTCATCACAAGTTGCCAAAAGGGGGGAGATTGTTGGTGTCAACGTCTAAGCTGCATGTGTCATGCACATGTTGAGTTTTTGTTAACTTGTGATAAAAGGAATTTGATTCCTATTTTACTGTTTCTAGATAATTATTATAGGAAGGATTTTGATTCACAATAAATATCTAGATTATGATATAAATCTTGTATCCTAATTAGAATATGAGAATATTGATTTGTCCTAATTCTTTGTGGAGTTTAATTATTACACTTTCTATTTTATTTCTCCTAATTCTAATACAATCTTGATTAGAATATTTTTCAGGATTTGTAGGGGATTCGGTTAGACCTCTCACTATATATTTACAAGGCAATTCAGGTGGCTAAAAACGTGAAGATGAAGAGATTTGCGGGTTGGCTGAATTGAGTGCGTTTTTGTGAGAGGATTGTTTTCTTGACATTCCATGAACTCATAAAAGAGAAGATCGTCAATACAAACGGAATGTCTTTGCTTCTTTGTTTCATTGAGTCGTTGATTCATGTATGAGTGTTAGAAATCGTACATGAATTATTTGAGTAAGTCTGAGTGAATTAGTAAACACTTGGGATAACCTGAGGGTTGATTGTTTGTGTAATTCTGTGTCAGATATCGGGTGTTAAGAATAACTTAACAATGTTATGTTAAGTTAGCTGTGACAGAGGGTGAGCAGTGTCACTAGTGCTTAGGATCTTTACGAAGATTTTATTTGTCAAAGATTAGGTCTGTGTGTGAGAGTGAATCAGCACTGTAAAAGGTCCTAAAGATTGTACAAACAAGAGAATAGTGAATTGCAGCTCTATAACTGTCCGTGGACGTAGGTTTTATAACCGAACCACGTAAAAATCCTCCTGTGCCAATTTACTTTATAGTTAACTGTGTTGTTATTTATAACTGCATACCTCCAGAACTTTCAAATATAGAGCCCCACCCCATTATAAAATAAATTGTGGATACTTTATAAATGTTAAAATTTTTGTCACACATTTGCCTTTCTCTTATTGGTTTATAATTTATGATTGGAATGATTAATGACTATATATTTTTTTTTCACATTTCATAGTATAATGATCACTGACTTCTTTTGCTCATCCAATTCTACTTATATACATATGTAGTCGATGAAAGAAAATAATTTCTTAATTAGTATTATTATATTAATAAATTTTCTTACAGAAATCATTTATATCATAAGTTAGGCTATAATTATAACAAAAATTAACTTTTTTTTAACACTTTAAACTTTGACAACCTTTCGACAATAATTTATCTAATCCAACCCAACAATAGAAAATAAAAAGTTAGAATGCAACTTTTTTTTTTAAGTTGTCGAATCGTTTCCACTCTCAATTTATTGAAGTAGCTAGATTAAACGTGGATTGTTAGATAATTTTAAAATTTTAAGTGAAAAAATTAAATTAGAATAATTTGACCCAATCCGTGCATAAATTTTGTCATATGATGTGGAAAATCACAATGGTCATTGTTTTAACAGAGAAGCTTTTGTATAATATATGCATATAATCTGATTTTACTTACACAAATTGGGGCAGATAAGAGCAATCATACCAATCCTTCGGCAAGTAATTATGATGGGGAAAAAAAAAAGAAGTGATTGGTCACTAATATAATTTACATTCACCTAAATGTAATCATGGCTCTTTATCAACTAAGTGATTGGGCCAACAAGGTTGCTGAGACACTCAGGGTTCAATTACTTGTTGGATATCGGAAAAACAAGTAGTTGCCTGATGAATTTCCCCAACCTTTTATCAAGAGATTATTTAGAGGATTAAAATGTTCAGCAAGTTAAATATACAATTGCTCGAGTTGCGCAATATTCTTTTTTAATCAACCTTTTTAAGATGGCTGTTGGTTGTGTATGTGTTATTAGTGCTAGCAAGGAAGTAATTTCAGTTCAGACTGTACAAGGAAAAGAGAAGAATAAAAAAGAGCAGAAATATGGTTTCCTGAGATTTCTTTCCTGTCATCGATTTTCTGCTAAATAATAATAAAAAAAAATAGCATAACATATGTAGTTCACAGAACCATAAAACGGCAACAATAATATATAAGATTCTGAAGCTAGTTTCAATGTTTTAACACGTATTATAAATGAGCTAGATACCTCCAAAGCTTATACTTGAGGTAGCTGCTATTTCCTTCAATATATAATATTTGTGAACAAAAATTGTAAAATCCAAAATCTTTAAAACCAGCCAGACAGGTGGAGAATGATAGACAAGACTCCATTCAAAATTTTTCATTCTCTAACAAGCAAAATCCTCAAAACCAGCCACACGCACTCGCAGGCGCTTCAACCTTTATTTGTAACATAAGAGCTTTTGCATGTGCAATGGGCTTGCAAACCCATTTAAAGTTTTACCAGTATGTTGTTAGTTAAGCCCCTTTAGAACTTTATTTAAGCTTCACTTCTTATAAAATTTGTTAAAAAAATGCATTTGATAAATATATTTTAGATAATATCAACACTATCATTTTCTCTTTTTTCTTAAATTTAGCTTTTAATTTGTTACAAGACATATCTCAACTTTGTAATGAAATTTTTACAAAACATTGGAAAGTAGATTCATTTATTGCTTCTGTAACGATATACTTCTCAATATAATTTCATTATCATTAATCCTTCTTCAAGTAATAAACTTTATAACAAAAATCTATCACAAATATCTGATAAAGTCTTTAAAATTTTTTCCAAGAAATCAACTATTGTCAAACGCCTTCCACTCTGCAGTAAAAAAAACAAAATAAAATTAATTTAAGTGGATGCAAATGTATTAGCTATTGCAATTAGAAAAGATTAAGTTTTGTACAATGGAAAACTTTCTAAAAATACTAACTGCGCCTGCCTAACCATCAGTCGTGACGAATCTCTCTTCACCAAACTATGAGACTTGATGATCATAAACCTTCGGGTCACTCAGTTCCTCATCAAGGAGGATTCGAACGAACAACCCTCTGTACCCGAAACACATGCATTGACCTTGGAAAATTGGGAGAAAGACTCTAAATCATTGGTGAAGGAAAGTAATCCTGTCTTAAGTCTTCTTCTCGTAGTCACCCATAAGCATCCGCTTCAATGTTTAGGCCGTTGTGGACAAGTTTCGAATTTAATGCCCTGCAAATGTAGAAGGACATGGAGCCATGGGTCCAAATAGTCGCCACAATTTAGGCAAGACTGCGCACCTGATAGTGAAGTAATGAATAGGGGCCTCACACGGTGGTTATCAAGTGTAGGTGTAGCTTCAATTTGCTAAGACGAAAAAAAAAAATAGTTAAAATCAAATCTTAAAATATTTTTTAAAAACTACTTCCCTGCCTACTCACCACCAGTTCACCTTCCATTGTTGCAACAAGAGATTCAAAACATCATGAAGCATAAAGGGATCTAAAACACCATGGAGTTTTAAATAGATGATTCAAAACTCCAGTTAATGAGTCTTTGGTAATAACAAATTCAACGAAGGAGTTTTTAGGTTTTAAGAGTTTTTGGTAATTTATATTTTATATATATTTCAAATTTAATGAAAATAAATAAGAGAGGCTTAGAAGGAGAACAACACTCTTTTCACCACCCTAATAGGCCAGAGATGAAAATTTGGGCTAACTTATGGGCCCCTTGAATAAACAAATATCACTAGCCCTCCCACTAGGGCCCTCAATCCAATACAATATAATATTAATGTGGTATTATTTTTGTCCAACAAAATGCAAAGAAAAGGCTCTTAACATGGTCGAGTACCCGTATAACTAATACATTTGTGGCAAAAAAGTCCCAAACTTAACATGCTCTGCCTTTCATCTTTCGTAGCTTCTTCATTTGGATAAAACAGTACCCAAACTTATTTTATCTATGAATGGGAATTAGCACCGCCAATGGCAACACAAATTATCTTTACGAAATAACTCCAAAAGCACCAGCATCAAACCTCATAAGTTACTCTCAAGTTTGGTCACTTGAGAAACATTGTTGTCCACCGTTATATAAAACTTACCATTTTCAGCTTAATTGATACCCAATTAATTGGCATCTTCAGAGAAATGTGAACGTAATTGGCCTTATAGTTGTGCAGAAGGTGTTCATTAACGAACTGAAACTAGGTAAGTGAAAACAAGGAAATATCACAAAGCAAAACTAGCCATGATGATTAGTGGGCATATAGAAAATGTGCATACATGCCAAAACATAGCAACAAGACAAGCCCACGATATTACAATATCATAATGGTAAACAAGCCACACTCTACAACAATACACCTCTCTGAATGTATCAGTTTCACAAATCCGCATAGCACTACCAGTTCATCAGCTCAAGACAATGCAAAAAACATAAATATGCTGAGAGGAGTGAAAACTTACATATTCAACGACTCAAAACCTTGAAACGACTTCTCTTGATTCAGTCTTCAAATAAGCAAACTAGATAGTTTAGTACCTATAGAAACTGACAACTAATTAGTTATTGAGGAAACAGAACTGATAATTAACAATTTGAAAATCAAAAACATACAAATATATATATATATATATATATACATATACATATATATTCATGTAAATGATACAATATATATACAAATCGTCTGTGTTTCTAAAATCTTCCTCACCAAGAAATCTATATGCACATTAAAAACAACATAAAAATCATCTGGGGTTTTTCATGTCGCTATTTGCCTATGCTAAGAAACAATTTGGTGCACAGCAGAAGTTGAATGGGATTGCATATATAGCAACTCTCAATCGTCTATAGATTATTGAATTATAAATGATACAATAAGTGCATTGAGGGTAGGTGTTAAAGATGATTAATGCATTTGTCATTAAAGAAGATCCAAATTCTACCAAAATCAACTGCCTATTGCAGATAAGACTACCTGTAGAAGCAGAAATATATTTCATGTCCTCACAGGCATACAAACAATGGATAAGAAAATTAATAAATCATAGCATTATCAGAAATTAATTTAAATAAAAATTAATGAGGTTCTGGGATTGATGAAATATTGCTCACTTTTCAACTTTCATTTAAGAAATAACGAAGTGTCAGGACATGATGTTACAATTAAAAAAAAATAACAAATTAATCATATATAGTTATTGATAAATAGAGAGAAAACAGAAATACATATGATAGAATGTAAACAAATCAACATATAAATGATATGTTATACATGTTTTATCCAAGACCTTTCTAACAAGACTAGTCACAAAAAATTAAGTGTAGAGATCTATAATTTATAACCAAAATCTAGAAGAAACATTTAAAAGGAATCATACAGTTAGGCAAACAGATAAAGCACGATTACTATAAATTTATAAACCCAAGAAGAGCCAGGAATCATAATGCATTTAAAAGGTTGCCAATATTATTAACTCAGCAAATCCCCCAAAAGAAGAAAGGACAATTTCACCAATTAACCAGAAAACAAAATAAAGAAAATTTACCCTGCCCTCCGTCATCTTCTGATATCAGCCTCTGCTTCCTGGAAATTTATTGAACGGGAGCAATTTGAAGGCAAAGGTTTGCTGGTTGGGATTCGCTTGACCATTATGAGGACATTCTCCGCGTCTATGTTAGAAAAAAGTAAACACATTATGAAAGTTTGATCAGAATATTATTCACAAATTTTTTTGTAGCCACATAAATACATTCTTGAAGATTCAAAAATAAAGATTTCAATAAATTCTTAATAGAAATTTTTAATTTTTGTTATAACATTAGTTTAATTGAACATTAATGCAATAAACTCCCAACTGGAGATGGAACTCCAGAACCTATACACAATCTTTTTGCAAAACCCTTGGCCATCAAAAAGAGGGGTGGTGGCTATCCAACGGTCACAATTGCCTCCAATAATAGGAAAAGAACCGAGTGCAGCTCTTCAATTGATGGGAAAGTCGGACCAGTGACGACGCCGTGGTGTGGTAGTACGTGGAGATGGAAAGGTTAGGGTTTTGGGCGGCGGTAGAGATGGAGAGTTGGGGGGCAGAGAGCAAGAACCGGTGGTTTTTGTTTTTTAAAATATATAATTAATTTTGTGAAAAAATTATATTAAATAAATTTTCTTTTATTAGAAGGGTATTAGAGTCATATCATATGTTAAATATTCTCTCTCCTATGACCAAGCAAGAATATCATGGTTGAGCAATGACAATCCGCCACCCAATAGAGTATAGAAACGATATTCAATATTTGAAAAATAGAAGTATAAACTCTATATATAAATTCATATATACAGATTCACGCGATATTATTTATTTATTTATGTATCATAGTATAGTATGATCATTATTATTTATTTAATAAGTAGATTTTATATATTTATTACTTTAATTACTTTATGAGACATTAATTTATATATAAAAGTTTGTAAAATTAATATTATATTTTAAATTAAAAATGGAACATCTAAGCTATTTAAGCAACTTCTTTTTTTGGAGGTGAACTTGTTTGCCTAATATGACAAATTACATACATATTCTGCAATGTTAACACGATTAAATTGACAAAATTTAATAAACTATTTTAAACTAGATGGGAAAAAGTATATAACAGTCACAATAGGATCGATAAAAAAATAAAAATAAAAATTAAAAAATCACTGAATTTGTTCTTTTTCTTTTTTATTTATAAGTATCTATAAATATTCTTAAATATAGAAGTGTGTAGGCTCCTTGATCGGCAAAATAAACATAGGATCTGCTCTCTTTCTTAAGCATTAAAGAAGTAAAAAAAAAATCAGATGTGCCTTTAATGAATTAAAGTCTTATACCTAATAACCTTAAGTCTAGTTAGACCAAATAAAACTTGAAACTTACTGCAACAAAATAAAACTAAAAATTCTGACGAAAAGGGTTTCGAAAATACCATTCTTGCTCGTATGAATAACCTGGTAGAGGACCAGGCTCTGGACCAATAAATTTTGAAGCGAAAAAATTCTTACTGGCCTCATCCTCCCAGTCTTGTTCCACCAGTCCTGCCTTACTCTACTAAAACTCGAGTACCGTCCGTCGCATCCACATATTTAAGCAGGAGTTTTTTCAGCACTTGTCTACCATTATCTCTTCAAGCGAAGGAAATCGCATGACTTGGCAGCATATGCTCTTCAGCCTTGGTAGCAAACGCAAATGTAATATCTGAAGATTTTGGAATACGTTGAGATTTTCTTTGACGAAGTCGCAACTAGCAATTAGTTCTTCCAATGAAGGACAATCAATTGCATAAAGAAGTCGAAGGAGTGGAGCGTGTACATGGCATTTCAAATTTTTTACTCCACAATTTTCGATACAGAGGTCATGAAAATTTTGAAAATAGCCAGGAACTAGTGATGTCAAGTGAGACTAACTCCCGGCAATTTACTGTTAGTCTTTTCACGCAGCTTCTTAACTTGAGGGATGATTTAAGTTTATTCACAGAATCATGAGTAGACAAGGTGACACTTATTTCTTCTGCATTATCCAACTGCTTCAGTTCCTCTAACAAGCCTGTCTCCCCGAATTGTTGGAAAAACGAATCCATCCAGTTGGAGTTGGCAACCTGCTGAAAACTTGCAGTGATGAAAGACTTGCTATCACTCCTTTAGGAATGGCTTCAAGATATTTTGTACCGTCTAACAATAGGATCCTCAGTTTTCTAAAATTCTTAACTTCAATTGGCAACATCTTTATATTTAAATCAGACAAATTAAGATACAGCAGGTTAATCAATTTCCCCACTTCAGGGAGCTTCTTTAAGGAAAAATTACTCTGCAGGTCCAAAACTTTCAAGGCTTGCATAGATTCAAAGAATGCACTTGGAAATGTCTCCAGAAGAGTATCTCTAGCGACAGAACTTAGTAGACGGGGACAGTTCGGAGTTTCACAACAATCTTTGATATGACGACCCCAAAGAGTTATTCTTAAAGTCTCCTGCCATGTAGGGATCTTTAA